>JAMWET010000638.1:0-23550 GCA_024036415.1 Prochilodus magdalenae | reverse complement strand
CTATTACAGGCTCCTCGCGCCGCATCCAAACATGCTAATACAGGCTGGGCTCGCTCTGGCAGCTAAGCGCCCAAATCCCACCCATCCACCGAGGGCCAGGGGATGAAGTCAGGCATGGAGATGCATTCTCCTGCTTCCTTAATGCCTCGCCTTTGATGGAAGACTCAATTCTTTGCCCGTCGGCCCTGCGGCTGATGAAGGCCTTACGTAACCGCGCTTTACGTCAAGCGCTCAGATGTGTTTCCAGCGACGACCAGACACTTTATCACGAGGCTGTCATTAAACGAACAGCCGGCTGGCTTTAAGTCTCTCTTACACGCATCGTTTCATCTCCGGTAGGAGCGAACCGGAGTCTGGAGTAACCTAGAGTGAGTTTTCCTGGACAGACCTACTTTCTTTCCTTTGAAATTACGATTACGGTTCTAGGTTTTCAAAGAGAACATCCCCCTCAGGAGGCCGTCTGGTTTAGCTACCGGCTCTGGCTACCAGGCTAATGCTAACTAATGGAAGCATATGTACCCCAATTAGTACTGTGCGGTGCCCAAACCATCAAACGGCCCGAACAGTGTGGAGTTCCTAATGACTCGCCTTGTATGGTTTCTGGAACCAAGATATGTGGACGCCCCCATGCCGTTATGGAGTTGCGGTGTTTTAGCCACGCTCACGGCTAACAGGAAGATCAAAGCAAGCCCATAGCCATAGACAGGGAGCCACTTGCCTTGCTAGGTCTACCGTGGTCAACTGATGGGACCCCTAAGTGGAAGCACCTATGAGCAATTACAGCTCAGCCTTGATGCCGTAGACCACTCAAACTCACGGAGCATGGCCGCCGAGTGTTGACGTCACCGGTCCGGTTGGAGCACCTGCTGAAGAGCTCCAAATTGCCTCTGGAAGCAACATCAGAGCTGTGCATCAATTGGGGTTCATTAGTGGCCTGGGGAGGCTGGCTCTGCGAGGCTGGAGTCAGCATGGGAGGCAGTGATGAAGCGATCGAGGTAGCGTCGCTGCAGTTGTCCCAAGCCCAAGTGGCCTGAGGCATGAGGACCTAAGCTGCAAGAGGTCTTCTGCACTGGTCGTGCCGTGTTGGTGCTTACCGTCAGGGAGCGTTGATGACCTGGAGCACCTGCCTGGAGCGGTGGGAGCAGCCCTGGGGGTCAGACGCCTTGCTCAAGGCTACCTCAGTCATGCCATGTTGGGTCTAATGTATTTCAGAGGCGTCTGTGTTCAGTCTGACTGGTGTTAGCTTAGTGCTAACAAACAACTAGAGTCACCCAGGGATGCTAGCAGAAATGAGCACTATGGTAGTTATCTTGCTTGGACCAAGTTATGAAGGCCTGGCTGCGATGGTCCCCGTTCACCGCTGCCTTCAGGCGTTTCTCGCCAGCCGAAGCCGGACAGTTTGGACCTCGGGCTGTGTGTTCCCATGCAACAAAAAAACATAAACAAAAAAATAAACAACTCGGGTTTTGTGTTTATGGAAATTCAGGTTCTCTGAGCAACGTGAACAAAGCACCTCCGTGGCCCGTCGCGCGGCACAACAATAGCGCTACTTCGGCGCTCCATTAAAAATGCTAATCAAAACAGGTGGCTGGAAGCGATTGCGGCGGAACAAACGTCTTCATTACCGCGGCTAACAGTCAGCACGCCGTGTCGGCAGCCTGCTTAGCATGGTGTAACGCTAGCAGGAGCGCTAGTGCTCGTGAACAGGGGGAGCCATGTTTTCCTTGGTCTTACACGCTTGAGTGGCCTGAATGAGCTGAGCTGAGTTGGATCAGGTGTGTTGGACAAAGGTGCTGGGGGGCTAGGATTGGAGCCACTGCCACAGATTTCTAATCCGGCCGATTTGGACCCTCATCCAGTCCACGTATTTACTCTTTGTACCAGAAACACCTGAGGCCGCTAACCAGCTGCTTTAAAATGCAGATTAGCGCGTTCCCGTGTGGGGGAGCTGGAAGTGTGCGGCGAAACCTACTGTCCTGGTCACTGTAGAGCAGCTCCTGGTCCAGGGGCTCATTTTCCTGGTTCGGGCTAGGCCTGGTTTCGGGCTAGGCCTGGTTTGGGCTAGGCCTGGTTTGGGCTAGACCTGGTTTAGGCTAGGCCTGGTTTGGTTTGGTATGATGGTGTCTCTGGGTGGGTAGGGTGGTCTCTCTGGGTGGGTATGGTGGTCTCTCTGGGTGGGTAGGATGGTCTCTCTGGGTGGGTAGGATGGTCTCTCTGGGTGGGTAGGATGGTCTCTCTGTGTGGGTAGGATGGTCTCTCTGGGTGAGTAGGATGGTCTCTCTGTGTGAGTAGGATGGTCTCTCTGGGTGGGTAGGATGGTTTCTCTGGGTGGGTAGGATGGTCTCTCTGTGTGAGTAGGATGGTCTCTCTGGGTGGGTAGGAGGGTTTCTCTGGGTGGGTAGGATGGTCTGTCTGGGTGGGTAGGATGGTCTCTCTGGGTGAGTAGGATGGTCTCTCTGGGTGAGTAGGATGGTCTCTCTGGGTGAGTAGGATGGTCTCTCTGGGTGAGTAGGATGGTCTCCCTGTGTGAGTAGGATGGTCTCCCTGTGTGAGTAGGATGGTCTCTCTGGGTGAGTAGGATAGTCTCTTTGGGTGGGTATCATGGATTCTCTGGGTGAGTACGATGGTCTCTCTGGGTAGATAGGATGGTCTCTCTGGGTGGGTAGGATGGTCTCTCTGGGTGGGTAGGATGGTCTCTCTGGGTAGATAGGATGGTCTCTCTGGGTGAGTACGATGTTCTCTTTGGGTGAGTATGATGGTCTTTCTGGGTTGGTAAGATGGTAGGACTGTTTCTCTGGGTAGATAGGATGGTCTCTCTGGGTGAGTAGGATGCTCCCTTTGGGTGGGTAGGATGGTCTTCCTGGGTGGGTAGGATGGTCTCTCTGGGTGGGTATGGTGGTCTCTCTGGGTCGGCAGGGTGGTTTCTCTGGGTGAGTAGGATGCTCCCTTTGGGTGGGTAGGATGGTCTCTCTGGGTGGGTAGGATGGTCTCTCTGGGTGGGTAGGATGGTCTCTCTCCCCAACACTTGGTGCAACACTAGTCACTATGTGCATCTTGACCTACCCAGCAACAGTTGCTATGAACGTTGTTATTAAAATGTGTTTGTGGGCGGAGATAAATAGCTGGGTCATCCCACTCGCTGTATATGGGCTGGAGTAAGTAGATGGTTATTAAACAGTAAATGTTTTCTCAGACGTACCTGAGGCTTAATGTGTTTGGGTTATAATTAAACCATATATACTGGAAGCGACTCCCGTAAAGGACACTGCGGTGCCTCCGGGTACGATTTCAGGATGGCGGTGCCAAACAACAACAGCCCGGCCATCTGTGGTCATAAACCATGTAGACAAGGAAATGGAAACTAACCCCCCTCAGCCTCCACAGGAGAGAGAGGGCCGGGGAGGTTTAGATCCACCCCCATGACCGTTACTACTCCCCTCGTTCAGGGGCCATCATCAGCTGATTGACTGATCCAATACTGAATTCCACTGGGCCAATCAGCAGGCCTCCGATCAATGCGTTAAACCGCTAGTCAGAGCCGGGGATGAGGGCCGCGGCGGCAGAGGAGTGCTGACTCTCCGGGCAGGTGTTAAACATGATCGCCTGGGGGAGAGCACATGTTGACTTTAATTAGCTCCATTAAGGAGTCAGCAGTCATCTGCATTAAGCCACATTACGATGGCGGTCGGTGACGCTGAAGGTAGAACCTCTCCGGGTAGCGCTCTACTACAGTCTGTAGCTCCTCTAGCACAAACTCTGTCCACAAATACGGGTCGTGGAGTGGTCCTGATTGGCTGATAACCGCGGTGGGTTTGGAGAGAGGGGCTGTGAAAGTAACAGAACAGAGTTACAGCCACCAAAACTTAAACGACCAGGCCATTAGGTATTTAAACTACAGACTAATCAGAGATACGGTGGTATTTATACTGGGGGCGATATGTGGAGCTATGGTGGTATTTATACTGGGGGCTATGTGGAGCTATGGTGGTATTTATACTGGGGGCTATGTGGAGCTATGGTGGTATTTATACTGGGGGCTATGTGGAGCTATGGTGGTATTTATACTGGGGGCTATGTGGAGCTATGGTGGTATTTATACTGGGGGATATGTGGAGCTATGGTGGTATTTATACTGGGGCTATGTGGAGCTATGATGGTATTTATACTGGGGCTATGTGGAGCTATGGTGGTATTTATACTGGGGCTATGTGGAGCTATGATGGTATTTATACTGGGGCTATGTGGAGCTATGATGGTATTTATACTGGGGCTATGTGGAGCTATGGTGGTATTTATACTGGGGCTATGTGGAGCTATGGTGGTATTTATACTGGGGCTATGTGGAGCTATGGTGGTATTTATACTGGGGGCTATGTGGAGCTATGGTGGTATTTATACTGGGGGCTATGTGGAGCTATGATGGTATTTATACTGGGGCTATGTGGAGCTATGGTGGTATTTATACTGGGGCTATGTGGAGCTATGATGGTATTTATACTGGGGCTATGTGGAGCTATGGTGGTATTTATACTGGGGCTATGTGGAGCTATGGTGGTATTTATACTGGGGCTATGTGGAGCTATGATGGTATTTATACTGGGGCTATGTGGAGCTATGGTGGTATTTATACTGGGGCTATGTGGAGCTATGATGGTATTTATACTGGGGCTATGTGGAGCTATGGTGGTATTTATACTGGGGGCTATGTGGAGCTATGGTGGTATTTATACTGGGGGCTATGTGGAGCTATGGTGGTATTTATACTGAGAGATAATTGGAGCTATGGTGGTATTTATACTGGGGGCTATGTGGAGCTGTGGTGGTATTTATACTGGGGGCTATGTGGAGCTATGGTGGTATTTATACTGGGGGCTATGTGGAGCTATGGTGGTATTTATACTGGGGGCTATGTGGAGCTATGGTGGTATTTATACTGGGGGCTATGTGGAGCTGTGGTGGTATTTATACTGGGGGCTATGTGGAGCTATGGTGGTATTTATACTGGGGGCTATGTGGAGCTGTGGTGGTATTTATACTGGGGCTATGTGGAGCTATGGTGGTATTTATACTGGGGCTATGTGGAGCTATTGTGGTATTTATACTGGGGCTATGTGGAGCTATGGTGGTATTTATACTGAGGGATATGTGGAGCTATGGTGGTATTTATACTGGGGGCTATGTGGAGCTATGGTGGTATTTAAACTGGGGGATATGTGGAGCTATGGTGATATTTATACTGGGGGCTATGTGGAGCTATGGTGGTATTTATACTGGGGCTATGTGGAGCTATGGTGGTATTTATACTTGGGGCTATGTGGAGCTATGGTGGTATTTATACTGGGGCTATGTGGAGCTATGGTGGTATTTATACCGGGGGGCTATGTGGAGCTATGGTGGTATTTATACTGGGGGCTATGTGGAGCTATGGTGATATTTATACTGGGGGCTATGTGGAGCTATGGTGGTATTTATACTGAGGGATATGTGGAGCTATGGTGGTATTTATACTGGGGCTATGTGGAGCTATGGTGGTATTTATACTGGGGGCTATGTGGAGCTATGGTGGTATTTATACTGAGGGATATGTGGAGCTATGGTGGTATTTATACTGGGGGCTATGTGGAGCTATGGTGGTATTTATACTGGGGGCTATGTGGAGCTATGGTGGTATTTATACTGGGGGATATGTAGAGCTATGGTGGTATTTATACTGGGGCTATGTGGAGCTATGGTGGTATTTATACTGGGGGCTATGTGGAGCTATGGTGGTATTTATACTGGGCGATATGTGGAGCTATGGTGGTATTTATACTGGGCGATATGTGGAGCTATGGTGGTATTTATACTGGGGGCTATGTGGAGCTATGGTGGTATTTATACTGGGCGATATGTGGAGCTATGGTGGTATTTATACTGGGGGATAATTGGAGCTATGGTGGTATTTATACTGGGGGCTATGTGGAGCTATGGTGGTATTTATACTGGGGGATAATTGGAGCTATGGTGGTATTTATACTGGGGGCTATGTGGAGCTATGGTGGTATTTATACTGGGGGCTATGTTGAGCTATGGTGGTATTTATACTGAGAGATAATTGGAGCTATGGTGGTATTCATACTGGGGGCTATGTGGAGCTATGGTGGTATTTATACTGGGGATAATTGGAGCTATGGTGGTATTTATACTGGGGGATAATTGTAGCTGTGATGGTATTTATACTGGGGGATAATTGTAGCTGTGATGGTATTTATACTGGGGGATAATTGTAGCTGTGATGGTATTTATACTGGTGCTATGTGGAGCTATGGTGGTATTTATACTGGGGGATAATTGATACTGGTTGGTTCCATGGTCTAATAGTAGTAATAGTGGTACTTCCGTCGTCCCCCAGATTTGTATTCCTGTCCCTGAAAACTAAAAAACTGGAGAGTGAAAATGTGGGTGGCTTGTAGGAGTGTCAGTTTCCATGGACGCCACTTGTACACCCAGCTACAGGTCACCGTGGCCTTCAGATGGCAGATAATCTAATCCAGAATGGGAACAGATTGCGGACGCTGTATTATCATCATGGCGGTATTTAATTAGCAGGATGAAATGGCCTTTTGTCGCGGAGCCGTGTACGGAGAGGATGCGGGATGCTGGTGAGGAAATAATTGAATCAGTGGTTTGAATAAACGGGGATTTGCATCCCTGATGGAACTGCGTCATGTCGGCAAAATTGGATCAGCTTTTTATGGAAACGTGTATCAGATAGCGTCGGAGCAGTTGATGGGGGTTAGGTGAACGTAGTGATTCGGGAATGGAGCTGATTAAACTCCTCCATAGTTTCGGGATTTATGTGATCCTGGATATAAGCCATGCAGGACGTCCAGGTGTATTAACACATAATGACTTTTACTAATGAACTTTTAGATAATTTAATATCTTGAGATAAATTCAATATTTTTGGAAACTAGTTCACTATGTGGAGACAGCAAGTCAATTTCAAGCAGTAAGTCAATATTTTGAGCCATTTATAAACTGAATAGTTTGGGAAACTAATATTGATATACTGGTATTTTAATATATAAATGAATTATTTTAAGATACTTATACTTATTAAATGTTTTCAGAAAGTTAATATGTTGAGATACTAATTTCTTATTTTGACATAAGTACATATTTTGGGAAAAGTTTTATGAAAGTACATTTTTGACGTACCAAATTAACTTTTTTAATTAAAAGGTCAATATTTTGAGATACTAAATTAATATTTTGAGATCCTTCTCGTGCTGTAAACACATCAGCTGTGTGTTTGAGACTTGCTGTTCCATTACACAATACTAGCACATACGGTTGAGAGAATATAGAGTATTTGTAAAGTATTTACTTTTTGTTTTGTAAAGTATTTGGAGATGCTAAGTCATTGACATATTTAAAAAAACATAAAATTAATTGCTTACTGTGTAAAACTAAAATCCATAGCTTGAAGACATCAGGATTATTGTCCTGAGATACCAAGGAACAATTTTGAGAAATAAAAGTAATATATAGATATAAAGTCTATACTTTATAAGTCTATATAAGTTTCTTTAAAAACTACTAACTCAAATTTAACAGTAATTATAAGAGTCAAAATTGTCATATACAATGCCAGTATTTTACATAGTAAACTAATACTTTCATGGTGAATATTTTGAGGCAGTAAATCACTAGTATGAGTGAACAAGTCAAGATTTTGAGATACTAATTTAATATTTCAAGATAGTAGATAGTAAATGATATAAAAGGACACATTTTGAGATTAAAAGTTTAAATGTTTGGCATACCAAGATACTATTCTGAGACAAAAGCCAAAGTTTTTGATATACTAATTAAAAGTAAATATTTTTGGAAACTAGTTCACTATGTGGAGACAGCAAGTCAGTTTCAAGCACTAAGTCAATATTTTGAGCCATTTAAAAACTGAATAGTTTGAGAAACTAATATTGCTGAACTGGCATTTTAATATGTATATTAATTATTTTAAGATACTTTTACTTACAGTATATTAAATGTTTTCAGAAAGTTAATATGTTGAGAAACTAATTTCTTATTTTGACATAAGTACATATTTTGGGAAAAATTTCATGAAAGTAAATTTTTGACATACCAAATTAACTTTTTTAATTAAAAGGTGAATATTTTGAGATACTAAATTAATATTTTGAGATCCTTCTCTTGCTGTAGACACATCAGCAGTGTGTTTGAGACCTGCTGTTCCATTACGCAATACTAGCACATACGGTTGAGAGAATCTAGAGTATTTGCTTTTTGTTTTGTAAAGTATTTGGAGATGCTAAGTCGTTGCCTAATTTAAAAAACATTAAATTAATTGCTTACTGTGTAAAACTAAAATCCATAGCTTGAAGACATCAGTATTATTGTCCTGAGATATCAAGGAACCATTTTGAGAAATAAAAGTAATATATAGATATAAAGTCTATACTTTATAAGTCTATATAAGTTTCTTTAAAAAACTACTAACTCAAAGTTAACAGTAATTATACGAGTCAAAATTGTCATATACAACGCCAGTATTTACATAGTAAGCTAATATTTTTATAGTGAATAGTTTGAGGCAGTAAGTCAGTAGTATGAGTGAATAAGTCATGATTTTGAGAAACTAATTTAATATTTCAAGATAGTAGTTAATAAATGATAAAAAAGGACAAGTTTTGAGATTAAAAGTCAATGTTTGGCATACTATGATACTATTCTGGACAAAAGCCAGTTTTTGATATACTAATTAAAAGTAAGTATTTTGAGAAGCTATTTTACTATGTGGAGACACTAAGTCCATTTATAAGCCAATAAGTCAATATTTTAAGATAATAATATTTTGATATATAAAGTAATTACTTCGCAAATGAAATATGTGAGATGGAGTTAAAATATTGCGTAGCAAAAAAAGTGAATAATATATCAGTATTTCAAGGAAATAAGTCTTTTTGAGATACTAATTTAACAGTTTGAGTTGAAAAGTTTATACTTTAGAAATTTATTTACTATGTGGAGACAGTAATGAATATTTCAGACAAATGTCAGTATTTGGACTAATATTGAGATTAATATTTTGATATGAAAGTAATAATTTTGGGATGGGAAAAAATCATGACATACTAAGTCAATATTTTAAGTGAAAACAGTAAATATTTTGAGATACTAAGTCAATAACTCTATGTTGAAAAAGTTTATATGTTGAGATATTAATTTATATTTTATTATTAATTATTTTATATTGTATTTGACAAACTAAGTTAATATTTGCAACAAAAGTGAATGTTTTGAGATGCCAATCAGTAATAAATTAATATTTTAAGTAACTATTTTGAGTCAATAACCATGTTCATAACCAAAGTTCATAATCTGATATACTAATTAAATATTGTATTATTCATTATTTTATTATAATGTCAGTATTTGACATACTATATTAATATTTATGAATGTTTCGTGATGCCCATCATTTAATAAGTTAATATTTTAAGATTTAAATTTAATATTTTCAGGAATAAATGTTTTTATTTCTGGTCTCTACCTGCCAGACACCTCTACCCACCTGCACACACCTAATCCAGTTGAGTTGAGAAGGTTAGTGATGCGTATCTGATGAGGGTACAGGTCCAGTAAATGTGCGGGTAGGTGTAGAGCTGGTTCTCGCTGTGTGCAGTACAGCGCTCAGGCTCCATCTCTGGTTATGTGTGCTGAATAAATGATAACGACTGTCATTAATTATTGACTGTATATAACAAAGGTAAATAAATGATATAACTCTCATTAATTATTCATCCCTCTGCAAGCAGTGTGTTTCCACTCCTGCGTGTCACGATGTGCGGGTTTCTACCGCTCCATTAGCTTCCACACACACACAGCAGCATGTAAACAAGCTCCACACACGAGAACCGTCATGCTAAGAACGTGCGGCTGATAGAACCGCTGAGTGTCCCCAACAGTACATGGATCTATCATTAGGATTATGTAGCCCAGTAGCTCTAGAGCAGGTTTGGTGCTAGTTTGCTGGAAACAGCCAGAAGCTCAGTTTCTGTTCTGCAGATTAATAAATCGGTTCTGGATATTAAGGTTATTAGAACGTCGTTTTGGACGTTCTACAGGGTTCTCCGTCCTTGTGCCGTTATCTACAGCTAATGAATCTCCGGACTCGTGCAGGATTAGCATATTAGCCATATACTATAAACTGATCTGAGCGACAGTTTGGCCCTCTCTAGGGGGCATCCCTGGGGGCCCTCTCTGGGCGCCCTCTCTGGGGTCCCTCTCTGGGGGTCCTCTCTGGGGTCCCTCACTGGGGGTCCTCTCTGGGGTCCCTCACTCTCAGAACTGGCCCTCTCACATGAGGGGAACAAATCAGTGATGTCAATACGTCCCCTCTGGAGCCTCGACGTGTGATTGATCAATAGGCCTGGGTGGGGAAAGGTAAGCCACCAGACCAGTGGCGGTTGCCAGTGGGGGTAGGCAACTGGGTCATTGCATGGTGGTTAGCAAGGATGGGTGACTGGACCAGTGGGGTTGGGAGGATGGCGAGACCAGTGGATGGGCTGTTTGAGCTGACCCATTGGGTGGGGCAAACTGACCCTGGGTTGGTTGGAGGCGCAGTAGGGGCAACTGGCCCCCTTTGGGACTGCTGTGGTGGATGGTGGTTATGGTGCTAACTGTACAACAAGACAGTTTTAACCAAATAACCACAATGAAATATCCAGTGCCACACCGGGCACTGCCCACTTACGCCCCCTCACTTGGCACCAGCCCTGCATATAGTTACCGAATGCCCTGTCTGGGATTATACGGGCTCAGTGGCCCAGTAACCTCCACCACCGCGTACGCCCCCAGGTCCGGCTGTGTTGCAGGGTAGCCAGGATGGCTTGCGGCTAGCTTTAGCGCTTAGCCCCTGAGAGATTTCATGTGGTCGTATGAGTTTCAGCTCGACCTGAAATCCGATATTTATCATCCGGAATTAAAATGTATTTTTGGCTGTCTGGATTTCGTTTACCTGACGCTCCGGAGCCTCGGGACATCAGGTCCCCCACAAATAAACATGCCGGGGAATCTTGTAAGGAGCGTTGATTGATGCTTCTGCGGGCCGCTCCGGAGCTGGGGGGAGCTGAATTAATTCTCCTCGGGGGGAGGGGGAGCTGTTACTCACCTGCATCATCTGTGCAAAGTGAGTCGTTTTGAAGTGAGGGAGACGTGATCAAACGGACGGAGGAAATCTCGTCTCAGAACGCTTTACCGTGTCAAGGTTTCACTGATATGACGCCAGCCTCTGTCTCTGCGGCGAGGCAGGAGTACGGAGGGGGCGGCGGCGGGATGCAGGCCCTCAGAACCGAACTCCCGATGCACGTTCTGTCGCTGTCTGATGAGGGTATTAGGGAGAAAGTCAGACGAGCGCCAGCAGAATGCTGATCAGTTGCCACCTGATTGCAGAATACAGGTGTTTAAGCCACACCCACTAACAGGTGCACACAATCAACCAGTTAGCTGCTCTCATAGACAAGCACTGGCACTATTTGGGCAATCTGGGTTTGGTGGGTGAATCCAGGATAACGTTCCCTACCAGGGTACCGTCAGGAACGATTGGTGGAGAGGGGATAACGGTCTGGGGCGGCGTTCAGGGTTTGGGTTTGGACCCTTGCTCCAGTGAAGGGTGGTGGTAATGCCACACGAAGACACCCCACACAGTTCTATGCCTCCAGCTTTGTGCAGATGTTTGGGGAAGACCCCCTTCCTGTTCCAGGATGACCCTGTGGACAAAGTGCAAGGTACGGTTTGGGAAGGTTGGTGTGTGGGTTGGCCTCCCCAACCCCACTGGAGACCTTTGGGATGAGCAGTGACCCTGGTCGTCTTATCCATCATCAGTGTCGCCCCCTTTCGACTGACCGGACCCATTCCGGAATGCCAAGCCCAGCAAGCTCACATAGGCGTGATATGTCCCCATACTTTTGGCCACGTGATGGTTTTTGAGCGTGAAGAGGTTCTGGGTAAACAAAATAAGGCTGGTTAATATTTGATGTGGCCGCTGCCGCTGCATGGAGATCAGGAAGCAGGTGGGCATGAAACAGCCTCTGCGTTTTGATTGGGGGTCTAAGAGCCAAAACACTTAAGTGGTCTTTCAAGTGGGGTAATATGATGAATCGTGCTTCGTGTTGGCTTAGCGCTGGAGCTACGAGGCTAATGTCGCTAACGAGCAATTAACCCCCGTTTAATTATTCTGTTATTAACAATTGCAATTATTCGCTGACGATGACTCAGCAGCTGTAGCTCCATGGCCGTGACAAGCTCCATCATGCTTCGTCCAACTTGTGGAAGGCTTCGTAATTAGCGTGGAGCTGATTTACAGCCAGGACCACGACAGGACCGAAGTAGGTCAACGGCTCCCCAGGGCCGCAACCCAGGAACCCCCAGACTCCTTCATCACAACGGTGGTGTTGTTGCATATTGAGTTTTCTTGACATGGCAGCTGGTGAGCAGGGGCACTGAGCCCACTTGGCAGAAGTGGCAGGCAGCCCTATCCGTGGTGCCTCAAGGGCACTTCAGTCATGTCCTGATGAGTTGAACCGGAAACGCTCCGGTCACACGGCTGGTTCCTTAACCTCCAGTCCGAGACTAGACCATCTCCTGCCTACGATTGCCCACGGTTGCCCCTGCTCTGCTCAGAGCGGTGACCGGCTCGTATGGAAAAGTGGGAAACCAAAAGTAAGTGATTAAGTGGGGTGAGAGAGAGCTAGCAACTCTTTCTTTCACATGAAGCAAATACCACAACACAGATTCCCGGGAAAAAGGAAAAAATGAAAACGCAATTATAAGGGGCTTAGGGAAGCAGAACACAAGGCCGAGTTATCAAGAGAGCAGCCGAGCGGAACAGCTTACAGAAATAATCCCGGCTAGAAACGGGGCGGCTTTCAACCCTGTTGACTGTTGATACTAACATATGCCGGGGAAAAGAAAAGGAGAGGAAGAACAGTAAGTAAAACGGAGTTCGGGAACGTGGCAATTAGTTCCATGCTGCCCTCAGGGCAGCCAAGATTAGATCCCGCTGATGCTGCAAATATACAGTGTCAACTGGAAGCGCAACGTATCGCTGCTGTAGCCTTGGGTGAGGAGAGCCGGCCTGTGGCTTCGGTTCATTTAGCTCCACCGAGACGTTTACCGTCCTTCACCGCAGTGCACCTCGCTCAGTCCGCAACCAGAGCAGAGTTTACCGGGAATCTGACAAGGTTTCTACTGCAACCGTCACCATCAGAGCCTTCGGAAAACTTCAAGACCCCTCAGAAGACTTCAATCAAGATTACAAAACGCAGAACAAACATCTCCGACAGCAGGCGAGCGTGCACCGGCAGCCGGACCCCGTGGGTCACGCTCCGTCGTTGATAATTTACCCTATTCATGAAGGGCCGGTCTTGATACAGGTCCAGATGAGTTATCTGCAGAGTCTGGGCTCAGCCAGCTTGCCAAGGGCTAACGACCGTGGCAAGACCCTTCCTCGAACACCTACAGATGTAAGTGGAAGCTTTGGGGTTGAGGTCAGGGGTCTGTTCTGGTCACCGGAGGTCCTCCAGACCCAACTCGTCCATTCAAGTCTTTATGGAGCCTTTGTGCAAGAAAGTCGTCTTCTCCAAACACCTGCTGGAAAGCTGGAAGAATAGAACTGCGTGGACTGTCTTTGTGGGCTGTAGCATTAACCCCACCCTTCACTGAGGGTCCGACTCCAACCCCTGAACCCCCGGTTCATTATCCCGCCTCCACCAAACTTTACCTGGGCACTCTGGATTCCCGAAGGGAACATTCTCCCGGATTCATCCACCAAACCCAGACTGCTTCCAGATAGTGAAGCATGACTTGTCTCTTCAGAGAACCCGGTTCCACCGAGTCCAGTGGTGGTACTACCACACGGTTTCGATGAGCTGTAATTGTTATAGAACAGTATTGCCATTTCCACAGAACGCCGCCCGTATGGAATGAGTCCTCCATGACTGGATCTAAAGGAATTGAAGTGATTCCAAGCCTGGAGACATGAGAAGGTGACTCTCGTTGAAGAAAGGGATGAGAATACAGAACGAGCTCCTTACAACTCAATTAAGGGGCCTGTCCAGGATTATTATGGCTCCTCAGTACATGGGGACGCCGAGGTCAAGCGCTGCTTGTTCAGATAAGCGTGTTCGTCGCCGTGTAAAGACATTCAATACAAAAGGCAACAGGCGGAGTCCTTTACTTACACCGGGAGGGCACGGGGTCGTCTCTGGGGAGCCCAGATAGAAGAGCCAATTACACATGGATAGGGAAGGCAAATAGGAGGACGGACTGGGACCGTTTAAATCAATAAGACCAGACGCTCCCGCCCTTACCCAACACCTGGCCTTACCCAACACCCGGCCCTTACTCGACATCCCGCCCTTACAACGACCAGTCAATGACATCCTGCCCTTACAACAATCAATCACCGACATCCCGCCCTTACAACGACCAATCACCGACATCCCACCCTTACAACGGCCAATCACCGACATCCCGCCCTTACAACGACCAATCACCGACATCCCGCCCTTACAACGACCAATCACCGACATCCCGCCCTTACAACGACCAATCACCGACATCCCGCTCTTACAACGACCAATCACCGACATCCCGCCCTTACAACGACCAATCACCGACATCCCGCCCTTACAACGACCAATCACCGACATCCCACCCTTACAACGGCCAATCACCGACATCCCGCCCTTACAACGACCAATCACCGACATCCCACCCTTACAACGGCCAATCACCGACATCCCGCCCTTACAACGACCAATCACCGACATCCCGCCCTTACAACGACCAATCACCGACATCCCGCCCTTACAACGACCAATCACCGACATCCCGCCCTTACAACGACCAATCACCGACATCCTGCCCTTACAACGACCAATCACCGACATCCCGCCCTTACAACGACCAATCACCGACATCCCGCCCTTACAACGACCAATCACCGACATCCCGCCCTTACAACGACCAATCACCGACATCTCGCCCTTACAACGACCAATCACCGACATACCGCCCTTACAACAACCAATCTGCCTGCATACCCGGCCCATACGATGACCAATCCCCTCCACCTACCTGGCCCATACCCGACATCCTGCCCTTACCCAACATCTCGGCCCATACAATGACCAATCCACCTGCACACCCGACCCTTACAATGACCAATCCCTTCCTTTCATCCACCCAGCCATTCAACAACCAAACCACCCACCCGACGACGACATCCCATCCCCGTACTCGACCGGACCCAGCCCCTCAACCGCACTGCCCCCGTACCCGACAAGACCCATCCGTCCGACTCCCTGCCCCTTACATGGGCCCATGCCACCGACATTGGAATCCCGTTACCCGACCAATCGACCCATCCGCTTGACATCCACCAATCACCTGCCCCTTACATGATGACCCATCTGCCCATCCACCCGACCCAAACCCAGCCCAAACCCGGAAGATCCAAACCCAGAGACCCAAACCCTTCCGGCCCTTACAGGACCGACCAACCCCACTCACCCATTACCGACTACCACCCACCATCCACCCATTTCATCATTTAGGGTTTCCATTATGCAAATCTGCTCCCAGAGCTACCCTGGGTATAACTTCCATTGAGGTTCTAATTAAGCTGGACTGATGGTTTTCCACCTTCAGTGCATATGCTAACGCTAGCCGCCAGCCTCTGTCGTAGCCTTTAAGCATCCAGCTCTCTCCTGTAGTCCTTCCCCGAACTCTACAGTTTTGCAGTCTTCTGTTATGCTGCCTCTTCTGAACACTGTTGGCCTCCTTCACAGCAATGTGGCATCATTATGCTAACCTGCTACAGTGGTGGGAAACCGCATCTGCAGCAGTAGCTGGCACCGGGTTAAGGGCGGGTGAATCAATCGAGCTGTAGCCTGTTAGCTACAGGCAAACTATGGACACTCATAATCACAGTCATCTGAGAGCTACTCAGTTGTTAGCTCCAGCACTCCAGTAATTTAAGAAGCTAATTGCAGCTGCCTAGCATGTCTTGGCTAATCAACTGCATTGGGAATAACGATGAAATGGTCACTGTCAAGCATGCTGGACGTACTTCTGCCAGTATTTCATGCTGACCTCGTTAGGGAGCCTCTGAAAGGTGCCACATCAGGGAAAAGCACTACCTTCACATTAGCATGAATAGATCTGCGCTAGAAATATCACGGAATGTTAATTTCCCATTTAATGTGAAGACAAATGTGCCTGGCACATTCCGAAAAAGTAGTCCCTATTTTCCTGCATAATGAATGCCTTGCATAAATTTAACGTTTCGGCCCCGGTTATTATTGGTTCGGCTTCGTTCGCTAGCCGTAAGTGCCAGTGTGTCCGGTGTAGCATGCAGATTAGCCCAATGAAGGTCATTACAGAAGCCGCTATCAAGACTCAGCATCCCGTCGTATACAGTACAGCGGCGGCAGTGTGCTTCTGTCAGCCGTGCTCTTTTCTCGTTAGCGTCTCAGCCGTGTTTGAGGCTAGCGTGGGAGACGTCGAGCTCCGACATATTTGGACTATTAAAATTAACCACCTGACTCGAATGCTTGGAGCGACCCCCGTTAATAACCGGCGGCGGACCAGGCGTGACATCCTGAGTCGCTTGATTCGCCGGTGATGAACTGAGAAGAGCCAATTAGTAAGCCTAACTGCCACCTGAATAACGCTACTCAATTAGCATTCGCGGCTACGCGCCTGCCATCCTCCCAACCACAGACGAGTTCCTAACTAAGAAGCAGATTGCAGGGGATTAATATTCCATACAGCCAGGCCTCCAGAATCCACACGCCGTTTGTTAAACTGCTAATCAGGCAAGCGGGTTAGCGTCATGGAAGTGCTAGCCTGGATTTGTGGATGGGTATATACATCAACTCCAGAACTCATGAGCTGAACTCTGCGAGCTCTTTCCCAGATTCACTACGGTGGTCAACCATACTGACCATGCTGGGTGATAGCATGCTGGGAGTAGACTGAGTCTGTTCTACAGTGTCTCATTAGGTGAAGTGTATAACTCTAAGCTCTAAATGTAGGTACTGTGGTATAGACTGAGTCTGTTCTACAGTTCCTCATTAGGTGGAGTGTATAACTCTAAGCTCTAAATGTAGGTACTGTGGTATAGACTGAGTCTGTTCTACAGTTTGTAAACTCATTAGGTGGAGTGTATAACTCTAAGCTCTAAATGTAGGTACTGTGGTATAGACTGAGTCTGTTCTACAGTTCCTCATTAGGTGGAGTGTATAACTCTAAGCTCTAAATGTAGGTACTGTGGTATAGACTGAGTCTGTTCTACAGTTCCTCATTAGGTGGAGTGTATAACTCTAAGCTCTAAATGTAGGTACTGTGGTATAGACTGAGTCTGTTTCTACAGTTTTTCTCATTAGGTGGAGTGTATAACTCTAATCTCTAAATGTAGGTACTGTGGTATAGACCGAGTCTGTTCTACTTACAGTTTCTCATTAGGTGGAGTGTATAACTCTAAAGCTCTAAATGTAGGTACTGTGTGGTATAGGACTGAGTCTGTTCTACAGTTTATCTCTCATTAGGTGGAGTGTATAACTCTAAGCTCTAAATGTAGGTACTGTGGTATAGACTGAGTCTGTTCTACAGTTTCTCATTAGGGTGAGTGTATAACTCTTAAGCTCTAAATGTAGGTACTGTGGTATAGACCGAGTCTGTTCTACAGTTTCCTCATTAGGTGGAGTGTATAACTCTAAGCTCTAAATGTAGGTACTGTGGTATCTAAGCTACTATGAGTCTGTTCTACAGTTCCTCATTAGGTGGAGTGTATAACTCTAATCTCTAAATGTAGGTACTGTGGTATAGACTGAGTCTGTTCTACAGTTTCTCATTAGGTGGAGTGTATAACTCTAAGCTCTAAATGTAGGTACTGTGGTATAGACTGAGTCTGTTCTACAGGTTCTCGTTAGGTGGAGTGTATAACTCTAAGAGGGGGGCGGGGTGAATCGCTTCAGGGGGTGGTGATTTGTCAGCACCAGCCACCGTTCCCGTTCGTAATCCGTGGCTTTGATTCCGAGTCGCTGGAATAAGTATTTAATGGGCTCTTTTGCGTGTCTATGGTCATGGGCAGTTGTCATGGCAACGGGCGAGAGAAAGGGAAAATATACAGAGAGTGCGGCGTAGAGGACCGGCAACAAGGCGCCGCACCTCGGGTTGGGCTGTGCGCGGGAATGTGTGCTCAGGCACGCTCGTCACGGCCGGCCTCCTCACATGCCTGTGTGAAATACCTCTCTATAGGAATGAATGGGAAGTAAACAGACCCCCAGACCAATCAGATCCCCCCCAAGCGGACAGGGCCGAGGGTCCGTGTGACGCCGGAATGAACGCGGATGAAGTCCTAGCTCTGAGGAGATCGAGAGAGAGAACGACGCAGAGATGCTATTTAAGAGCACACGAGTCTGAACGTAACCATAACTACAGGCTCCTCTGAGAGGCCTCCTGTCAATCACAGCCCGAGCGTCTCTCACGTCAGCCCACGACCGATCCAGCCTCAGCCAGCAGCATGGATGATCGGGGGTACTAGACGTAGAACCGAGTTAGATGAGGGTCAGCAGGTGCAGCATGTTAATCTACCGTCCTCTACAGAGTGGGTGAGTGGACGTCAGGCCTGTTCACCTTTCAGTCCAGAGTTTGGGGACGTAGTTGGGCTAGGTCCTGTCAGTTTAGTCCACTTCCCTAATTCCCTTATTGGGACCGGTTCATGTTCTACCTGGGCCAGGTTACCTTCATGCATAGTCCCACTTTAAACTCGGGCCAGACCACTTGCAGTTTACTATAGTACCCTCAGGTTAGCTAAATCCACACCTGGGCTAACTTGTTTCTGACCAGGGCCAATTAATTTTATACCTGGCCCGGGTCATTTCAAACTTTGGTGCTATCATTTCAATACTTCGGACAATTCATTTAATATATGGGTCAATTGATTTGAAACTTGGGCCAAATCATATCATCCCTGGGCCAAATCTTTTCATACCTAGGACAATTCATTTCATTTCATACTAGGGCCAGTTTACTTCAAACCTCAATTCATGTTTGGTCAAACTTGTTTCAAACCAATGATGTCATACTTTGGCCGGGTTCAATTCATCTCATAATTAATATACTTTATTTCAGATTCAATTTAATTTAAGTTGTTTCAATTCATCGTTACCTCAGTTCACTCCATACTTCTTACAAAATGATCATGTCAACATGATTTTGGACTCCGGCCGGTTCTGTTAACGTTTCACTTCCCAGTTTGTCATACTGGTTTCATTTAATACAGTTCAGTTCAGGCAGCTTAATATTTAATAAAGTCCACTTAATGTTCAAATTGACTTCATTCTTGATTAAGTTCACTTCATGTTTGGTCCGGTCTACTTCATACCTGGTCAAACCCTGCAGACTTGGGCCAGTCTTTATATTTGATCAAGCTCTTGCTTGGACCAGCCAATTCCATACCTGGGCCATTTCATTTCATACTTGGGCCAGTCCAGCCCAAACCTCACTAGCATGATTAAACAGATCTCCAACTTGTTCAAATTCACTTCATACATCCAAAACTTCACTTAATGCTTGGCCTAACTTCTCAAATTGGCCTAATTCACTCCATATGGACAAATTCACCTTATAATTGGGCAATTGAATTTTTAAAATTGGGATTTGCCCAAAAACTTACCTTATACATGGTCAAAACTCGCAATTTGCTACAAGCTTAAAGGGCTACAATGTCAAGCTGGCTCAAATTCGTGCCTATATCACTTCATACCTGGTTACATTTATTTTTAATTGGGTTTTTCACTTTACACTTGGGCCATTCCACCGCCAACCTCACCGGTACGATAAATCGGATCTCAAACTTTGTCAAACTCAGTTCCTCGGTTCAAACAGTTCCTTTCATACATCCAAACCTCACTTCATGCTTGGCCTAACCTCTCACATTGGCCCGATTCACTTCATATGGACAAATTCACCTTATAATTGGGCAATTGAATTTTTAAAATTGGGATTAGCCTCAAAACTCAGTTTACACCTGGTCAAAACTCAAAATAAGAAATCAGAATAAGAAATTTGCTACAAGCTTAAAGGGTACAAGGTTAAACTTGGTTCAGTTTTTTGCCTATATCACTTCATACCTGGTTAAATTTAGTTTTAACTGGGCCATTTCACGTTACACTTGGGCCATTCCGCTGCAAACCTCACCGGTATGATAAATCGGATCTCAAACTTTGTCAAACTCTGTTCTAACAGTTCCTTTCATACATCCAAACCTCACTTCATGCTTGGCCTAACCTCTCACATTGGCCCGATTAACTTCATATTTGGCTAAATTCACTTTATTGGTTAGCAGTACCTTCTCAATTCTAGCCTAGCCTTAAAACTCACTTTATACATCCCAAACTCTACCAAAAGTAGAACATATGCTACGAGCTTATAGGGGTACAATGTTAAGCTGGCTCACTTAATCTCACTTCATTCCAGGTTCACGACGCTTTTTAATAGGGACAGTTCACTTTATACTTGCCTGAGCTGATTTTAAACTTGGGCTGCCGCACACTCACTGTCAGAAATCCACAGGAATGTTAGGAATTCATAACGTTTTTTTATTTTTGTCTGAACTACTGTACATTCTACCGGCAGGGTCATAAATTCACACCGACTCTTTACCTTTAGATATATAATAGAGAACGACTGCCTTAAGTCACATACCACAGTGCGATGGAGACAAAGAGGCTACGTGCCAGCGGTGAAGGTGCCGGCATAACTAGCGTGTGCAAAAATGCAGAGGCACTTGATCTTGCATTCCCATTAATATGCATCGTTTTTTACTTTATGCCTTTGACATTGAATGTGAGATGAGGGAAATCACCTTAAGACTGCAGTATCGCCAGTAATGGAGATTGCAGCACTTCTCCTAATGTCCTCTCCTTGGAGAATGAGTGCAGGAGAGAAAGGAGGATAGAGAGAGGGAGGGAGGGAGGTGGAGAGGAAAGGCGGAGTGTTCTCTCTTTCTCAGGTAGTGTTATTTCTCTATTGTACGAAGAAAAAAAAAAGAAAACTGTCTTTGACCTTTACCTCCACACCGAGCTGAGACCTGGGAACCAAGGTCTAACGGAATCCTGTCCCGGAGTATTTACTGGGCTCCTACAGCCAAGACAACTTTATACTGTGTGCGGGGAGGAGAAACGCTGACGATGCGCGTTTAATAGGAGAACAAAACAATTCCGGAGACACATCCTGGCTGAACTCCTGCCAGGAGCAATGGTGCCTTCAGAGGCCGGCAGCTAGTGACGTTCATCAACAGACCAGCTGCTTCCAGGAGGTGTGGGAGTGCAGGTGTGTTGGGAAGGAAGATAAAGGTGACCAGGATCAATAACTGATGATAAATTTAGACTGATATGATCAATATTTATTGAGCTACACATACAGAAGTCTGTCGTGAAGTCTTGGTATGGAGCTGTAGAGGTTCCTAATGGAGTCCTGTGATAATCCATCCCATGCAGCTTGAACATCCTCACACAGTTCCTGCAGATGGTGCGGTAGGGGTGGAGGTGGGGGGACACCAGGTCTTCTGGACGTGTGACGACAAACCGTTCATCTCGGTGCTGACCACGGTGCCTCCACACACGGATTCGTTGGGCGTCTCCACCAAGACTAAAGCGGGACTCGTCACTGAAGATGACCCGCTGCCATTCTGAGTCACTCCATGACAGTCTGGTACGACACCACTGCAGTCTTCGGTGACGGTGACGTGGTGTTAAGGACAGTCGTGGTAACGGTCTGTGTGCATGTAGTCCTGCGTGGTGCAGCCGTCTGCCGATGGTGCTGCTCTAACAGGAGGACTGATGGAGGACACCACTGCTCGCTGGAGGTCTGTAATGGTGGTGTTGGGTCAGTCAGGTACCGAGGTAAGACCCGTCCTTGGATCATTAGCCTGTCTTACCAAGTTTCATTCCAGTCGGTTGATTCCTCCTGGGTGCAGCTGATGTTTGATATTCTAATAGATCAGGTCCAGATCGTCAGGGGAACGACTTTAAGGATAACAGATCCTAAGAAGAGTCTCTGGCATAGACCCTACAGGCCTTGTAGTGTTGAGACCCTGGCAGATTCCACTGCCTGGACAACAGGCCGTGGCACAGGAGCATTAGTTGTCTGGAGACAGGCCGGAGTAATGAAGGAATGAGTGAGGTAGGATCGTCTTTCTGGCAGACCTTGCCCTAAGGCTGTCATTACCAGACCAGCGAGTCCATGGGCCTGGAGCAGCACCGGTTCCGCTTGTTGTGAACCAGGTTTTTTGCAGTGGAGAAGTGCAGGGCGGTTTGGGACCATGCCCGTGGTAAAGGGGTATCTATGGGCTGTGCCAGCTCAACCAGAACATCACGGCACGAGTCTGTGTGTGATCCACCGTCCATACGCCGTTAAGCCTGTAGAACTCTGCATGTGCGCTAACTGTGAATGACGGCTTCCCAGACAGGGTCACGGGTTGTAGGCCGTCACTGTCGAAGGTAATTTCCCGTTGACGCCCGTGGACTAGGCTTGATCTCTGGCCAGGAACGCTAGTGTAGTCTGAGTGTTTGAGAAGCGTGGGAGATTAAAACTCGGCCCCTTATTTATGAGCCGGTAAGCCCCCCGTTTCTGAGGTGCAAACAAGCTCCTGAATGAGCAAGTAATCCCTGGGATCGCGCTCATCCGCAGTCACGGCAAACACGCCCTAATGAACCTAATACTGTCACAAGTGGCAAAGAACCGGCTAGCGGTGATTAGAGGCTGCTCCATATTAGGGTTGAGCCTCACTTCGAGACGTAGATTGGAGGCTTTGGAGGGCTCTTCAACCCCCCCCACCCCGATGAGGCGAGGATCAGCTGCTAATATGGAGGATGTTTGGGAATGTACAGTCGGTTGTGGCTTTGAACATGGTAAGGAGGGGAAACGACGTTAGTAGCATGTTGGTACAGAGAAATACGATATTTGAAGCCCAACACCGTGTGCAGGTCCTTCCAGGTGTACGGTGTGGTACCATTAAGCAATTGTTATGAACTGTAGTGACCCTACAAGCGGAAATTCCCAGTTTGTTTCCTGACTGTGCCTAGTCTGGGAAGGGCACAGCCATTCCTGTAGGACTAGCACGACGGGAAAGCTGGGTTGACTATTCACTGGGAACACTTCCATGGAGGAACAGTCCCACTTCCATGGGGGAACACTTCCATGGGGCAACACTTCCATGGGGCAACACTTCCATGGGGGAAACACTTCCATGGGGAAACACTTCCATGGGGGAAACACTTCCATGGGGGAAACACTTCCATGGGGGAAACACTTCCATGAAGGAACAGTCCCATGGGGGAACACTTCCATGGGGAAACACTTCCATGGAGGAACAGTCCCATGGGGGAACACTTCCATGGGGGAACACTTCCATGGGGGAACACTTCCATGGGGAAACACTTCCATGGGGGAAACACTTCCATGGGGGAA
>JAMWET010000637.1:27500-34586 GCA_024036415.1 Prochilodus magdalenae | reverse complement strand
TATTCAAATACCTATCTCAGAACTACCCTATAACACGGAACCGCAGCATTCCAAAAATAACTCTGTAGCCACTCCTTAGCAAAGCTCGAAAAAGGTAAATATCTAAAATGGCTAAAAGCAGATATTTCTGAGGAAATTAAATTAAAAACCTAAATAGAAAACTGTGTTTACACCATCCTACGGGAATTGGTTGGTGTAGCTCAGTGGGTAACACCACTACTCAGGGTGCCACCTCTACGTGTGGGAGACTGGGGTTTGAATCCCAGTCTGGGTGACTATGCTGTGCTACACCAATAAGAGTCCTTGGGCAAGACTCCTAACACTACATTGGCCTACCTGTAATCATTAACCTTGTAAGTCGCTCTTAGAGCGTCAGCTAAATGCCATAAATGTAAATTATGAAAGTTTAGAACATGAAAATGATATACTGGGAACCTTAAACAGTTTTGTCTACCTCTTCAAACACAAATCCCATATCTGTAAACGAGGACAGGAAAACAAGCCATTTTCAAAACGATGCCTCCAGAATTCAGAGTTCCAGCTCAAGTTTCAACCTGGCAGTGTGAAGGAGATGTCGGCAGTTTTCATACCCTCTTCAAGGATTTCTGTTTTGGCATTGCTGATTTTCTTTTTCTTAATTCCAAGGCTTCAATTAGTTTCCTGTCCCCTTCGTTGCTGTCTGATACTATCCTCATTTTGAAATTTACGGTCAGAGTTCTTTTATAACTCTTACAGGTTTACTTTGTGATGTTTTCCAGGGTTTTTCCATTTTATTCTCCTGCCAGTGTCTGTCTAGATATGCTGCTTCTAAACCAACCAATCAGAGCAGAGCGCATTAAAATATTCATAACCACACTAATAAAGAAAAAGAGCTTGTTTGATTCCATGGTTAAATCACAGGGTAGTTTTTTTTTTTACTGCAATAAAACTCTAATAACGTCTATGTAGACATCAGAGAACAATTTAAAAACCTCACAAATTTAATTGCATGACCTTTAAGAACTGTGAAAGTCAAATTAAAATACATGAACACAGTGGAATTACACCACTAAAGGATAAAGGTACAGACAATGGGACCTCTTACACTCATACAAAACCCAACAGACCAGCCAAACTGTCCCTATCAGATAAACAGTACTTCAAGCTTTCACCTTCGGTCCTGTTTACCCTGCATCAACATGCGTTTTTGGGAACCTTTGAATTTCACTAGACTACATAAAACGCCAGGTGTAAACACCATGCATGTACGGTGTTAGGATTATACCAGATCTCTCAAAACACAAACGGATCTTGACCGCAACGAACACACGTGTCAACAGAATTCCGTAAACAGTTAGTGGAAATGTGTCTACTGAGCACTGACTGGAAAGTGAGAGGATAAACATCTGAAAAATCAGGGTGGAATATGAAATCAGCCACACTTTCAGTATTTCCTCCCATTTCCTTGATCCTCATGCGCTTCTCGTGGTCCTCCCTCCATCGCATATGCATGAGGGAGAGAGGAGCATTTTGCATTTCTCGTGAAAGGTTTGTGGGCCATTTTGTACATGATACATGATCAGAATACATTCAATTTGTGGCTGAAACTGGTGCAAACATCCGGCCCGGAGTGTATAGTGACCAGATTTCCCATATCTACTCATGAAAGCATTTACTTTTTCTGATTCTGTCTTTCTTCCTTTCTATTCGGCATGTTGCTGTTTCGAATATTAGTGGGGATTTTCAAGCTATGACATTTTGCAGTTGCCAAAATTATTAAAATTTATATAATTTGACATGTTGAATATTAGTTTATATGTATATATATATATATATATATATATATATATATATATATATATATATATATATATATATATATATGCGCAGATTTACACACTAAGTTTCTCAATATATTGAGTGTATTTCATCTTGCAGCCAACACAACACTCTGCACCCCTATTGCTGGGGTGGAAGGGTTTTTCCCACCAGTTTTAAATTAATTTAATTATAATGAAATAATAAACTTTCTGTCTACAGTATATAGAAGTAGTGTCTCTCAGTATTGGGTCGTCCCACCATATTTTCTAAAGTAGATGTCTTGGCATGGAGCTGTAAAGGTTCCTAATCATGTCCTGTTTGAATATCCTCACACAGTTCCTGCAGATTTTATGGTAGGGGGGTGGAGGTGGATTGACACCAGGCCTTCTGGATGTGGCATTAGTTGTCTCCTCCACGACAAAAGCGGGACTCGTCACTGAAGATGGCCCGCTGCAATTCTGAGTCACTCCATGACAGTCTGGCACGACACCATTGCAGTCTTGGTCAACTCATCATAATGGTCTGTGTGCATGTAGTCCTGTGTTGTACAGCTATCTGCCATTGGTGCTGGCACCAACGGGATGACTATGGGGGGCATCACTGCTGGTTGAATGTCCCCAGTTGAGTTTGTTGATTCACTCCACATATGTTGGACAAACTATCAGTTCTCTCTATGTATCCATATGTACATATATAAGTGTTTCTGTACTTTACAGAAGTATTTCCATTTTGGATGACTCATTACTCCACCACATTTCAAACTCTACTGTCTTATTGTTTACTCCACAACCTTATGCAAAATTAGTAGTTCCTTTCAGCTTGTGTGCATGTAAAAACATGACATGTCAAAACATATAAGCTCATATAAGCTAATGGATTCTTAGTATCCATGGAAATGTCCTTTTCAGGCCTGGACTACATCAAGGACCACTTGGAGAAAGGCAGGTGAAGCAGGATGGGGTTAGTCAACAAGTCAAACAGATTATTTCTGACTCTGCAGGTAAATAGACCCCAATACAGAAATATGCATGCATGCACTCGTGACTGGGGAGTGTCTTTCTGTTTCCTATTATAGTAAATTTGTTTTGGCTGGTTAATGTTTATGAACAGAGACCTACAGATACAGTACAGTAAAGTAAAACTCATTCGTGAACCTGTTTAAAGCAAGTTCTTATTAAACTTAAACTTGTAACTAAGTTGCAATTAAATCATAAACCCATTTTTTTTCTCTGTAAAAAGTTATTTGACAGTTCTAGCTAACGGAACCTGTTCTCCTTCAGTGTTCAGTGCTTATGATCACTTAAATGGATGTCAGTGTCAGACTAATTAATGAGCTTCTATTAAATAAGTTTGCATTGTTGCAGAAATGATAATACGACAGTAGGGCCATAATAAATCATGCTGCTGTTACTCTCCATACTTAAGTACGCTAAAGGGAAGTACTTTAGTACTTTTACTCCAGTGGAGGTTTAAAGGGAGGAACTTTTACATTTTGCTGGAGGAGGAGTTTACCTTGGGGGTCTCTGCTTTAACTGGAGTACATGGTTTATGTACTTCGTCCACCACTGCACCTAAATATCATATAACAATGGCTAAACTGCCTCAGTTTTTGGATGCTGCACAATGTGGCGCAATGCCTCCACTGTGTTTGTAACACTGTGTTAACATTGCAGAGGTCATTCCTTAACATGGCTATCTTTGTTTTTTGTTTTTTTTTCAAAATCTTCCATGAGTGGATTTTGTATCTTTTAAACACAGCTCAGTAATTTTGCTAATCTCAAGATATATCTGTCTATTTGGTTGGAATCCAAAGAAAAAAGAGCAACAATGAAATAAATATATCAGTGAGGGGACGAGGGTGGAAAAGCCATGTTGCAGGGGGATGGGGGGGTGGGGGGGGAGTGTCTGGGGGAAAATGAGATGATGGTGTGGCAGTGTTTTGTGAAATTGTGCTGTCAGACGTTTGAGCTCGCTCATTTCCTGCAGCAGAGATGATGAGCGAGCTCCTGACAGCTGAACCAGATTAAAAACTCTCTCTCTTTTCCTCCGAGCCTGATTCCTACTGACATTTATGAATTTAATAATGGAACAATTATTTGGTGTCAAATGACAATTGACAGATGCTGCGACCCAGTGTCACAGAAATGGGCAGAAGACATCTATTAGCATGTCAGGGAGGAGGAGAGAGGGACAAAGAGAGAGGGCGAGAGGGAGAGAGAGAGAGAGAGAGAGAGAGAGAGAATAACAATGAGAGAAAGAGAGAGAGAGAGAGAGAGAGAGAGAGAATATTCAAACACCCTGTGAAGCAAATAGTTAACCCTGTCCTTGTGGGCTGGATGTCACAGTCGTTTGCCATATTACAGTACAGTCCGGCAAGTTAATTGACAAGTCTTATATGGTAATTCCTTTTTTAATAATTCATTGTAGCCGGACTACAACCAACCAATCATATATTAATTAATCTGATTGTAATTCTCCCCTAATTCTTAAATGCTAATTACTGTTTTAACAGT
Organism: Prochilodus magdalenae; assembly: GCA_024036415.1. Lineage (NCBI taxonomy): Eukaryota > Metazoa > Chordata > Actinopteri > Characiformes > Prochilodontidae > Prochilodus > Prochilodus magdalenae. The sequence continues at coordinate 30,273 of JAMWET010000637.1, read as the reverse complement.
CCATTGTAGGTATTCTATAGACTCCACAACTAATTCAACTATATATCAGTTAAACTGACTCACTTTCTCCTAATTTTAAACCTAACATTCATTAAAACCCTAACCTTAACCTCAGCCCAAAGTCTAAACCTAACCCTAACCGCTGAACTAACTCCAACCCAACACCCAACCCTTACTCTGAGAAGTATGTGTATCCCACTAATAGCTTGCTGCTATCTTAATACTGCAAATCCCAGAGTTAGTATTAGCACTAATGTGATGTTGGTAATCAGATGTAAAGTGAGTATCCATGAAGACAATATTCCTGCATTGGCGTCCTTTGGTTGTAAACATTTTGATTATTCATTGTGAACTCATTGGAGTTAAAACTCTTAGAGGACATGTGCAATTTAAGTGTGTTTTGAGCTGCACATACGTGAGATTCTCAATATTAAACCAAATGCACCCCCCCCACCCCAGTTCAGACATATTTATGTGTTTTTCCTAAAGGCATTTATTAATACCATAAATATTTCATGCTGTTTTCCATGACCCTTACTCCCGGGTGTCTGTGTGTGCGTGTGTCTCTGTGTGTGTGTGTGTGTGTGTGTGTGTATGTGTGTCTCTGTGTCTCTGTGCGTGTGTGTGTGTGTGTGTGTATGTGCTTGTGTGTCTGTGTGTGTGTATGTGTGTGTGTGTATGTGTATGTGTATGTGTGTGTGTTTGCATTTGTGCGTGTCTCTGTGTGTATGTGTGTGTGTATGTGTGTGTGTATGTGTGTGTGTATATGTGTGTGTATGTGCTTGTGTGTGTGTGTGTGTGTGTGTGTGTTTGCATTTGTGCGTGTGTCTCTGTGTGTATCTGTGTGTGTGTGTATGTGTGTGTGTGTTTGCATTTGTGCGTGTGTCTCTGTGTGTATCTGTGTGTGTGTGTGTGTTTGTGTTTGTATTTGTGCGTGTCTCTGTGTGTATCTCTCTGTGTGTATCTCTGTATATGTGTGTCTGTGCGTGTGTGTGTGTGTATGTGCTTGTATGTCTGTGTGTTTGTATGTGTGTGTGTGTATGTGTGTGTATGTGTATGTGTGCGTGTGTTTGCATTTGTGCGTGTCTCTGTGTGTATCTGTGTGTGTATGTGTGTGTGTGTGTTTGCATTTGTGCGTGTGTCTCTGTGTGTATCTGTGTGTGTGTGTATGTGTATATGCTTGTGTGTATGTGTGTGTGTGTTTGCATTTGTGCGTGTGTCTCTGTGTGTATCTGTGTGTGTGTGTGTGTTTGTGTTTGTATTTGTGCGTGTCTCTGTGTGTATCTCTCTGTGTGTATCTCTGTATATGTGTGTCTGTGTGTGTGTGTTTGCATTTGTGCGTGTGTCTCTGTGTGTATCTGTGTGTGTGTGTGTGTGTGTGTGTGTGAAAGAGACTCCCTGGTATGAAGGACGGTGCTGGGATCTACATTATTAGGTACCTGTCCAAACAGCACTGCTGCAAACACCACTAACCTAAAATAAGGTTAAATCAATATATACTGTTTACCAGATTATTAGGTACAGCAGCAAACTGGGCCTAGTTTATTACAACAAGGCCTTCAGTTCAGTTCAGTTCACAAACGTCAACAACAACTCTTTAATAACGCCAAACTCTGCAAGTGCCCATACGACATTCTAGTAGTATTCACATGTGATTCGCATTAACATTTTTGGTATTGGAGTTCCAGTGCTGTACTTGTGCTACTCTATGACATCAAGAATATTAATTATAAACCATAACAGTGTGTGTAGCGTCTCACTGTGGAATCCTTTATTTTATTGTGGTCAGCTGCTGTGGTAGAGCAAGCATTGTTCCTATAAAGCCATAACTAATGATCCTTTGAAGATGCTGTACCCCTTCTCCTTGATAGCTCCATCAATAAATAATGAGAGACAACTCTGTATTTAATGACACAGGGTACCTGATATTACAGCTCATGAGTCATCTTTGGGTCATCTCTGTTGCTTTTAAAACACTAAACTATTGCCAAATTTCAAAGCCCCACCACTGAAACCAAACCAGTCTGACGATTTATTGCTAAACGAAGCCCCTGAGTTGTTCAAAGATCATGGGTCATGTGAAGTTTGCTGGAAAGCCTTGGCACAGTGCTGTATGAAAAGCAGACTAGTGAGTTTGATGCCAGCTTTCAAACCTCAGTGTCAGATGTAACATCATTAGCAGCACCCCCTGGTTTTCTATGTCTAACACCTGGCTGAAACACACTGCTCATGGCTACCACATCTATCCCCAGTCGATGAAGTAGTTAGCACTTCCAGAAGGCCTGGAATGGCTTTTTATTTCATCGTGCAATTAGTCTCACTCATTGGAAATTAGAATTTGATTGCTTGATTCCACTGTCGGTTGATCTTTATGCAAATGGTAGTTCATCTAAAGCCTTCATTCCAGTTTGTGATTTCGTACTCTAAAGGCATTTGGCATTCTACATTTGTTCTAGCAAAACATTAGGCTATTGAAATACTTGCAGAGTTTAAATACCAAAAGCATGATGACTTTATATGATTTTACTGAATAAAATCAACCCTAAATTCCACATCTTTATATTTCACATAGTTCACAGACACTATACACAGGGGTTGGGCAATGAAACTGAAACACCTGGTTTTAGACCACAATCATTTATTAGTATGGTGTAGGGCCTCCTTTTGCGGCCAATACAGCGTCAGTTGGTCTTGGGAATGACATATACTGCGTCCTGCACAGTGGTCAGAGGGAGTTTAAGCCATTCTTCTTGCAGGATAGTGGCCAGGTCAC
>JAMWET010000637.1:0-22500 GCA_024036415.1 Prochilodus magdalenae | reverse complement strand
AGGCGAGAGGCGGTAAAGGGGGATTAATTGGGAAAGCTTCAATTGGTTTTGGGTGAAGAGTTACCTTTCTCTCTGTAACACACACACACACATACTAACACACACACACACACACACACACACACATACTAGCACACACACACACACACACACACACACACACACACACACTAGCACACACACACACACACACACATACTAGCACACACACAACACACACACACACACATACTAGCACACACACACACACATACACACATACTAGCACACACACACAACACACACACACACACACATACTAGCACACACATACACACACTAGCACAGGCGCGCACACACACACACACCTATACACATATACCCAGACACACACACACACACACACACACACACACACACACACACACACACACACACACACCTATACACATACACACACACACACACACACACCTATACACACACACACACACACCTATACACACACACACACACACACACCTATACACACACAAGCACACACACACAAGCGCGCACACACACACACCTATACACACTCTGGGTAAATTAGAAGAGCAGGCAGGTCATCCCTCTCCCCCACTCTGCTGTAATAGAGGGTTTAGTCAGGGTTAGAGATAGGACGAGTGGATCTCTGTATCTTTACCACCTCTCTCTCTCTCTTTCTTTCTTCTTTTGTTTGTGTCATTTTTTATTTGTATGTCACGGTTTCTTTCATTCATGCACTCTCTCTTTTATTCTCTCTTTCTCTCTCTTTGCAGGTTTAGATCTCCTCTGTGATGCTTTTCAGTCACGCACTGGCACCTTTCTTACCCCTTTTCATTGTCCTCCTTTCTTTCCTTCTGTATTTCTTTCCCTCCCATTATTTTTTGCCTACAATTATTTTTGTCTCTTTCTTGATTTCTCTTTTTCCTTCTTACCTTTTTCCTTATTTCTTTATTCCACTCTCTCTCATTTATCTCTCTTATTGACATTCATTCTGGTTCTCCTTTCTTTCTTTCTTTCTTCCTTAATTCTCTCATGTTCTTTCCCTGTTTCTTACCTTTTTATCTATTTCTAATTTCCATTGTCTTTCTCTCTTGTTTTCTGTTTCTTGGTGTCATACATTTGGTTCTTTCTTTCTTTCTTTCTTGCTAATGCCCTCCCTCACCATTTGGCTAAGGTCCTTTAAACTATAAACTTACACTGAACTCCTCTGTAATATAACTCTTAATACTTGTTAACAGTCTTGTTACATTAGATTAGATGATGTTAGATTAAATTAGATTAGATTAGATTCAACCTTGTCATTGTGCAGAGTACAGGTACAAAGCCAATGAAATGTATTTAGCATCTAACCAGAAGTGCAAAATACATTATTATTTACATAAAGTACAAAACAGAAATTACTAATAATTTGAGATTATTGTATATGTGGTGGTATATAAATAAATATATAGAATGTATGTGTACACAGTATGTGGGATAAGGGGGTGGTATATAGAATAGAATATGATTTGCTATACATTATACATATACATATATATACAGTAATGAGTGAAATGCAAGATTGCACAGAGCAGCATATGCTGAGCAAGTTGTAACAGTGTAAGCAATAACTACAGGTATAAATAGTGCAATATGAACAGAATTGTGAATATAAAGATGTGCAGAATGAGTAGTGCAAAAGTGATAGTACAGTGCAGTGCAGTGAGTGCAATAATGAGGCTAAAGTGACGGTGTAGAGTTCAGCAGGGTCACAGCCTCAGGGAAGAAGCTCTTCCTGAGTCTGTTGGTGCGGGAGCGAAGGCTCCTGTAACGCCTGCCATGTTAAACACGTGTACACTCACCTAGACAGATTCCTTGTATGTGTCTCATACTTGGGGAAATAAAGATTCTGAATCTGATTCTAAAGGCAAGAGCAGAAGAAACGTGTTTTAGATGGCGACAGACAGACAGATGCATATACATGATACTGCCATAGATAGCTATAGCTGGGCAGTAAAACAGAACTGTACAATTTGATGTTCAGTAGATGTACAGTAGTAAAAATAGTCACACTGATATGATGCAAATAGGCACTCACAATTCACATGAAATCATTCAGTTTATTAATAGTGGAGTTAATTGCACAAACTGCACACGGAGCCATCTACTTACTGTGCCGGGCGACATTAGCTTGTGCTATAAATGTTCAGTGAGGAAGAGATTGCTGTATAAGTTCATTCAAAATGGAAAATTGCTTGTAAAAACTGAAAGCAGTAGCATTACTGAATCAGGAGGTGAAAAAAGAAAAACATGCTGAACATGTGAGCTGCTGTAAATCACAATACAAATCCAGTTATAATGATTTAAAAGCGAGAGGCATCAGGTCAGATTTTGTGGGGGTTTTTGGAGCATATCGCATGTCACTCTTACAGGGTCAAAGCTGATACTGGTGACGATAAGAAGAAAACAATAGACAATCACATACATCCTCAAAGGATACATCCTTCACCAAGACACATCCTCCATCACATTTTGACTGAGTTCTCTTTGAATCCCACTTAAATGTTCTTGCATGGTTTTCAGATGAAACTTGAAAGACATTGAATAGGACAAAAAATATTAAAGGCTGATGAGTTCCTACATAAAGTGAGGAGCAAATGATGTTCACATTATGTTCTATGGATGGGATATGACCCAATCACAACTGAGTGAAGTATGTTTTGTCTTCTGCTGTAAAGTTATCATTTTAGAGATATGTACATTATCATTTTTGTTTACAACCAAGACAATCAGCTATTACTGAGCATATAGCTCTCATAGTGGACAGAGTGGCAGTTCAAGGAACAATTATCAAGTTTTTTGAGGTGTCAGTAATAATCAAGGCTGGGAGTATTAAACAGAGATTTAATATATATTGACCTTTTAACATCAGTATCTTAAGCAACATGTTTTTACTAAACTAGTCAAAATACCTGTGTAACGTAGTGGTTGAGGCAGGTTGCAAATGCATAGTGGCTTTATTTGAGTTAGTCCGGGTAACGGGTCAAAACACAGGTGGGTTTCAATAAAGACATGTCCATAAATTGAGAGACAACAGCAGAAACAAAACAAGGGTCAGGAACTCAAGACGAACACAAACATTACAGAACACAGAGAACAAGGACTGAAAGGAAACACAGCTAGGATTCACACAGGGGAAACAGAGACTTCCCAACCAGACAGGGCAAACAGAGGAGGTTAATAGAAGTTCTAATGGGTTACAGATTGGTCTCAGGTGTAGGAGAGGGTGGAGCCAGGGGGGAGCAGGAAAAGCAATGCCATGCCATGAAGCAACCAGAGGGGGCGTTGTTTGACATACGAACAAGGACAGACAGACATGTGACAACCTGGAGATCGGTTGGAATTCTTTTGTGACTTAGTCATTTTGCAGAGTTGTTGAATTTTTTGAGCTAATTCTGTAACAATTATTTTATTTATCCCTATAATTTATTCCCAAATATCATCAAAATGCCTAACTGTCACATAAAACCTCCTTAAAAACACCCAGACCCCCATACAGGGTTTTTATTTTATGAGTTTATAGATTTATTTAGCTTCGGGATTAGACAATATAACTACAGTTATTTTATTAGAATTATGGAGCTCCTTGAATGTATAGGCATTTATTTGGCCCCTTAAAAAAGGAACCGTAGCTGCACCTAAAACCATGTGTAGAACTGACTTAACCTGCCCTTTTAGGTACTGAGGCAAAGAGAGACAGTTTATCAAACTGTGCAAAAACAGAAGAGTCCATGGTGAAGGTCCTAGTGCTGTAGATCAGATCACCAGGGCCAATATCTTGTGATGTGGCATGACCTGGAGTGTATTACTGAGATTACACCAACGTTATTGTTCATTAAGATACTTATTAGCTTTTGAGAAATAGATGATACAAAAATGGGTTACTAATAAAGTGAATTTACATTCCATGAAGAAAAACAGTTTAATTAAACAGTCGTCATGCAGGTATTGTTGCTAAGCAACACCATTCAATCCACAGACTAATCTGACTCTCTGTGATACTGCTTCATTTGCATTCCATCAAGAATTAAACCGAAAGTAATGTTCAAATAGTCAGAAGACCTGATGAGATCATTATTACTTTCCGTAGTCCTGCTGCAGTAGCATTTAATAATAGCCACTTCTGTGACTACTCTGTTCACTTCTTTGAGTATTCCTACAGAAAATTCACTTCAGGGTCAATTCAGCTAATTCGTATAGCATTTTTAAAGTGGTTAAATCCTTAGTAAGCAACCCAAGAGCAACAGAGCAACCCAGGAACAAAGATTCAAATAGTGGCACCATCTTTCCTCTCCGGGTTGACAGCAGAAAGCAAACCAACAACACAACAAGAGCAACACAAGTTATGAGAATAATGAATGAAGAATCAAATTGATGCCAATCACCCAATGACTTATTGCTTGAAATCTATCAGAGCAGATGTAGTTGAATGTGCTAGAAGCTGATTAATCTGATTTATTTGGATTCTTGTTTTTGGGGAAACCCTTAACTTTAGCACCAGCAAAAGGTCATTTCTATAAATATATATATATATATATAATAAACAGGGGTTGGACAATGAAACTGAAACACCTGTCATTTTAGTGTGGGAGGTCTCATGGCTAAATTGGACCAGCCTGGTGGCCAATCTTCATTAACTGCACATTGCACCAGTAAGAGCAGAGTGTGAAGGTTCAGTTAGCAGGTAAGAGCACAGTTCTGCTCAAAATACTGCAATGCACACAGCATTATGGGAGACATACCAGAGTTCAAAAGAGGACACACTGTTGGTGCACGTCTTGCTGGCGCATCTGTGACCAAGACAGCAAGTCTTTGTGATGTATCAAGAGCCACGGTATCCAGGGTAATGTCAGCATACCACCAAGAAGGACGAACCACATCCAACAGGTTTAACTGTGGACGCAAGAGGAAGCTGTGTGAAAGGGATGTTCGGGTGCTAACCTGGATTGTATCCAAAAAACATAAAACCATGGCTGCCCAAATGACGCTGTATTGGCCGCAAAAGGAGGCCCTACACCATACTAATAAATGATTGTGGTCTAAAACCAGGTGTTTCAGTTTCATTGTCCAACCCCTGTATATATATAATGGCATTGGAAGTCTTAATTTAATGTCCTATTAATCGCACCTTTATTTGTACAATTTACAATCAGCATATGTATGCAGTGTACATCCCAGCAGTAGTGCTATTGCAATATCTGAAAGACTGGTATGACACACAATGTCAATAAGACTATCCTGCTTCCCAGAGCCCTTCGATGCGACCATTCTCAAACTGCTTTCTAACTGTTCACCTAGGCATAATTACCGAAGGATCAACACAACAGCACAAGTCAGAGTAGAAAGGATATGAATCATGTGGACCTAATACTGTCATTTAGGTACACCAACAAGGTTCGGCCTTGCTTAAGACACATGACAAGAGAGAAACTTGAATCATTTGCATATCTCACCATGTCAAACATACCCACTAAGTTTTTCCAGTCAGATGACAGGAACATACACAGAGACCACAAACAGGGACATAACATTGCAAGAGTACATAGACCGGTCAAGACACACAGGTATCTATACAGAGGTGAAATGAGGAACCGGTGAAAACAGTTGGTATTCTGGCGACTTGTAAGGAGGAAGTGAGTTGTGATTGTTTGAGATGGCATGTGTGGGAGTCATGTGATCTTCTGTAGTTCACAGACTCAACAGAGCAAGCCAGTGAAATGGAGTGGGCAGTACTACAAGTCGTGTATATGGTATATAGCATAACAGTTCATTTCACTGTTTCACTGCAGTAGCTGGTAGTGGGCTCTTTTCCATTTTTCTCAATATTCCATTTCTATTTCTACTATGTGCAATAACACTCAGTAGTCTATTTCTATTTCTACTATTTATATTTTCTGTAATTATTGTATATAAATAATAAATAATAATCTTATTTATTATTTGTATGTTTCCTGACACTTTTTTTTTTCCTGACACTTCTGTTCTTTCCTCTGTGCTTCTGTGGCATTGTACATTTCCCCACTGTGGGATCAATAAAGGATTATCTTACCTTATCTTAAATGTGATACTATAGTGTGTGGGCTTGATATGTGTTGCTAGTATTTTTTTTAAGCCCTCCCATCCAATATTATGACTAGCCGTCACTGTATAGGAGGTGTTCATTTAACAGAGTATTAATAAGAACTAATTATATTACATTTACATTTACATATAAGGTATTTAGCAGATGCTCTTATCCAGAGCGACTTACAACCGTGCTTAGAGCTTCGTTGGTGCAGGAAGTTTAGAGCCTAAAACTCACCATGAGCTCAGACACTGCCCGAACAGGGGGCCAGTGCTGGTACCTAGAGAGATCAATACACAGACATAGAGCAACTAAACCATTACCTGGCAACCCCAGCCCAGTGCTCATTCCTATAAAGGAGAAAAGGTCATTATAAGTGCAACACAATACACACAATTTAAATATTATTGGATTTAGGTCAGTTTACTGAAGTTTCCATGACATCCAGCCAAGGCTTTCGATCTAGACTAATGCAGGTAGTTGGTTCTTCGTTGACTGAGTTGGCTCTGAGAGTGACAAGTACCCAAATCAGAATGATCATCCACTATCATAAAAACTGACACATGTATGTAGTTCTATGGAGCACACAGGGCATGAGATATACCACCTGGCAACTTCATTAAGTACCCCAATCCTGCATGCTGTGCTGTTTTGTTTATTTGATCAAAGCTCACTTTCAATACAGGAGCAATTTCTTAGTTCTAATTTTTCTCTGCTCCTTTCTGCAACTTCGTCTGTTCCCTCAGCACGTCATTCACCCCAGAGCATGAAGTAATTGGGTGAGTCATTCTCAGCACTGCAGTGATACAGACATAGTGGTGGTGTGATAGTGTGTGTTGTGCTGAAAACACTACGTCCACTCACTATGCACCTTGTAGATGTACAGTCAGAGACAATAGCTCATCTGCTGATGCACAGTGCAGTGTTAGTCATCCTCTAGTACTTTGTCAGTGGTCACTAGATGCTGTTGGCTTTATATTTTTGGTTGGTGGACTATTCCTGTACCAGCACAACACACACTGACAAACCAAATGCTGGCTTGTCACTAGAATCCAATGCCTGCTCTGCACACTTTGACAATGAGCCTTTATATAGCCACTGACTGGAAATCTTTGTAAAGACCACAGCATTATATATATTGCTTAACTGAAGTAAGTCATCACATTTCCTATAGTTCTATCTATCAGTTCCCATTTCTTTAATTACATGTAATTTGTATACTTATTTGTATACTTACTTTTATATCAGAATCAAATTTGCATTTTTATTTTTGTCCAATGTCTCATGTGACCAAAAGACTTTTTAGCCAAATGGTTTGTTTGGTTTTAAATGTTTTAAATTTATACTCAAGTAACGTTTGGTCCAAACAACCTTGGAACAGGTTGAGAACAGCTACTCCATGAGGAACCCGGAGCACCCAAAAGACATCCCACACAGACACAGCGAGAGAACGCAAACACTACACAGAAAGGACCCCGGAGGCCCCAGCCGGGAATCATACACAAGCCCTCCTTGGTGTGAAGTGACAGCGCTACCCACCGCCCAGATTTCCAGCTGCTTTCTTTTTAAAAAGCCATAATGAAGGCCATGCTCCAGGACCCAGCTGCAAGCCTACAGACCAGCAGTATCACTTACCCTGCTATTGTCAGATCAGGAAGACTCACACAACAATTGTAGATTCCTGCAACACATTGCCTCATATTTCATAATGCTGTGGCTGAAACTAAATATCAAAATGTGTGGCTTAGCCTCTCTAAAACTCTCTCTCTCTCTGCCACACAAACAGATATTCTTGGAGCCACATTTCAAAACTCTGAAGTCAATGTATTTGAATGATTAAAGTTTACAGTGGGAACAAAATAACATGTCGTGAAAGTAAAATGAGATGATATTTTTTAAAAGTATTTTAGCAATAAAAAATTTATACACATCATATACACACCTTGTGTTTATTGAGCAGTGGATCCATCTCAGTATACCTTAATTTAAAAAAACTTCATGGAATATTTTATTATTGTATATTTTATTATTGTATATTATTATTGTATATTAAAATCACAAAAATGATTAAAAGACATAAATGACATATAGAAAACTAAAGTATATTCTAACAACATTGTTAAGATATAGTATATGCTTGGTTTCTTCATGCATTTAGGTATGTTGACATTAATAATAATAATAATAATAATAATAATAATAATAATAATAATGTTATTATTGTTGTTTTGTTGTTGTTGTTGTTGTTATTATTATTAATAACAATAATAATAATAATAATAATATATTAATATCTAACAAATATATTATTATTATTATTATTGTTATTAATAATAATAACAACAACAACAACAACAAAACAACAATAATAACATTATTATTATTATTATTATTATTATTATTATTATTATTATTATTATTATTAATGTCAACATACCTAAATGCATGAAGAAACCAAGCATATACTATATCTTAACAATGTTGTTAGAATATACTTTAGTTTTCTATATGTCATTTATGTCTTTTAATCATTTTTGTGATTTTAATATACAATAATAATATACAATAATAAAATATACAATAATAAAATATTCCATGAAGTTTTTTTGAAGGTTATACTGAGATCTGATCACTGCTCTATAAACACAAGGTGTGTATATGATGTGTATAATTTTATTGCTAAAATAACTTTAAAATATATTAAATAATTTTACTTTCAACACATGTATTTTTGTTCCCACTGTAAACTTTAATCATTCAAATACATTGACTTCAGAGTTTTGAAATGTGGCTCCAAGAATATCTGTTTGTGTGGCAGAGAGAGAGAGAGTTTTACAGAGAGGCTAAGCCACACATTTTGATATTTAGTTTCAGCCACAGCATTATGAAATATGAGGCAATGTGTTGCAGGAATCTACAATTGTTGTGTGAGTCTTCCTGATCTGACAATAGCAGGGTAAGTGATACTGCTGGTCTGTAGGCTCAGCTGGGTCTGGAGCTGGCTTCATTATGGCTTTTTAAAAAGAAAGCAGCTGGAAATCTGGGCGGTGGGTAGCGCTGTCACTTCACACCAAGGAGGGCTTGTGTATGATTCCCGGCTGGGGCCTCCGGGGTCCTTTCTGTGTAGTGTTTGCGTTCTCTCGCTGTGTCTGTGTGGGATGTCTTTTGGGTGCTCCGGGTTCCTCATGGAGTAGCTGTTCTCAACCTGTCCAAGGTTGTTTGGACCAAACGTTAATTTAAAAAATTTAAAACCAAACAAACTATTTGGCTAAAAAGTGACTTTTTATTAATTTCAGTCTTTTGATCACATGAGACATTGGACAAAAATAAAAATGCAAATTTGATTCTGATATAAAAGTAAGTATACAAATAAGTATACAAATTACATGTAATTAAAGAAATGGGAACTGATAGATAGAACTATAGGAAATGTGATGACTTACTTCAGTTAAGCAATATATATAATGCTGTGGTCTTTACAAAGATTTCCAGTCAGTGGCTATATAAAGGCTCATTGTCAAAGTGTGCAGAGCAGGCATTGGATTCTAGTGACAAGCCAGCATTTGGTTTGTCAGTGTGTGTTGTGCTGGTACAGGAATAGTCCACCAACCAAAAATATAAAGCCAACAGCATCTAGTGACCACTGACAACGTACTAGAGGATGACTAACACTGCACTGTGCATCAGCAGATGAGCTATTGTCTCTGACTGTACATCTACAAGGTGCATAGTGAGTGGACGTAGTGTTTTCAGCACAACACACACTATCACACCACCACTATGTCTGTATCACTGCAGTGCTGAGAATGACTCACCCAAATACTGCCTGCTCTGTGGTGATGACTGCTGAGGAACAGAAGAAAGGTTGCAGAAAGGAAGCAGAGAAATAGAACTAGACAGTGCTCCTGTATTGTAAGTGAGCTTGATCAAATAAACAAACAGCACAGATGCAGGATTGGTGTACTTAATGAAGTTGCCAGGTGGTATATCTCATGCCCTGTGTGCTCCATAAAACTACATACATGTGTCAGTTTTTATGATAGTGGATGATCATTCTGATTTGGGTACTTGTCACCCTCAGAGCCAACTCAGTCAACGAAGAACCAACTACCTGCATTAGTCTAGATCGAAAGCCTTGGCTGGATGTCAGGGAAACTTCAGTAAACTGACCTAAATCCAATAATATTTGAGTTGTGTGTATTGTGTTGCACTTATAATGACCTTTTCTCCTCTATAGGTATGAGCGCTGGGCTGGGGTTGCCAGGTAATGGTTTAGTTGCTCTATGTCTGTGTATTGATCTCTCTAGGTACCAGCACTGGCCCCCTGTTCGGGCAGTGTCTGAGCTCATGGTGAGTTTTAGGCTCTAAACTTCCTGCACCAACGCAACTCTAAGCACAGTTGTAAGTCGCTCTGGATAAGAGCATCTGCTAAATACCTTATATGTAAATGTAAATGTAATATAATTAGTTCTTATTAATACTCTTTTAAATGAACACCTCCTATACAGTGACGGCTAGTCATAATATTGGATGGGAGGGCTTAAAAAATACTAGCAACACATATCAAGCCCACACACTATAGTATCACATTTAAGATAAGGTAAGCTAATCCTTTATTGATCCCACAGTGGGGAAATGTACAATGCCACAGCAGCATAGAGAAAAGAATAGAAGTGTCAGGAAACATACAAATACTAAATAAGATTATTATTTATTATATATATACAATAATTACAGAAAATATAAATAGTAGAAATAGAAATAGATCCCTGAGTTTTTTTGCACATAGTAGAAATAGAAATGGAATATTGAGAGAAATGGAATAAGAGCCCACTACCAGCTACTGCAGTGAAACAGTGAAATGAACTGTTATGCTAATACCATATACACGACTTGTAGTACTGCCTACTCCATTTCACTGGCTTGCTCTGTTGAGTCTGTGAACTACAGAAGATCACATGACTCCCACACATGCCATCTCAAACAATCACAACTCACTTCCTCCTTACAAGTCGCCAGAATACCAACTGTTTTCACCGGTTCCTCATTTCACCTCTGTATAGATACCTGTGTGTCTTGACCGGTCTATGTACTCTTGCAATGTTATGTCCCTGTTTGTGGTCTCTGTGTATGTTCCTGTCATCTGACTAGAAAAACTTAGTGGGTATGTTTGACATGGTGAGATATGCAAATGATTCAAGTTTCTCTCTTGTCATGTGTCTTAAGCAAGGCCGAACCTTGTTGGTAAACCTAAATGACAGTATTAGGTCCACATGATTCATATCCTTTCTACTCTGACTTATGCTGTTGTGTTGATCCTTCGGTAATTATGTCTAGGTGAACAGTTAGAAAGCAGTTTGAGAATGGGAGAAAGGGCTCTGGGAAGCAGGATAGTCTTATTGACATTGTGTGTCATACCAGTCTTTCAGATATTGCAATAGCACTACTGCTGGGATGTACACTGCATACATATGCTGATTGGAAATTGTACAAATAAAGGTGCGATTAATAGGACATTAAATCAAGACTTCCAATGCCATTTTATATATATATACAGGGGTTGGACAATGAAACTGAAACACCTGGTTTTAGACCACAATCATTTATTAGTCTGGTGTAGGGAGAGTTGAGTTGCACATTTAATTCTGCCGTGATTTGGGCAGCCATGGTTTTATGTTTTTTGGATACAATCCGGGTTAGCACCCGAACATCCCTTTCAGACAGCTTCCTCTTGCGTCCACAGTTAATCCTGTTGGATGTGGTTCGTCCTTCTTGGTGGTATGCTGACATTACTCTGGATACCGTGGCTCTTGATACATCACAAAGACTTGCTGTCTTGGTCACAGATGCGCCAGCAAGACGTGCACCAACAGGTCTGTCCTCTTTTGAACTCTGTATGTCTCCCATAATGCTGTGTGCATTGCAAGTAAATTTTGAGCAGAACTGTGCTCTTACCTGCTAACTGAACCTTCACACTCTGCTCTTACTGGTGCAATGTGCAGTTAATGAAGATTGGCCACCAGGATGGTCCAATTTAGCCATGAGAACCTCCCACACTAAAATGACAGGTGTTTCAGTTTCATTGTCCAACCCCTATGTATATATATATATATATATATATATATAGATATAGATATATATATATATTATATTATATATATATATATATATATTTATAGAAATGACCTTTTGCTGGTGCTAAAGTTAAGGGTTTCCCCAGAAACAAGAATCCAAATAAATCAGATTAATCAGCTTCTAGCCCATTCAACTACATCTGCTCTGATAGATTTCAAGCAATAAGTCATTGGGTTTTATTACTCAATTTTAAGCTCAATTCTGTCCAATAATTGGCATCAATTTGATTCTTTATTCATTATTCTCATAACTTGTGTTGCTCTTGTTGTGTTATTGGTTTGCTTTCTGCTGTCAACCCGGAGAGGAAAGATGCTGCCACTATCTGAATCTTTGTTCCTGGGTTGCTCTGTTGCTCTTGGGTTGCTTACTAAGGATTTAACCACTTTAAAAACGCTATACGAATTAGCTGAATTGTCCCTGAAGTGAATTTTCTGTAGGAATACTCAAAGAAGTGAACAGAGTAGTCACAGAAGTGGCTATTATTAAATGCTACTGCAGCAGGACTACGGAAAGTAATAATGATCTCATCAGGTCTTCTGACTATTTGAACATTACTTTCGGTTTAATTCTTGATGGAATGCAAATGAAGCAGTATCACAGAGAGTCAGATTAGTCTGTGGATTGAATGGTGTTGCTTAGCAACAATACCTGCATGACGACTGTTTAATTAAACTGTTTTTCTTCATGGAATGTAAATTCACTTTATTAGTAACCCATTTTTGTATCATCTATTTCTCAAAAGCTAATAAGTATCTTAATGAACAATAACGTTGGTGCAATCTCAGTAATACACTCCAGGTCATGCCATAGCACAAGATATTGGCCCTGGTGATCTGATCTACAGCACTAGGACCTTCACCATGGACTCTTCTGTTTTTTGCACAGGTTGATAAACTCTCTCTTTGCCTCCGTGCCTAAAAGGGCAGGCTAAGTCAGTTCTACACATGGTTTTAGGTGCAGCTACGGTTCCTTTTTTAAGGGGCCAAATTAATGCCTATACATTTAAGGAGCTCCATAATTCTAATAAAATGACTGTGGTTATATTGTCTAATCCTGAAGCTAAATAAATCTATAAACTCATAAATAAAACCCTGTATGGGGGTCTGGATGTTTTAAAGCAGGCTGTATGTAACAGTTGGGCATTTTGATGATATTTGGGAATAAATTATAGGTATAAATAAAATAATTGCTAAAGAATTATCAGCTCAAGAAATTTAGCAACTCTGCAAAATGAATATACTGTAAAAGTCACAAAAGAATTCCAACTGATCTCCAGGTTGTCACATGTCTGTCTGTCTGTCTTTGTTCGTATGTCAAACAACGCCCCCTCTGGTTGCTTCATGGCATGGCATTGCTTTTCCTGCTCCTCGCCAGCTCCACCCTCTCCTACACCTGATATCAATCAGTACTCATTAGGACTTGTATTAAGACTCCTCTGTTAGCCCTGTCTGGTTGTGAAGTCTCTGTTTCCCTGTGTGAATCCTAGCTGTGTTTCCTTTCAGTCCTTGTTCTCTGTGTTTGTAGTGTTTGTGTTCGTCTTGAGTTCCTGACCCTTGTTTTGTTTCTGCTGTTGTCTCTCAATTTATGGACATGTCTTTAGTGATACCCACCTGTGTTATGACCCCTGTCTCCCGGACTAACTCAAATAAAGCCACTATGCATTTGCAACCTGCCTCAACCACTACGTTACACAGGTATTTTGACTAGTTTAGTAAAAACATGTTGCTTAAGATACTGATGTTAAAAGGTCAAGATATATTAAATCTCTGTTTAATACTCCCAGCCTTGATTATCACTGACACCTCAAAAAACTTGATAATGGTTTCTTGAACTGCCACTCTGTCCACTATGAGAGCTATATGCTCAGTAATAGCTGATTGTCTTGGTTGTAAACAAAAATGATAATGTACATATCTCTAAAATGATAACTTTACAGCAGAAGACAAAACATACTTCACTCAGTTGTGATTGGGTCATATCCCATCCATAGAACATAATGTGAACATCATTTGCTCCTCACTTTATGTAGGAACAAGCAATTAAATGTGTCTTTTATTCAAATAGTATTTCATATCAGTTCATACATTAAAAACTCATCAGCCTTTAATATTTTTTGTCCTATTCAATGTCTTTCAAGTTTCATCTGAAAACCATGCAAGAACATTTAAGTGGGATTCAAAGAGAACTCAGTCAAAACGTGGTGAAGGATGTGTCTTGGTGAAGGATGTATCCTTTGAGGATGTATGTGATTGTCTATTGTTTTCTTCTTATCGTCACCAGTATCAGCTTTGACCCTGTAAGAGTGACATGCGATATGCTCCAAAAACCCCCACAAAATCTGACCTGATGCCTCTCGCTTTTAAATCCTTATTACAGGATTTGCATTGTGATTTACAGCAGCTCACATGTTCAGCATGTTGTTCTTTTTTCACCTCCTGATTCAGTAATGCTACTGCTTTCAGTTTTTACAAGCAATTTTCCATTTTGAATGAACTTATACAGCAATCTCTTCCTCACTGAACATTTATAGTACAAGCTAATGTCGCCCGGCACAGTAAGTAGATGGCTCTGTGTGCAGTTTGTGCAATTAACTCCACTATTAATACACTGAATGATTTCATGTGAATTGTGAGTGCCTATTTGCATCATATCAGTGTGACTATTTTTACTACTGTACATCTACTGAACATCAAATTGTACAGTTCTGTTTTACTGCCCAGCTATAGCTATCTATGGCAGTATCATGTATATGCATCTGTCTGTCTGTCGCCATCTAAAACACGTTTCTTCTGCTCTTGCCTTTAGAATCAGATTCAGAATCTTTATTTCCCCAAGTATGAGACACATACAAGGAATCTGTCTAGGTGAGTGTACACATGTTTAACATGGCAGGCGTTACAGGAGCCTTCGCTCCCGCACCAACAGACTCAGGAAGAGCTTCTTCCCTGAGGCTGTGACCCTGCTGAACTCTACACCGTCACTTTAGCCTCATTATTGCACTCACTGCACTGCACTGTACTATCACTTTTGCACTACTCATTCTGCACATCTTTATATTCACAATTCTGTTCATATTGCACTATTTATACCTGTAGTTATTGCTTACACTGTTACAACTTGCTCAGCATATGCTGCTCTGTGCATTTTTGCATTTCACTCATTACTGTATATATGTATAGTAAATTATATTCTACTTTATATACCACCCCCTTATCTCACATTCTGTGTACACCTACATTCTATATATTTATTTATATACCACCACATATACAATAATCTCAAATTATTAGTCATTCTGTTTTGTACTTTATGTAAATAATAATGTATTTTGCACTTCTAACTTTGCTAACTGCATTTCATTAGCTTTGTACCTGTACTCTGCACAATGACAAAGTTGAATCTAATCTAATCTAATTTAATCTAATCTCATCTAATCTAATGTAACAAGACTGTTAACAAGTATTAAGAGTTCTGTTACAGAGGAGTTCAGTGTAAGTTTATAGTTTAAATGACCTTAGCCAAATGGTGGGGGAGGGCATTAGCAAGAAAGAAAGAAAGAAAGAAAGAAAGAACCAAATGTATGACACCAAGAAACAGAAAACAAGAGACAATGGAAATTAGAAATAGATAAAAACAGTGAAAAAACATGAGAGAATTAAGAAAGAAAGAAAGAAAGAAAGAAAGAAAGGAGAACCAGAATGAATGTCAATAAGAGAGATAAATGAGAGAGAAAGAGAGTGGAATAAAGAAATAAGGAAAAAGGTAAGAAGGAAAAAGAGAAATCAAGAAAGAGACAAAAATAATTGTAGGCAAAAAATAATGGGAGGGAAAGAAATACAGATAGAAAGAAAGGAGGACAATGAAAAGGGGTAAGAAAGGTGCCAGTGCGTGACTGAAAACCATCACAGAAGAGATTTAAACCTGCAAAGAGAGAGAAAGAGAGAATGAAAGAGAGAGTGCATGAATGAAAGAAACCGTGACATACAAATAAAAAAATGATATAAACAAAAAAAGAAAGAAAGAGAGAGAGAGATGGTAAAGATACAGAGATCAACTCGTCCTATCTCTAACCCTGACTAAACCCTCTATTACAGCAGAGTGGGGGAGAGGGATGACCTGCCTGCTCTTCTAATTTACCCAGAGTGTGTATAGGTGTGTGTGCGTGTGTGTGTGTGTGTGTGCTTGTGTGTGTATAGGTGTGTGTGTGTGTATAGGTGTGTGTGGGTGTGTGTGTGTGTGTGTATGTGTGTGTGTGTGTGTGTGTATAGGTGTGTGTGTGTGTGTGTGTGTATAGGTGTGTGTGTGTGTGGTGTGTGTCTGGGTATAATGTGTATAGGTGTGTGTGTGTATAGCCGTGTGTAGTGTGTGTATGTGTGTGCCTAGTATGTGTGGTGTGTGTGTGGTGTGTGTGGTGTGTAGTATGTATGTGTATGTGTGTGTGTCTGCTAGTATGTGTGTGTATGTGTGTCTGCTAGTATGTGTGTGTATGTGTGTGTGTCTGCTAGTATGTGTGTGTGTGTGTGTGTGTGTGTGTGTGTGTGTGTCTGCTAGTATGTGTGTGTGTGTGTGTGTGTGTGTGTGCTAGTATGTGTGTGTGTGTGTGTGTTACAGAGAGAAAGGTAACTCTTCACCCAAAACCAATTGAAGCTTTCCCAATTAATCCCCCTTTACCGCCTCTCGCCTGCTCTTGCCTCCAGCTTTTCATGCAATATTCATTCATTTTTATACACACACTTCCCATGCAACAGCCATTATCCATCCCATCAGCCATTCTCTCTCTTCTGCTGAGCTCCCTCTGTCTCTCTCTCTGTCTCTCTCTCTCTACTTCTCCAAAACAAATCCTGGATTATGTTTATTGAAAAGTTGGCAGGAGATTTCCGGATTGACACATATCTTTAAAAGGAGGTGCCAGATTTATCTAGCTAGGAGTGATGTTACAGGAATGTTTTTGGAAATCCGTATTTCCGTAAATCTCTAAACCTACTAGTCCGGCATTCATGGCAAGTGGAAACCCAGAATTCTTTCCCGAAGAGCATTGACACAACCTCTAGTGCTTGGAGGCTAATTTGGATTGAAGATATAGCAGTTGACAGTTCATTTAACAGTACTGAAAATCACGTGGAGGTGAAATTCCAGCTTGCTTAGTGGAAATAAAATATTGGGAAGCTATAGCTGATACCCCTACCTGCAAGAACCACCCACCATGTTGGAGATAGCTATTTGTGTAGCTCTATACCAGCGGATAACACACTACACTACCTGTAAGGGAACCACCACCACACCTGTGGGAGACGAATCCCGGTCTGGGTTCTTGGTTAACAGTCGGCCATAAAGACAATATACCAATAAGAGTGTCCTTGGTTGTGTTAAAAGACTCCTGTAACACTACAGAAAGTGCCACAATTACCTGTGTGTGTTTTCCAGTACTATGTGATGATTGGGATGGTTAAATTATTTAACAGTCTTGTAAGTCGCTCTAAAAGAAAAAGTGTATAAAAGCGTCAGCTAAATGATCCTGCTCTTTACCAACAGAAGAAGACGCAACCAGAAACGGCCCAAAGCTGCTTGGAAAGGACTTCTGCTCCATTGACTTCCATTCAAATTACAGGAGGTTTTTGGCCTCTCCTGAAAAAGTAGCCCGTTTTGGAAGATTCCCTGTTTTTCTTTGGACAGAGACGATATAAAATGCACATATAACACAAAACGTAATTCTCATATCTCACATTAGATTGTGGTACTATTAGTTACATAGTTTTTATTTAGGGAGTCTGTTTATATTAATTATTTTTCTTAGGGACTTTTTTGTACTCAGTCAAGGCAGATGTTTTTTAAAAAATTATCACTTTTTTCATAAAACGTTTAGTATGTAAAAACCTGTTTCCAAACACTGAACATTGGAATACTGTTCCGGTCATTTTTGTCAACTTTACAGGAGAGGGCTAAAACCTGATTTAATTCTAATGCAAGTCAACGCAACTGCACTTTTCTCCAAGCAGTTTGGGGCCATTTTTGTTGATCCTTTAATCAGGAATTTTTCACAATTGGGTCAGGCAAAAGACTCCGGATCGGGCGTTTGCAGAGTTTTAAAAACAAAGCAGGGACAGGCACAGGACGGACACCGGAGAAAGCAGTTAGCGAAGGCGACCAAGTTTAAAAGGAAAAGCTAAAGAAGGGTAGATAATCCAGAGCAGAGTTCAAAGACCAGATAACAAACACAAACCGATATAGGGGATAGCAAAAGGAGTAGCCAAGAAACAAACGAGAGTCAGAACCGGATTAACCATAAACAAAGAAAACACTCAGAATTGCTATTAGAAGAGTATCTGAAAACCGGACTTTAAATACAAACACATTGAGTCAGCTGACTAGAACTCAGGTGATCCAAAACGAATTGGCTCGTCCACATGCAAGCACGTGGAGCTGACGTCATCAAGCGATGTCCTCTGGGAAGTGAAGTTCGGGAGAGCGGGAGGAGCAGGAAAGCCCGGAAGCGTGACACAGAGTTAAGCTTTAACTGGGGGCAAACACTTTTTCACACAGGGCCATGTAGGTTTGAATTTTTTTCTCCCTTCATTTAAAAACTGCATTTTATGTTTACTTGTGTTGTCTTTGACTAATATTTAATCATGAAACCATTAAGGGGGCAAACACTATTTCACACCACTGTACATATGATTTTAAACTCTACGCTATGTTTAGGTATCTGGAGTTACATCTGTTTTTCTTATATGGATATGGTATATGTCTAAAAAATATCTAACAAAAGCTCTCTCTCTGAGGAGCAAGCAGAGGGGACCATTTCCATATAAGGGATAAGTATTTCTATACATTGTACAACAACACCCAGCCTATATAAGGGTGAATACTTGAGCTGGATGGGAAAGGCCAGATTGGAAGAGGGCCTCTCACAAGCAGCTCGAGTGCTTGTAAAACGCTGTCTTTAAATCATGAAATAAAGCATTATCAGATTCAAGCAAGACAGTGTTGGCGGAGGGTCTTCAACACCTGCACACCATCGCATCTCTTTTTTAAGTTTCCAACAGCACCACATTGTGTCTCTGAGTGGGACAATTTGCCCTGACCACCAAACACCACAGACAATAGACGAAAAAAAATTCCCATTAACACATTCTGTAACCTTGTGAAAGGGCTGAAACTGTTATAACTGCCAAGGGTGGGCCGACATCATATTAAACCCTATGGAATAAAAATGGGATGTCACTGTAAATACTTTATACTAGTGTAGCTTTTAGATCTGCGAGCGTCCTTAGTCCTTCCGGCATCACACGAACAGTTTCGAGCTCAATTAACTGAGAAAAGTGTGATTATTTTACTTTGAAGAGTGTTATTAAACCACAGTGTTGTATTATAATGTAATGTACTCTGGAGAGCATTTTAACTGGCTCCATCACCACCTGGTATGGGAACTGCACTGCTAGCGAGCGGAAAGCTTTACTGAGGGTGGTGCAGACAGCTCAGTACATCACCAGTACATCAGGTTCAGCTTTCAACCCTCCTGATTTATACACCAGCCACTGCCTGAGGAAAACCAGGAGGGTTCTAAAGGACCACACCCACCCAAGCCACTGTCTGTTCTCACAGCTGTCGACTGGGAGGAGGTTCCGAAGTATAAAGTCCAGAACCAGCCGTCTCCGAGATAGTTACTTCCCCCGAGTCATCAGGCTACTGAACAGCCAGTAGTGCTGATGCACCGGTAAATGGACCTGGTTCAGCACATCTCACCAAAACCATCTAAACGATGATCTCCATGGACAATCATCACTCTGCACTTTACATTAGCATATTTATACTTGCATATAGACTGACCTACTGTTATCTTCCAGACAAGTTGCAGTCATCATTACCTTGAACCACTGCTGTTATCCTTCAACCTCACCCTCAACCCATCCCCTCCAACGCATTAAGAGGGCAACATTCTGGACCTGATCTTCAGTAGACCTAACCCTGCACTGGACTTCACAGTAACCCCCGCCTTCACTTTATTTTGTCCTGTGCAGTTCTTCCTGTCCACGTCACCCCTTCATCCTCTTTCCTCCCTCTGCGTAACCTGTGCTCCATCTCTCCCTCATCTCTTGCTTCAGCCATCCTCAGTACCCTCCACCACTCTGACTCCTTTTCCTCCCTCTCCCTGAACACTGCTACAGATCTTTTCCTTTCCTCACTCTCATCTGCGATTAACCACTTGTGTCCCCTCTCCTCCAGGTCAACAAGATCCTCTCCACCTGCCCCCTGGTTGACATATGTGCTGCGTAGCAACACGAGTGAGCTGAAAAGGGCTGAGAGGAGTTGGAGAAAATCCCAGCTTGACTGAGAGGCTTCAGCCAGCAGGATCAACCAAACTGTCATCAGTTGTGATTCTGCTTGACCTCTCTGTAGCCTTCGATACTGTGAACCACAAGATCCTCCTGTGAGTCCTCACTGATCACTGATCTCACCAGAATCACTGGCACTGCATGGAAGTGGTTTAATCTCAGCCAGACTGAGCTGCTGTTCCTTGATGAGACTCCCAGGTTCAGAGGCGCCGAAGCATCCCCACAGCATAACACTACCCCACTGTGTTTCAGTGTGGGAACAGTGTTCTATGGGTTATAAGCCTCTCCCTTTTCCTCCAAACATAAGCAATGTCTCTAAGGCCAAAGAACTCGAGTTTTGTCTCATCTGGTCAAAGGACATGCTTCCAGTTTGTATGATCTCTCTCGAAGGTTGTCGTTAGCATACTTCACTTGCAACCTTGCAATTCATTTCTGTTCAGTGCTCTAGTGACTGTCGTTTTTGAGACAACAACTCAAATGACTTGGCTAAGTCATTCACTAGTGTCTTGTCAGTTGTTCTGGGGTCGTTAGGCAAATCTCTCACTAGTTTTCTTTCCAGGATCTTTGAAATATTAGGCCCCCTACCTCGGCCAGGCTTGTTCTGTCTTTGTTCTTGATAATACTTTTCATTCCAGTCCCTGTCACTTGAAAATACTGTGATAACTGTATATATCCTCGCTGTCAGATGAAAAACACGTATCTCCACTTTTAGCGGTTTTCACTTTTTTACCTGTTTTAATTGTAGGCATGCATTTCTATCTGTTCATAACAGATAATGTCAAAATTACCAATATAAAACTAAAAACATCGCACAATATCTTTAACAAGTATCTCCATTGGCCTCCACAGGCTAGACCTGTCCATCATCCTCCTCTCCAGAACTGTTTAGGAGGTGAACCTTTGCTGTCCTCGTAGTTCAAAACTTCAAGGTAAGAATGAGACATATGCCTCGTTTTTAAAAAAACACTTCAATTTTAAAATAGTTGTTTGTCACAATCATGTGTGAACTAGTTTCATATGGGTAGTTATACAGATTTACTTCAGGAATAGTAGTTTGCATATGACTAGCAAGCTAGCGTAGCTAACTTAGTCATCCAAAAAACTAGCAGTGCAAGTTAGATAACGTTATGCTTCATGCAGACTCTGTGTCTTTCAGAATAGACATGTCTTTCTCCTTTGGAGTTACAGGGGTTGGACAATGAAACTGAAACACCTGTCATTTTAGTGTGGGAGGTCTCATGGCTAAATTGGACCAGCCTGGTGGCCAATCTTCATTAACTGCACATTGCACCAGTAAGAGCAGAGTGTGAAGGTTCAGTTAGCAGGTAAGAGAACAGTTCTGCTCAAAATACTGCAATGCACACAACATTATGGGTGACATACCAGAGTTCAAAAGAGGACAAACTGTTGGTGCACGTCTTGCTGGCGCATCTGTGACCAAGACAGCAAGTCTTTGTGATGTATCAAGAGCCACGGTATCCAGGGTTAATGTCAGCATTACCACCTAAGTTAAGGACGAAACCTCCACCAGCATTTTTTTTTCCCCCCCCCCCCCCAACGTAGTGACCTGGCCACTATCTGCCAAGAAGAATGGATTAAACTCCCTAGGACCATGTGCAGGACGCATTATAGTCATCCCAAGACCAACTGACGAGTATTGGCCGCAAAAGGAGGCCCACACCATAAATAAAGAATCCTTGTTGGTCTAAAACCAGGTGTTTCAGTTTCATTGCCCAAACCCCTGTGTATCTAGTGTCTCTCGTGAACTATGTGAAATAATAAAGAGTGAATTCGTGTAGGTTGATTTTATTCAGTCAAAATCAGATAAAGTCATCATGATTTTGTATCTAAAACTCTGCAGTATTTAAAAAGAATAATGTTTTGACCCCCCCCCTCCCCTCACAACCCCCACTCCCAAAACAA
>JAMWET010000636.1:0-73604 GCA_024036415.1 Prochilodus magdalenae | reverse complement strand
AACACCACTAACACCAGTTTGGGTGATGCTACCCTGGTCAGTAGTGGTGTAGTTAGTGTAGTACCCTGATAATGTCCTGGGTGTCGAGTGTAAAGGTGCTAGAGAAACAATAGATGAGCAGGAGTTTCAGCACCATGGACAGTACAGACAGGCAGCACTCACTGACCCTTCAACACCTAGAAATGTTAAACACCTGTAAAACTGATTAAGTTAGCAAATCCTACCTCAAAGTCACATGTCTGAATTTAGAGCTTTACCTTAGATAGACTTTGGACTGACCATAGCATCACAAACACTGCCAGCTTACCTGACAGTGGAAATACCCAATGCTGGAATCTGGACTGTATAATTTCTGACAGTGGAGGACTGTGTTCACACTCTCCCCTGATGTAAGCCGGTTTAAATACAGAGTCCAAACTGAAGAGGGCAGTCGTGAGCTGGAGGTTAGGTGACAGGAGGGTCGCCGGTTTGATTCCCTGAACCGGAGAACACGACGCAAGTGCCTTTGAGCAAGGCACCTAACTGCCCAACTGCTCCCTAGCACTGTGGATCGGGCTGGCTACCACTGAAGGGAAGTCTCGTCACTGCCCTCTAGTGTGTGGGTGTTTCACTGTGCAACATGGCATATTAGACTAGCCTGGATTCAACTGGACATGGAACCTGCACAGTTCTGTGTGCAGCAATGTTGCTTTACATAACAATAACTACATGATGCAGCTGCACCCCCCCACACACACCCCTATTGAAGTCTGTACTGTAATGTAAAGGTAGCTGGTTTTTGTAAGACTGTAAAGAGCGACGTTTGAATATTTGCTGCTGTCCACCCACGCACAACCTCAAAGATGAAAGCTCACACCCATCGAAGGGTGCACAAACAGGAAACCCGTAGCAAGCGCACATCAGACCACTACTTTCAGGGGGCCTCACATTGGCCTGATGTTGGTTACAACCATGATGGGGGTCAAACATTCAAGAGAGAGAGATCTATAACTGTTACAGAGGCCAAAGACCTGTTAAACTCACTTTTAGTTTTAAACTGTCTGATATGACTCATTTTAGTGATATAGCTCATTTCTAGGAGCTGTCATTTTAATCAGCAGCATAACAGCAGGTAGAGGAATTCTTCAGTCCATCATAATGCTTTCCTAATCCTCTTATTAACTGCACCAAGCTAGAACCTGAGGAATTATCAGCAGATAATTGATTCCACCATCCAATGTGCTGACTGGGAAGAGAAATCACTGAGGCTGGCCTACTATACCTCTGCCACATGAAAAGCCAGCAGGGAGCAGGAGCAACACTGTCCCCGAGACAGCTTCCAGCCCAGCAGCTGCCAGCCCAACCATTAATTAGCACTGGCTCCCAAATTGGTAGTGCTCAGGGTCGTTGACACTGTGGCTTGAGTAAAGGTGTGTATACAAAGTGACTGGTAGTACAATGACATGCAGGTCTCCTCCCCCACTCTGAGAGCAGACAGAGACAGGAAACCCACAATGAGACCCTGCAGCTCAGATCACTGTTCACTCACTCTCTAATGACTGACTCTACTTCTGTTCTGGATTGGGTGGCAGTGCTGAAACTGACCTAGGATCTGGTGTAGATTGAGGTTAGAACTTTAGGGAATGATAAAGAATATAAACCAACAGTACTCAATCATAATTCAAACAGCCCTTAGCCTTCTGCAGCATACACAGCCATGGAAACAACTGTGGTTAGAGGTGACCAGCATCTATACAGCGACAAACAGGAACTCCCCTCAGTGTCTGAGAAAGCCACAACACAAGACACACTGCTCATTTCAACACCCAGGCCTGCACTAGCACAGCCCTGCTCAGACGCCCTGACCTCCTCTGCAGTGTTACCCCGTTCAGTTTGGATCTTTCAGTTGACTGGAGGATCCTTTAACAGCGCACTGAAGGTCGTAGAAGTCGCCACACCAGGCCTAATGAGTTCATGAGGACACATATGACAAATAGACACAGTCTTTACTCACCTGCCTATTGGTCAGTGTTTCTCAGCCCTGGTCCTGGAGGCCTCCTGCCCTGCACCTGAAGGGCAGTGTGTCACCAGGACCAGGGTTGAGGAACACTGGGCTAGGCTACTTGGCCAAGTGCTGACATTAAGGGTCCTTTCAAGTCTGAATAGATCTGAATATGACAGTAGCAGGTCACTGCTCTGGTTGGTGCACCCACCCTGCATGCACCCACCTACTCACTCACTCACATGCACAGCCATGCTCAGTTTAGACTGAAATAGCCAATGCGGTGGCTGCTCACAAACAAAACCTTGTGATGGTTCACTCCCCCAGCTACTCTCACACATACATACACAACCTCCAGCCTCCAGAGCTGTAGCAAGGTTAATTTAGGTGACTACAGCCTAGTACACAAGGGTACTAACCGTTTTCACCATATTCTGGGAAATTAATCACCACATGAGCCTAAATGTACCATATAAAGACCATACTGATCTGTCACGTACACCCACCAGTCACTACATTAGGTACACCTCCTGGTTTCTGCACTCATTGTGCATTCTATCAACTTCACTGACCATATATGACCACACCATAGTCCTACAGTTACAGACTCCAGTCTATGTATGTTTCTATGTGTACTTGGTTACCCTGTTCTTCAATGGTCAGGAACACCGCCACGCTGTAGTGTACCTAATGAAGTGGCCGGTTTCCCAAAGGAATTTGTCCCCCACATTTAACCCATCTGTGCAATTAAACGGCCACATATGTCCACAATAGGAGTGTTGGAAACCCTGTCCATAGCACTGTGTACCAGTTTAGGGTTACATGTCTTACTCAGCGGCCCTCAAGTTGTGTCTTGTAAGTTCAGGGGATTAAACTGGAAACCTTCCAATAACAAGTTTGGTTCCCTAACCTCCCACCCACGACTGGCACGCTGCTCCTGCTCTGGTCATACCTTTGCTCAGGGGATCCACATCTTCTCCCCAATCCATAATAAAGACCTGTCCCTGAAATTCAGCAGATTGATGCTGCCATCCAATGTGCTAGAGACTATATAGCGTGTCTGTAGTTGGGCAGAGAAATCCCTGAGACTGGCCTACTACACTACTGCCACATAAAGAGTCATCAGGGAGCCTGGAGAACACTATCCCTGAGTCAGCTGCCAGTCCAGCGACCACTGCATCCACTAACCTACACTGGAACCCAACATGGCAGGGCTTAGGGAAATAGGGAAACTGTGAAGCAAGTTTATTTTGCCTGACTTGAGTAAAGGAGTGTCTGCAAAGCAACTGGTAGCACAATGACACCTGGTTCTCCTCCCCCACTCTGAGAGCTTGAAAGCAATTCTGAAACAGGAAATCCAACAATGAGACCCTGCAACTCAGATCATGTCAGATCACTGTTCACTGACTGTCCTTAACGACTGACCTAACATCTGTTCTGGATTGGGTGGCAGTGCTGAAACTGACCTAGGATCTGGTGTAGACTGAGGTTAGAACTTTAGGGAATGATAAAGAATATAAAACAACAGTACTCAATCATAGTTCAAACAGCCCTTAGCCTTCTGCAGCACACACAGCCATGGAAACATCTGTGGTTAGAGGTGACCAGCACCTATAGAGCGACAAACAGGAACTCCCCTCAGTGTCTGAGAAAGCCACAACACAAGACACACCTCCTGCTCATTTCAACACCCAGGCCTGCACTAACACAGCCCTGCTCAGATGCCCGAACCTCCTCTGCAGTGTTAACCAGTTCAGTTTGGATCTTTCAGTTGACTGGAGGATCCTTTAACAGCGCACTGAAGGTCGTAGAAGTCGCCACACCAGGCCTAATGAGTTCATGAGGACACATATGACAAATAGACACAGTCTTCATTCATCTGCCTATTGGTCAGTGTTTCTCAGCCCTGCTCCTGGAGGCCTCCTGTCCTGCACCTGAAGGGCAGGGTGCCACCGGTACCAGGGTTGAGGAACACTGGGCTAGGCTACTTGGACAAGTGCTGACATTAAGGGTACTTTCAAGTCTGAATAGATCTGAATATGACAGTAGCAGGTCACTGTTCTGGTACGTGCAACGACCCCTGCATGCACCCACCCACTCACTCACTCACTCACATGCACAGCCATGCTCAGTTTAGACTGAAATAGCCAATGCGGTGGGTGCTTGAAGCATCACAAACAAAACCGTGTGAAGGTTCACTCCTGCAGCTACTCTCACACATACACACACACACAACCTCCAGCCTCCAGAGCTGTAGCAAGGTCAACTCAGGCCAATACAGCCTAGTACACAAGGGTACTAACCATCTTCACCATATTCTGGCAAATGAATCACCACATGAGCCTAAATGTACCATATAAAGACCATACTGATCTGTCACGTACACCCACCAGTCACTACGTCAGCTAAGGTCCTCAGATTCTGGTCTCTTAGCTGTACCTAGGTTCAGGCTCTCCTCTATGGGTGGCAGGTCATTTAGTGTTGCTGCCCCCACACTCTGGAACTCCCTACCCTCATCCATACGCACTTCACCCTCTCTTTCCGTCTTCAAAACTCACTTAAAAACTTACCTTTTCTCTAAACATTTTCATTCTTCATGATCTTTTTTTTTTTTTTTGGTTTATTTTTGTAAAGCGTCCTTGGGTTTGTGAAAGGCGCTATATAAGTGTAACCTATTATTATTATTATTATTATTATTATTATTATTATTATTAGGTACACCTCCTGGTTTCTGCACTCATTGTCCATTCTATCAGCTTCACTGACCATATATGACCACACCATAGTCCTAGTTACAGACTCCAGTCTATGTATGTTTCTATGTGTACTTGGTTACCCTGTTCTTCAATGGTCAGGAACCCCTCCACGCTGTAGTGTACCTAATGAAGTGGCCAGTTTCCCAAAGAAATTTGTCCCCCACATTTAACCCATCCATGCAATGAAACGGCCACATACATCCACAATAGAAGTGTTGGAAACCCTGTCCATGGCACTGGAACCAGTTTAGGGTTACGTGTCTTATTCAGCAGCCCTCCAGTTGTGTCCTGTAAGTTCAGGGGATCAAACTGGCAACCTTCCATTAACAAGTCTGGTTCCCTAACCTCCCACCCACGACTGGCCGACTGCTCCTGCTCTGGTCATACCTTTGCTCAGGGGATCCACATCTTTTCTCCAATCCATAATAAAGACCTGTCCCTGAAAATCAGCAGATTGATGCTGCCATCCAATGTGCTAGAGACTTTATATAGGGTGCCTGCAGTTGACTGGCAAGAGAAACCCCTGAGGCTGGCCTACCACACTACTGAAACAAGAAGAGCCAGCAGGGAGCCTGGAGAACATTATCCCTGAGTCAGCTGCCAGTCCAGCGACCACTGCACCCACTAACCTAGACTGGCACCCAACATGGCAGGGCTTAGGGACTTGGACACTGCAAAGTTTATTTTGGCTGACTTGAGTAAAGGAGTGTACACAATTTACTGGCAGCACAGTGACATCTGGTTCTCCTTCCCCACTCTGAGAGCTTGAAAGCAATGCTGAAACAGGAAACCCAACAATGAGACCTTGCAACTCAGATCAGGTCAGATCACTGTTCACTGGCTGTCCTTAATGACTGACCTTAGATCTGTTCTGGATTGGGTGGCAGTGCTGAAACTAACCTAGGATCTGGTGTAGATTGAGGTTAGAACTGTAGGGAATGATAAAGAATATAAAACAACAGTACTCAATCATAGTTCAAACAGCTCTTAGCCTTCTGCAGCACACACAGCCATGGAAACATCTGTGGTTAGAGGTGACCAGCATCTATACAACGACAAACAGGAACTCCCCTCAGTGTCTGAGAAAGCCACAACACAAGACACACCTCCTGTTCATTTTAACACCCAGGCCTGCACTAAAACAGCCCTGCTCTCCTCTGCAGGGTTAATCAGTTCAGTTTGGATCTTTCAGGTGCAGGGTAGAGCCTCCAACACCAGGGTTGAGGAACACTGGGTTGGGCTATACTGACGTTAAGTCTCAATAGATCTGAATGTGACAGTATCAAGCAGGTCACTGTTCTGGTTAGTGCACCCAACCATGCATGCACTCACTCACTCACATGCACAGTCATGCTCAGTCTGAACTATAATGGCAAATGCGGTGGCTGCTTGTAGCATCACAAACAAAAACGTGTGAAGGTTCACTCTCCCAGCTACTCTCACATATACATACACAACCTCCAGCCTGAAACTCATGAACATGCAGGAACAGAAGAGCCGTAGCAGGGTTAACTCAGGCCACTACAGCCTAGTACACAAGGGTACTACCCTTTCTCACCATATTAACCACCAGATGAGCCTAAATGTGTCATTTAAAGATCATATCGAGTGGTCACGTACACCTACCTGTCACTTCATTAGGTACACCCCCTCGTTTTTGCACCCATTGCCCAGTCTTTGGGCTCCATTGACCATACAGGTGATCGCCAAAGTTTCTATGTGTACTGGGTTACCCTGTTCTTCAATGGTCAGGAACATCTCCACGGTGTAGTGTACCTAATGAGGTGGCCGGTTTCATCATTTGAGTAGTTAGAAGGGGCCAGTTTCATGTGGACTTCCCTTTGCAGCTTAAAACCAGAACTACATAAAGCTGTGTGATTGAGGGTCTTTCTTTAACAGCAGCAGATACGGGGGCTAGACGTAGGTATGACCTTCAAACATGAGCCAGAAACATGTATCGGGACCAGACTGTAACGGAGCCGGTATATCTCCTCACACAATCACTAACAGGGTACTGATTTACCGCTCACAGCTAGCAGCTTTTATACCTCACAAAGAAGACCCATCTCCAAACCCACACCATAGGCGAACACGCCCTCAGTCTCTAGGTACACCGAGGCAAGGTCCATAGACATAGTCTCCAGCCCAAATGGGTCTCGATTACATTAGATCAGCCTTACTTGTCTGTACTTGGATGAGGTTGCAGTGAAGATCCAAGTACCAGATGGTACGATGACGGTGCTGTAGTGCTGGTGGTAGGTTGGTATCTATGGTTGATCCAGGGCTAACAAACTGTGTCCCCAGTAGTTCCTCTGTGAGTCTCGTCTCCACAGTTGGTCCACAAATGCCCAGGGGCACCAGATGGGAAGTTCCAAAGGCATACCTGAACAGCCTTTCTGAAATACAGCACATGTCTTTAGGCATTCATTCCCAAATCTCTTATCACTTTACCTCAATAAACTCAATCTGGCATTTACTTACACAGAGAATGGGAAAACCAGGAGCTTTCTCAATCCTGGACTTTGTATGAGATGTATAAAAGTTAGCTTGTCTTGCTCTGTTCTTCTTCTTTTATCTGCTACAACTGAACATTCTAGCTCACTGCTAATGCCTAGTGGCCAAAGCTAGTATTACACCCAAGTTCACCTCAAACCTGAGGGCTGCTGGCTGCAAGACTGTGCCAGACAACTATATTTTGAACACTGACAACAGCTGTAGGAGGTGGCGATGCTTGATCCCAGTGCTGGCAAGGGCTAGTGGTAGCAAGAGAAAACAGCAACACCACAGAGGTGGCACCTCAGCCCTACGAGACACTAGGAGATGACAAGAGGATGATGACAGTCATAGAAGAGGGTCATGGAAGATGACGACAAGATGCCTGTAGATTGATCATGGTGGCTGGGCTGCAGAGCAGGGGTGGTTATGGGAAGGTGCAGGCACTAGCTCTCTGCTCAGCACGCTGCTGGTAGGCCAATGTCTCTGATGCTCTGTAAATGCTTCACTGATGAGTTCCTGCATGGCTGTGGAGTGAACTGCAGGACGTGTCTCTATTCTTGAACACAGTGTGTTGTGTTCCTCTGGCTCCACCTTTTTCTGGGCCTTATTTGTTTCGACGTCTATCGGCCTCTCATATAATAGTCCCTCACTGTGATACCCAGCATGCATTATGCAAATACATTATGCTAGTCCCTGTGATGCCAACCCGTCCTGACTGCTTCACTAACAGCTCTTAACCTTTAAACAGAAACTGATTATAGAGCAACAGCTAGTTCTACACACTTAGAGCCTGATTCCCTGTAAAACAAACATGGGGACAGTACAGTGTGCTTTTATCCAGCCACAGGTTGGAGGAGACGATGTTTGCTATGCTTCGTTGGACCTCCCGAGCAGAGGACAGAAACAGCTGAAGAAGAAGAAGAGGGCGGAGAGCTCGGACTTCTGTACATATGCTAAAGTTAAACTTGACCAATCTTAAAATGGGTGGAGAGAATGTCCTGAACACTGAGGAGTTCTAGGGTCACAGTCATTAACTAAATCTCATTAATTATACACTCATCAAAAGAACAGCTGCACAAACAGCTGCACTCAGAAGGAGTCAACCGACAGGAGTGAGTCCATATATATATACACATATACCTACATATACACAGTGTATATACCATAGACATTATATAAATGCACAGTGTATGTAAATATACTGCATGTAACCAATAAATGGTAACTGTCTGGATAAACTCCTTGTGCCTTGCTTTGTTGCTTGCCCCTGATGAAAATGTCCACCTCTGAGAGAAGGGCCCCCTCGGTATCATCAGAAACAGTGGTCTGAGTTTGGAATCAGAGATAGAGGTATAAAACAGAAGTGACTCAGTGGAGGGTGCTGGGAAGTACTGAAGGGCCTTTGAGGGGCCTGGCGGCATGAGCTGACCCCATATCCTCACTCACAATCCTGAGTAGCCCAGGAACAGGGTTCATCTCTGCTGGGAAACTGGCCATGAGGTGAACTCTTCCACTGTGCTGCCCAGGTCCCCTTCTGGGAGCTGACGGCATGGGCTGAACCCACAACTACAGCCACATCCCTGCCATGGTCTGCTGGTCAGACTGGGCAGCAAAGTGACCAGTGTCTGTTGGACCCTGACAGAGTACCCTAGTAGAGCATAACCTAAGTCACACGTGCGTCTGCACGTACACCTGGTTTAAGTCTGGACTGTAAAGGCAAGGCCTCAGATGGGAGTGTTTGAAGCTCCTCTGCAGCCCACCCACGCACCACATCAAAGATGAAAGTTGGTAAATGTTGGTAGCAACCAGTGTAACGGTCAAATGATGGAGCTGGAGGGATCTACGAGACTTAACGATAACAGTGACCATTGGTATAAACCATGTGGTGTAGATCATTTAATGGACTTGTTAAACAGCTGATCATTTAATCCGCTGGGGTGAAGCAGATAGGGTAGCACTCCAGTGTACAGTGACAGTACCTAAGCACCACACCATATAATACCACAGCTTTGAAACTTGGTGTGCAGGTTTAACATGGTGGAACATGCAAACGGTCATGTTTCACGCTTGGCTGTGCATGTGGCATAAGCATGGACGGGTCTTATCTCTGTACCTGACTGACCCAACAGCCACCATTACAGACCTCCAGCGAGCAGTGGTGTCCTCCATGAGTCATCCTGTTAGTGCAGCACCATTGGCGTTGTTAGACAATTGCAGCACTGTGAAGAAGAGTCATCTATACTCTGAGGGGTAACAGAATGGAGATGGTCAGCCAAGTGTTTAAGGAGATCTGTGATAATGAACACACAATGACTCCTCCCAAATGATGAGCACATGATCAGTTTAATACAAAGACTTTTCAAACGTCACTCAGTCAATATTCGAACCCACCGCTGCTTATTAATAACATTAGATCAGGATTATGTTTATAAAGATCCCTGACTGCAGGTCTACGTCTGATCATATACGACCTCAGAGTATGTACAGATATCAGAGAGCTCCACTCTGTTCTTCTTCAGACGGGTCTGTCCTCTGCTCGTGATGTTCACCTGAGTGTAAACAACCCCATTAGCTCCTCCATCAGCTCCTCCATCGTCTCCTCCACCATGCAGACAGTTTAACACATGCAGCTTTCAGAGAGATTCCACAGTAAACCTCCATGTACATAGTGTGTGAATTAATGTGTTGGTTTGGATTATTTCAGGTTTTTATTGTAGGTATAGGAAAATCCCTGCTTTGTACAGACCAGGACGTTTGATCAGCAATCTGTATTACTGTTCTATGAAGAACTACATTACCCAGAAACCCCTGCAAACTGAAAACAGCTGGACTCAATCTGTAGGTTGATTACAATAAAACTTGAGATTCACCATGACAAAGACACCACATTGTAATATAATGCTACATGCTTCAGCATGTGATTAGCATCCTTCTCACCAGGAAGCTCCAGTTCTAAGGATCAGTCTACAGTACACTAGAGACTCTATATATGCATATAGAGAACAGTGAGTGCTGGCTGCCTGCTGTCACTGTCCATGGTGCTGAGGACACTGCTGACTCTTCTCACGCTCAGACAGGTCTACTTACTCAGATCATGTTTAACCAGATTAAATAGTCCATAAGAATCTCAGCCACATATTTAAAAGATATATCCACCAGGTAGCACAATAGCGTTTTCATTAGGAGACCATTAACTGACCATTAATATCTGTGAACAAACCATTACTTTAAACATGAACAGATGTCCTTGGTAACAGTTCATGCAGTCACTGGTGTGTATTTTTTCATATCTATAGATGTATGTGGTGTTTTCCAGATTCTCTAAACATAATTTTATATATTACAGCTGTATTACAGAAGCTTCCCATCTTTTTGTCCAAATTAATCGAATATCGAATTTTCTATTGTGGCTCATTGTGACCACATTTGGGGATAGAGATGTATACTGACTGGTAAATGATGAGCTTTGTCTTATGGCTCAACTCCCTCTGCTACCATGGATTCGTTGCTGTTGCTGTCTGTCTCAGGCTCAATAACCCTCTTCCTATAATTAGTGAAGAAGCATTGGTGCTCTGTACATGAATATCACAAAGAGAAGTGGAGAGAAGGCACAATGTTCAACATCTACATTTACCAACCTTGACCTATTGTTGTGTAAACAGACATCTATCACTCTGGAACTAAAGAGACTGAATGGCCCATAGTAATGGCACTGGCACCTCATCCTCCCAGAGGACCTCCCACAAAACATCTTAGGGAATACAGTCATAAGCTTTATCCAAGCTCACAAAAGAGCTGGATCTCAGTATAAATTACCTGCGGAATTCAGGAGTGGAGTAACCCTCAGCTGGACTTAAGTTTACACTGTAAACTAGTAATTCTCTGGGTTAGCAAAAACTATAAACTCATTTAATGGTACTGCATGATCTGTTGTTGTGTTCTCCTTCTGCAGACTTGGATTATTTAATCCTAGAAAAAAGACCTGTGAAAATCTGGGATCTGTTTTGAAACTTTTTTTTTTGATACTCGCTGAAAGAGCTGGACCTCAGTAAAAATGACCTGCAGGATTCAGGAGTTGAGTTGCTCTTAGCTGAGCCAAAGAGTTCACAATGTAAACCGGAGAGGTCAGCAAGAACTACAAATCCCAGTCAGCCAGTCCATAGGTACTGTTCCTGATGTCCATTTGATGCAGCCTTTTGCTACACAAGTTCTCCCTGAGGTGGGAGTTAAAATCTTTCTGTACAGTGGCCTCTGTCAGTAATATCCAGCAAAACCTTACATGGGCTACCTGACCACCAGGTCTTGCTCATGGGGTAGGTCCCAGTAACCCTCTCTAAGCAAGGTACACCATATCCTGTGTCCTCTTTTAAAAGGAGATTTTAGATTGGTTATCCTGCGTCTTCACCCCAGCCTGTTCAGCCTGGGAGACCCTATCAGACGCCAGAGACATAATTCTGAAGATCCCTAGACCCCACAAGTCCGTAAGCCAGCTATCAATAATATATCACCCAACAACTACAGATGTTTTTACCTGAAACACCTTTCCAGTGAGTCTACAGTACTCTAGTTGAGGGTGGTGGACCCAAATGTAGATACAAATGGTTTGTATTTATTTTACTCAGTATCAGAATCTGAATGACTATATGCTTGGTACAAGGCCTGAATCAAACTGGTGACGTGGGTTACCGCAGACCAAAGCCCTACCACTGTGCTACTGGAACTGTGTAGCGGAGCTTGGAGCAAGCTGTCTGAAAAGTAATGCAAAACAAAAAGGCAGGACTCTCAAACGAACCAGACACCAAGATTAGTGTGCTCAAATAAAGGAGATGGAATGAAACCTAAGACTTAACATGTTCCCAGGGCTCTTTTTTTGGCCTTGTTCAGAAGCCTTTTGTTTTCATAAGTCTCTTTTTTCTCCCTCAGGCTTTCTCTTTTTTTTTCTCTCAGGACTTTTTCTTTCCCCGTCTAAAGGTGTGACAGTAAGCAGTAGTTTGGTCTGGGTTTTTATGCCGTGCCACACAGGTGGGCATGATCAGTGCTGATTACTGCTGAGGATTATGGGGTTTGGAGTCTTTTGACAAAGATCTACCGACTCTTCTACTGCGCCATCTATGCCCCCTGCTGGTGGCCAGTGGCATGGACCCACACCTTACAATTTAATACATTCAAAGAAGGATTAGCTGAGCTTGGCCGCCCCTGCGGTTGTATATATGAGTGCTCTGTTGCATCATTTCACATCGGTGGAACATTTCTATTCCCATTACCAACCCCAATGACGGGCCTTGTTGCGCCAATGTCAACAGTGATGTTCATGCAGGTATGTGGACATGCAGTTTCTGTTTTCTAAAATGCTGCATTGCAGATTGCTCACTAAAATGCACCGGTAGATGCTTGCTCTCGGCATCTTTACCTGGTTTCAAGGTGCAACCATGGACTTGCTTGTTTACATCTACTAACACCTCATCAAAATTAGCATAGGAGAAATTCATGTCTTCCAGTCTGCTGAAATCATCGTGTTAGGCCTAAGGTTTCTTAGATGTAGTGCAGCATCATGTACTGCCATACCCGTCAGTGTTGTTGGTGACCTTTGTACGTCCCTCGTCTCCAGCTGAGTGAACTGAATATTTGGCCATGTGAGCTTTTAAACTGATTCTAGGACAGTTACCAACTTTACACTAACCTGTGATTGTTAAACAGAGTCTACTGCTAACAGGTCTGGGGACAGTTATTAAAGGACGTGAGCTTATAGTGCTATGAGCTGCAGGCCTTGTTGTGGGTTTCCTGTTTTTGCAGGTCTGAGCTTAGATGGCTCTCGGACTCACGCCTGCGTGGGTGGGTTTGAAACCACATTTTCCATTACAGTCTAAACTGCTCATGTGTGAGTTTGTGAGTGTGTGTAGGTGCAGTTGTAAAGGTACCTTGTCCAGCACACTGACCTGCTGGCCATTATCGGTTTCACCTTTTGATATCTATCCCTGGTGAGTTTTGGGCTGGTTTGGCTAATTCCCTCGTATAACCTGCCTATAGAGCTGCCTATATGCCTATTCCCAACATCGTCATGTGAAGATGACCTTTATACTATGCTGTCTCTGTTTGTACTTGGTCTGTCAACATCAAGCATGCACTGTGCAAGACAGCACAATTTGATGGTAGTGCTTAACGTGGCTTTGTTTTTTCTTTAACTGAGCCATATGTTTGATCATCTGCACCTTGAAAGTATTAGATCCAGTAAGATTTGAGGTGACCGGTTCTAGAAAAAAGAAATGGTAGATGGTTAAAAATGACTTTGAGGGGTCTGATGTGTTTATGAGGTGACCGTTGCTAACCACATGTTTCCATGACTGTGTGTAGTGTAGAATACAAGCAGCAACTGAGCAGCAGTTTCACAGGCCAGTTTCATTTTCTTTGTTCTTGTTCATATCAGATCCTGGATCAGTTCCTCCACTTTAACCAGGCCTGAAACTCCCATCTACACAGCACAGAGCAGATGTGAGATCAGTCAGTACAGACAGTCGGTGAACAGTGGTCTGAGGCGTTTTGAGCTGCAGGGTCTCATTGTGGGTTTCCTGTTTTAAGCTTTTAGGGTTGGAGGGGTAGGGGCACTGTGTATCAGATGGAGTGATCAGGTGTTTATTATAGGTCTGTGTATGTGTGTTCATAGCTGTGTGAATATGTGGAGTTAACTCTCATTGTGGGTTTAGGAAACTCCCTGTCTGTTACAGACCAGGACATTGTTCAGTAATCGGAATCACTAGTTCCTACATTACCCAGAACCCCCTGCAATCTGCTATAGCTAAACTCAATCAGTGTGTCAATCAGAAGTCAGTTCCAGCTCACACTACAACTGGCGATTCACTATGACAAGGACCCCCAGCGTGATCCCCCTGAAGTGTGAATCCATGGGTAGATCCTGACCATGAGGAAACATGGGGAACGTAAGTGGAATGGTCAGGGAATGCCTAGAAGTTATCAGGACTGAAAACTGCAGAACAGGAGCAGATGGCACTGCCAGCAATAGACTGTAGATTTTGTTGTGTAGTGGGTAATACTGCTACCCTTCAGATGACTCTGTGTGGGCAGGAACTACCGGCTGGGTCGGCCACTCCTATGTGGACTACTGACTACAGCTTTAGTGCAGTGAGGGATGGGTAGTGCAGTGAGAGAGTCCTGATAACATGAACCTACATGCTCTGGCTTGTGACTAGCACGCTTCTCACCAGGACATGTAGCTCCAGTTCCATGGAGATCAGTCTACAGTACACAAGAGGCTCTATATATGTGTGTAGAGAACAGCAGGTCAGTGAGTTCTGGCTCTCTGCTGTAACTGCTCATGGTGCTGAAGCTCCTGCTGAGTCCTCTAATGCTCAGACAGGTCTCCTTACCCTGATAGTGTCTAACCCTGTGGATGGAGAGGACTCCAAGCTTCAAATCCTTAATGTTAGAATGTATTGTTCTCAGTGTAATAACTGTTCTCCATGTAATAACTGAATATGAACTTTATGCTGTAAAGTGAAATTGATCTTGTATTAGTGTTAATGTGAAACTGTGAGAGTGTAAGAGAGAGAAATGAAGAGAAAATGTCCAAATAAGTGTTGATTTTGTGTGAATTGGACTCTGAACTGGACTTCTTGATCTCATGTATTATATAGGAACACTCCGGCCTCACTAGGTAAACCCCTCTTGATCATGCATCTAGAAGGTGGGGAGAACTACAACTGTGTTAGGTTGGATCTTTAGTGTTGGGCTGTGTAAAGTGTGTTGTCTAGCTTTGTAGCTGTAATGTTAGCCATCAGAAAAACAGCTAGCCACATCACCTCCATCACTTCCTGTACGGCCCCCACAACAAACGGTCAATTTCAACACAACTCACAACCAGCTAAGTGGACGTAAACCTGCTGTATGATTCTCTAGTTATACTCAGGGTGGTCTTTATTCTAACTCCTCATAATAAACACCTACAAAAGTGAAATAAACAGGCACTGTGTGTTTGTGTTAATCAGACTCCATAATCATTTATTATCAGTATCAGATCAAAGCAGAAGACATACTGTGTTTTATATGCAGTTCTTCATTACTCTAAACACTCCAATAATCCAACCCAGAATGAATCATTTACACCACATGATACCACATCAAATTACAGAATCAGTAACCAGAGAAACACAAGAACTGGTTTTAAACTCCATCCAATGAGACCATCCAAACCCAGAGAGAATAAATCTGACCATCTGAAAGAGCTGGAAGTGAGTTTTAGTCCACTGAATCGACTCATGTTAATGACTGAATCAGTTCAGCTACATCTGATCAGTTTTAACCTCAGAGTATGGGCTGAACTCAGAGCTCTCCACTCTCCTCTTCTTCTTCTTCAGAGGTTTCTGTCCTCTGCTCGGGAGGTCCAGCGACGCATAACACACATCACCTCCTCCAACCTGCAGATCATTTATAAACACGAGTACTGATTAGCCTCCTTCAGTGGATACTCAGGAACCATCTGACACCAAAGAACTCAGACTCTGAGAGTGTGTGTGGGTCAGTACCTCCTCTCTGGTTCTGATCTGCTGATTGGGTGATTTTTCTCTCTCTCTCTGGTTCTTTTCTTTCACAGCTGTAAATGATATAGATTATCAGTGTTACTGCTGGGGGGACAGTGGACCACCATCCAGATCATATCCAGACAGGAGGGTCCTGTGGGTAGAAACTGATCACTGATGAAGAACTAGAGGATGGATAACTCTAACTGGAAACTAGCAGATGATCTACATTGTCTGCACCATCAGGGTGGAGCTACAAGAGAGAAACTTCTAATACACAGAAAGGGAGGGAGAGAGACAGAGAGAAAGAAAGAAAGAGATAGAGAGAGAGAGAGAGAGAGAGAGTGTACCTTCAGGTCTCTTTCTGTAGATACAGTACACACAGGTGGAGGAGACGACTGAGGAGAGGAG
The DNA here is from genome assembly GCA_024036415.1 of Prochilodus magdalenae. Lineage (NCBI taxonomy): Eukaryota > Metazoa > Chordata > Actinopteri > Characiformes > Prochilodontidae > Prochilodus > Prochilodus magdalenae. The sequence continues at coordinate 57,429 of JAMWET010000636.1, read as the reverse complement.
AACACACACAGGACACACACTGACCAACAGCTTCCAGCAGACACTACAGTCTGAAACAGGAGGGGTGGAGGGGGTCTGGAGGGTGGAGGGGGTGGAGGCAGGAACAGCACAAGGAACAGGGGGGTCTGAAATAAGAAAGAAAGCTCTAAGAGATGGTGACGAGGTTCAGATAGAACTCCAGTGAACATCTCATAACCCATCTTCATCTTTACAGCAGAAGATAGACTAACTGTTCTACACCTCATATCCTCACATTAAACACAGCTGTACAGGAACATTATGATGCTCTATTAATGCTCTTATTAAGCCTGAACAGGACAGTACTTCTTAATGGACTCACTGTTTATTACTGCTTTATTAACACTCTCCAGGCTGAATTCAGTATTTCCAGTGCACTTGTAATGCTCTTATTAAGCCCCATGAAGCCAGTAGCTGGTAACTGACTTTATTACTAGATTACTAATCAATACCTGATATATTAATGTTTTGGCCGTTTTATATTCAATATGATGTTATTACAATATTATAAATGACATCAACTAACAGAACCCACAGAATCAGAATGAGTAATCTTACCGAGGATAGACAGTCGAGTGGTTCTGGTTCCATTATGATAAACATCTCTCTGAACCCCTTTGATAGACTTCCTCTCCCATACAGCGCAGTAGTACAGACCCAGGTCTGACTCAGACACGTTCCTCACCAGGAGATCGCTAGTTTTCAGGGAGGGATTCCGCACTAAAGCACAACACGAATAAGCACCCTTCCCCAAAGTACCTCCTGATATAATGAGAGGAGTTTGATCTTCATCTGAAGACTTTCTAAACCACACTACACTAGTTCCAGACTCCCTAACACAGTCACTGTAGAGAGTGACATTGTCTCCCGGTCTGACTCTCATCTCCACTTCTGCTCCAGAGATCCTGGAGAACAGAACACCTGCAGCACACCAACCACACTTTAGATTAGATACAGTAGAATGAGCAGATCTCACACACCTTCACGCTGTACATTAACTGTTTAGGTTCTCATTGCTTTCCAGAGTTCTCCAGAGACTCTTTAGAACCTGAACAGCTGAATGTAGAGTTGATCAGAAGAGGCTACTATAAATACAGGTGTGCTGAAAGTAGAATAGTGGAACAGTTCACTTACAGACCAGAGTGAGGAGAACAGCTCTCGACCTCTCCATCTCAGAGACTGGAGCTGGGTGGGGAGGGCGATGGTGAGGGTCTTTGAAGCGGATGTCTGTGTCGTGGTCTGATTGGTCCACATCAGCGGAACGTTTCTATTTTTGATAACGTCTCAGTGCATATATAATCAGACCCTCACCAATAAGAGACGTATACACTGAGCAAACGCTGTCTGATTGGTCACATCATAAGAGGGCGGTCTTTAGTTATTGCCCCACTGTTGCACCACACTTCTGTGGACTGCTTGGGTTTGGTTCCTTGTAGGCCTGAGTTCTCTGTTCTACTTGTTCTAACACTTCATGTCTGATAAATTATTTGGATCAGACGGACTTAAGCTAAGAAATCACTAAGCAGTCTCCAGACCTCAAGGAGTAGATCATTAAACCAGGGGGTTAAACTAAACACACAGTGATTCCTGTGTTAAGCTGAATCTGCAGCTTAGTGGGATCAATCGTAGCTCCCTGTACTGGAACTATAACTTGGTGTAGTTAAATATTTGACCAGTTAAATAAGTCACTGCTGTCGTTAAGGGTGACCATAGCAGATCCAGGTCGGTCAGTAAGGGCACTCAGTGAGCAGAGCTCCAGCTGTTCTTGTGACATTCAATAAGTTCTCCAAGGTCGTTTCCTGTTTCCTTTCCTGGGTCCCGTCCCAGTCCCAGTAGCAGGCCACTTCACTGTTATGTCTCTTTCCACATGTTCAGTTTCCACTTGGTGAGGTAAACTCATGTATCAGGAGGTCTGGATTAGAGGGGTCCGGTCCCTGTTTCATCACCTTTCAGTACAGAGCACAGTCTACTACAGCCTAAAGTAGGGCTTGTTACACCTGAAGTCCATGAAGGGCTGCAAGTGATTGTCCACTTGTCCACCTAAACTCAACCCATGCCATCACACCCCATGCTAGCACAGACCCACCACAAGCCTGCTCCGTGTCTTGTTGACAAAGGAGGTCCATACTTGATTGGGTATACACCACATATAAACCCTACCATCAGCATTAACCCGACCTTCATGAAAGTAAGAGTGACTTTAAGAAAATTACCATCTACATGTTAATGAGTCACTTCCTGTTAGATCTGAGATCAGTTAATAAAGACAGTCAGTGTCAGGTGGTCTGACATGGTTCTGAGCTGCAGGCCTCGTTGTGGGTTTCCTGTTTGTGCATGTCTGAGTCTCTCAGGCTCATTTATGAGGGGATGAATGTCATCACGACCACAAACTGAACTTCCATTTCTACAGTGTGTATAAACTCAGCATGAGCTACATATAACCATCTGTAAAAGAGTTCTCGGTGGTAAAAAGTCAGGTTGTGTGTTGTGAGCTCTGAGCTTCTGTTTGTCTCTGTGTCTTTATGAGGTGACTGTTACTCACCACAGAAGGTTCCATGACTGTGTGTGGAGCAGAAGAACTTTGAGCCAGTTTCAGTTTTTTAATGGTTCCACTAACCTGTGATCTATCCCCTGAATCTTCACACTGTCACCATACAACCACAAATTAAAATGTATTTATTGAGATATTTAGTGATAGACCACACCATGTAGCACATAATTGTGAAGTGGAACGAAAATGATACATGGTTTTCAAAATTTTAACCAAATAAAAATCTGAAAAGTGTGACATGCAAATGTATTCACCCCCCCATATCAATACTTAGTACACTCATCTTTGGCTGCAATTACAACTGCAAGTCTTCTGGGGTACGTCTTCACCAGCTTTGCCCAGCTAGACACTGAGATTTTGCCCACTCGTCTTGGCAAAACAGCTCAAGCTCAGGCAGGTTGGATGAGCATCTGTGAATAGCAATGTTCATGTCTTGCCATAAATGCTCAATGGGATTTAGGTCAAGACTTTGACTGAGCCATTCTAACACATGCATAGCGTTTGATCTAAACTATTCCACTGTAGCTCTGGCTGTATGTTTAGGGTCATTGTCTTGCTGGAAGGTGAATCTCCGTCCCAGTCTCAAGTCTATTACAGCCTCCAGCAGGTTTTCTTCCAGGATTGTGCTGTATTTAGCTCCATCCATATTCCCACGAACTCTGTCCAGCATCCCTGTCCCTGCTGAAAAGAAGCATCCCCACAGCATGATGCTGCCACCACCATGTTTCACAGTGGGGATGGTTATTTCAGGGTGATGAGCAGTGTTACTTTTTAGCCACACACAGTGCTTTGCATTTAGGCCAAAAAGTTCAACTTTGGTCATCTGATCACAGCACCATCTTCTGCATGTTTGCTCTGTCCCCTACATGGCTTGTGGCAAACTGCACAAGGCATGTCTTAGGTCTTCCTTTCAACAATGATCCACTTCTTGCCACTCTTACATAAAAGCCAGATTTGTGGAGTGGACTTTTAGTTGTCCTGTGGACAGATTCTCCCACCTGACCTGTGGATGTGCAGCTCCTCCAGAGTGACCATGGGCCTCTTAGCTGCTTCTCGGACCAGTGCTCTCCTTGCTTGATCTGACAGTTTGCGTGGACGGCCATATCTTGGTAGGTTTGCAGTTGTAGAACACTTTTTCCATTTTTGGATGATGGATTGAACAGTGCTCCTACACAGTACAGAGCAGATGTGAGATCAGCCAGTACAGACAGTCAGTGAACAGGGGTATGAGGTGTTCTGAGCTGCAGGGTCTCATTGTGGGTTTCCTGTTTTAGACCCTCAGGGTTGGAGGGGGGAATCAGATGAAGATCAGGTGTGTATTATAGCTGTGTGAAGATGTGGAGTTAAGTGTGCATGTGCTCTTACATGTATGGAGTTCAGTGTGTTTGTGTTTGTAAGACGAATCAGACTGTAGATCTGAGGGAGACTGAAGTCCTGATGAAGTTCAGCTACACTCTCAGACTTGGTACACACTCAGATCCCCATCAGGTAACAGAGCTACAGTTCATCACTCTAAACTGCACCAGGAGCTGTTAGCATTTCTGTTAGCCTGTTGGTGCTGTCCATGGTGCTCAAACACAGACCCATAGCATTTAAACTGTTTGGGGCTGATGTACTGAGACGTCTACACCAGCTGGAGATGCAAATCAGAGGTATTTCAGCAGTAGCTTAAGCCTAAACTCTAGTTTATACTGTGTATGTGTATTTGAAAGAGGCATCAGGAGTGCAGAGAAAGTTAGAGATATCACTCATTTAAACCTACACTCTCAGGGTTTGAAGGTACCATCAGAGCCTTGGACTGGAGAACCAGCCGGGCTGCAGATAAATGGCTGAAGAGCTTCAGAACAAAGACAGATAAACAAACAGAACACTAAACAAAGGGATAAGAGTGCAATCCCGAGAAGTCCTGAGGAGACAGGCTCCTGCTCACAAGGTTTGACACAGCACTCCAAGGCTGGGAATGAAGCTGAGGAAAACCTCTCCTTAAGTAGCATAGGTGGTGCCAGTTACCCTTGATTGATAGTGATGGGCTCTGTGCCTTCTTTATGATTGAGAATGACCTACTTGACACATTGACATTTACATTTATTGCATTTAGCTGACGCTCTTATCTATGATAGTGACTAATCATATTACAGGGAGGCCAGTGTAGTTTTAGGGGTCTTGCCCAAGGACCCTTATTGGTGTAGCACAGTTTAGCCACCCAGGGATTTGAACCCCAGTCTCGCACATGTGGTGGTGGCACCTTAAGTAGTGCTGTTACGCCCTGAGCTACACTGACCTGTTCTAACACATACACTTCATTTCAGGAACGCTCAGTTCATTAGCTGATTACTGAATCTGGTATGTTAGAGTATGATATGTAGGATAAGGGTTCTCCAGTAGCAGGTTCACCAGCCAGGAGTGTAGCAGAGTCTGTAGTGTAGAGATCAGCCCAAGATACCTCATTCTGTCCCACATCCCACCTACTGCCTAAACATCTACTCCCACCTTCAGTCGTTTAAACCTGCTGTCCATGTGCATATGAACTCATTTGAAGCTGGTCAGACGTGCCTGTAGTCTATAGGCTTTACTGTCCTGTATTAGACTTTATCAAGAGCATGTTCCACTGATATCTTTGTCTGACCATCATTGCACTCCACCTGTAAACTGACCAGAAATCAACCCATGTGTTCGGACGTTTCTGTCTTCTGCTTGTAATGCTCACTGGACCGGGACTGTGCCTTACTTATCCATCCTCAGGGTCCATAACCAGCTATACTGGAGAATGCTACAGCTGGTGGCCTTATAGCAGGGTGACTGTAGTGGTGCTCATGAGGTGAGGTTTAAGCAGGGTTGTAAATGTGTGGTGGGTCAGTATGAACTCAGATAAACAGTGATGTGTGAGTCTTCTCCCCCACACAGAGATAGAGACACGCTACAACAGGAAACCCACAATGAGACCCTGCAGCTCAGAACACATCATGGCCCCTGTTCACTGGCTGTCTGTACTGACTGATCTCCCATCTGCTCTGTACTGTGTAGACTGGAGGTTCAGGCCTGGTTTAGAACATATGTTAGAGAACACATGCTCTCACTCCACAGAGGTGATCTTACAATGACTGTGCTCCAGTCCTGTGACCGTGTGGTTTATTAGATGTGTACTGATGTATAACAGTGATAACAATGGACCATTATACGGCTTAGTTTGGTCAGGGAAGGAATGTAGGAAGTTGAAGCAGTCACATTACGAAATTAACCAACCTCATAACAACCCCCGAGATCCAGAAGTGAAGAGCTTTCACACCTGCAGTAGACCATTCCAGCGTTCACTAGAGGAGAACCCCAGATCACCAATTTTAGAAAGACCAGAGGTCAGTGCTCTGGACTACACCCAGGCTCAAAACCACATCCACACTAGGCCATACATACTGAACTTGCAGAGCAAGCGGACCTGGGTCTGGAACAAGTTCTAGAGTGAAATCGTCCTTAGAGTAATACAGACACTACAGTTATTTCAGATGAAGAAGTTTTAGTGTGGTGAAGCACACTTACACCCACATCTATAAACATGTAGCAAATATGTGTGACCACGTTATGTGATCACTAGTGCAGCCTCCCCAACCCCCCACAACCCTGAGAGTTTGAGAGCTGCAAACATCAGTCACTCTAAAACAGGAAACCCACAATGAGACCCTGCAGCTCAGAACACCTCAGACCCCTGTTCACTGACTCTCTGTACCAACTGATCTCACACCTGTCCTGTACTGTGTAGATGGGAGTTTCAGGCCTGAGTAAAAAGAAGAAACTGATCTGGAGTCTGTGTTTCATTAGTAAGCAGCCTGTGAATGATTGTTCTGCTGGTGGACATTATAGAAATTCAAATGGTAGTCTGTCTTCGGCACCAGATACACAAACTGCAGTAGAAAAATGGTTATTGACTGTATCATCTGATAAACAAATACAGGTCATGATTCACTTCCAGTATTGCATCAGCTTGGACTCACTTGATGTAGGAGAGTTAACTCATGGGTCCAGATGTGTGAGGTGCCAGATGTTAGAATAAGGAGAACTGGAGCACTGATTACTGATACTGTGCACTTTTTGTTATTGTGTCTGATTAAAAGATGTGCTCATAATTTGTTGTCCTTGACTCTAAGTACAAAGAATCTAAGCAATGGAACAAGCATCTTAAAACACATGTCTACACCAAAGACCACAATCTTAAGAAGTGACCTGTCAGGAAGTGATCATGTGATCAGTCTGCAGTTCCCTCATTGGTAAGCTCTCTGAACAACAAGACTAACCGCTATGCTGTGGGCCATAATGGAAAAGAAAAGTGTTCCACTGACGTGGACCAATCAGATCTCAGCACAGACATCCGCTTCAAAGACCCTCACCATCACCAGCCCCCAGCACCAGTCTCTGAGATGGAGAGATCGAGAGTCGCTCTCATCACTCTCATGTGTAAGTAATCTTCTAGATGTGTTCAGTTCCATCTCATAGTGGACTTTGTGACACTCTAGAACCATCAGAACATCTTGGTTCTGTACATGTTTGTTTAATCTGGGTTTGATTTTGTGTTCCAGGTGTTTTGATCTACAGCATCTCTGGAATCATAGTGGAGATGAGAGTCAAACCTGGAGACAATGCCACCATCTACTGTGACTGTACTCAGCTGGGTAAATTTTTCATAGCATGGTTTAGAAAACCCTCCAATGAGCATCAACCTCCTCTCGTTCACTTAACTAAGGAGTCCACACCTCCACATTACTCCCGTGTGTGGAACAAATCTGAAGGAACATTTGACCTGCTGGTAGAGAACATCACTGAGTCAGACCTGGGCCTGTACTACTGCGCTCTACATGAGATGAAGTTTACAAGAGGTAGAAATGGAGAGAGAGTCCGAGAAGATGTTTATCATGAAGGAAACAGAACCACGTTCCTCTCTTTCCTGGGTGAGTCTGTTCATTCTGACCTACTGGTTCTTCTGATTTGGGTCTCCGTCAAAAGTTCAATCTAGAAAACAGTAAGAACATTGTGTTCCAGGTTAAAATGTCTTCTAGGTTGGTAAATAAGGTTCTGCAGATCTAATTTATTCGGTTCTATCCTCTCCCTCACTACAGACATGACCTCCACCCCTTTAGACTGTAGAATCTACTGGAAGCTGCTGCTCAGTGTGTGTCCTGTGTTTGCCCTCCTCTCCTCAGTTGTCTCCTCCACCTGTGTGCACTGCATCTGCAGAAGGAGATCTAAAGGTACTCTCTCTCTCATGTAGTAATATAAAATATCTAGAACATGTATACAGATGTGGAACTGTCATAGTCGTCTCTCCCAGTGAACAATGATTTATGATCGTGATGTCATGTGCTTCCCAACCATAACAGCTGGGTTTATGGATGGTTGTATGTAATGATAGTTGTAGTTACTTAGGGTTGTAAATATTGGTTGGAGTTGTCACTGAGAGGTGTAGTACTAATAGCTGTAGTTTTTGATGATCGTCATTATTGATGGAAGTAGTTATAGGTATGTGTAGTTATTGATAGGTGTAGTGTTTATAGCTTAGTAACTGATGGTTGTATTCACCGATGAGTAGTTATTGATCAGTGGACTTATATTTAGCCAAAGTTATTAATAGCTGTAGATATTGATAAGCTCTCTCTCCTTCTCGTCCTCTGATCAGGTGTGCGGTGCTGAGGGGGACCACTGTGAGAGGAGTTTGAATAGTGTTTATACACTGATGTCTGTTCATACAGAGACACCTAAATCTGTTTGATTTGTTTTAAAAATCTACAACTGAATATTTAATATCTACTATTACAGCTGACTGTAAATAAACACTATGAAGGTGAAGCGTCTTCCTTTTGATAGCTCTTACTCACTACAGAGCATCAAATCCTATACACCACCAGGACCTGCTGGAAGACCCAAACTTTATTCATGCCTTGATAACCAAGAGAAATACCTCAGCCAGTGTTCACTGGTGTTAATGGAGTTACTGAACAATGAGCTTAATAACCTATTATATATCACATCTCTTAAGAGCTTTTAAAACTCTTTTGAATTCAGTGGTCTTAACAAATCCTGCTAGCATGAGCTCCACTCTGCAGCAGTCAACTGGGTTCACCCAAGCTCAATCTCAATAAGCCCACACAGTTGATCTTTAGTTGAACCCTGAGTCAGTAAGGGAGAGGATGCATGCAGCCAGGTATGCTGAGGAGCTCTCCCACCATCCCGAAACAGTGCACCAACTTGCTAGGAACATCCAATGTGTGGCCAAAGCTCACTTGAAAATGGCCAATTGGCTCACCCTCTCAGACATGCAGCCCTTTTTTCCTGGGGCATGGTCATGGCTGTACAACCCAGGCTGGCTTTAGAAGAGGCTGCAATCAGGCTCCACACCCTTTGTTAAAAATGAGAGTTTGTTGTTTTAGTTGTTGATCTTTGTTCATTTAAATGAGGTGTATTCAGTGTTGTAGCATGTTCCTGTGTAGTGTCATTAGCGTGTGGAAGGTGTTCACTGTCTTCATGTGTGGAGCAGCTGGTGACCTACATGCCCTCTCCCCATTTGAGTCAGTGGCCTCTTTCATTTTCAGAGTTTAGATTAATTTGAAGCCTTCCACTTACAGCATGGAGATCACTGCATACTGGTGTCCTCTCACAGTCTTTAAAACACAGTAAAGCACACTCAGACCCCTCCTCCACCTCCTCCTCCAACCCTGAGAGTCTAGAACAGGAAACCCACAATGAGGCCTTGCCAGCAATGAGCACCTCAGAGCCCAGAGTTCACAGACCCCTGTTCTGACTGATCTCAGACCTGCTCTGTACTGTGTAGACGGGAGTTTCAGGCCTGGTTAAAGTGGAGACACTGATCTGGGGTCTGTTTGTTGAGTCCTTTTATCTACATATGAGTAAGCAGTCTGTGAGTGAGCTGGATGTGCTGCTGTAATAGGAGCCTGAGTTTATGTTTTAGTATCAGTCAGCTTTCAGTGCAATGAAATAAACCAGGGGAGATACGGTTCTGCAGGTGGCAGGTTGTTTTCTGTACTACATTGTGATGAAAACATCTGTTGTCTGTGCCGACCACACACGTGAAATGGTCAGGCACTGTCATAGTCTTCATACACACTCATCCACTCTCTCACTTACACACTCACCTAAGACTGTGGGCCTGAGAGCTCCCAGCATCAAAGTTCATATGTGCATAAACAGGAAACCCACAGTGAGGCCCTGCAGTTCAGAGCACCCCAGACCACCTCTACTCACTGATCTCACTCATGATCTGCACTGTGTAGATACAACATACAGGCCTAGTTAAAGGGATGTAAACTGAGTTTGGTATGCTGATTTCTGGTTTATACATTTTCATGTCCTTATATGCATCAACTACACTGAGCCACATGGTAGCCATGGTTACACTAACATAGAATCTGACTTCATAAGTATCTTATAAATAAGCAAGTTTAATATACAGTTACAGTTCAGTACAATGAAGAAAACCAAACTGGTAAATTAAACTGTTCAAATGTTACTTGATCTGAACCACACACAGAGTCACACAGCCATGGAAACATCTGTGGTTAGTAACGTCTGCCTGTTAAAGGTGCAGAGACTAACAGACAAAACTTTCAGTTTCTGAGAAAGCCAAAACACACAGAGGCACATACACACCGACATCCTCCAGCTCAGTTACACCACACACAGATCAGAACCCATGAAGGCCATTGCTTGCTCTTCTTTAGACAGTCATCTTGGACCAGTTTCCTAAATCTTGAATGCCTTTTAATGTAAGCAATGGGCTCACATAATAATAATAATAACAATAACAATAATAATAATAATAATAAGGTCAGTGTGGTAGTTAATGTATCCAATAACAAACTCGAACATACATGCTCTGGTGAGAGTGGAACAGTGGCTGAGTGTAAGATCAGATAGAGGTGTGTCTTTGAGAGCTCAGCAGCAACTCAGACATGCAGAAACAGGAAACCCACAATGAGGCCCTGCAGCTCAAACCACACCATCAGTAACTGAGACTGGACTATAGTCATACAACGTCACACATTAAAGCTCAGCTCAGGAATCCCAACGGCTTACTTATGTTAAGCTGCATCATTCGGCTGATCACACAACCACTTAAGGCAAAGCTTCTTTGTCCCATGTAAAGCACATGTGTTTAACAGTAGACCCATACGGCTGGATTCCTGAGCAGTTCACTGATTTACCTCCCCTGAAACATCATACTCAGCTGAGGGGTTCAAGAACTAGCTCATCTTTTGGGTTCTTGTTTATTTTCTTCGCTATTACCTGACTAAAGCCTTAAACATATAGGGGTACATAGGATAATCTCTGTAGTCTCCCTAAAAACCTTTCAGATTTCCTAAAGAACCCATTTAAAATGACTTCCACATCATAGTAAAGGTTCTAGACAGAACTCCTCATTCAGGAGAGAACCCACACAGTGTGATGACTCTGTTAATCACACTGTGTTAATCACACTCACAAATCTCTAAACATTGTGTTTCAAGGAACTGTGAAGTGGTGGCATCACTCAGTACCCTGTGTGAGCCCTTCTTAAAAGGTCACAGGAAATGTGAAAAAAAGAAAGAATAAAAGAAAAAAAAAGCAGTAAAATCAGGTGAATCACACCCACTCTAGAAAGGACCAATTAGGAAGCAGTGTCTCTCTTTCGTGGGTTGGCTTATCAAGAAAAACCACTACGCTGTACACAAAGCTAGAAAAGCTCCACTGACGTAGGCCATGGGGATCAGATTTCAACACAGACATCTGCTTCAGTAACCCTCAACATCTTCAGCCACCCCCAGCCTCCAGTCTCTGAGGAGACAGTCTCTCATCACTCTCATGAGTAAGTAAACTTGAGCTCATGTATTCATTTTTACAGCTTTAGCTCCATCTTGTACCGAGTCGTCTAGTTATATGGGAAATGAGATCACTAGTCTGGTTTTCTGGTAAGAGCACACACACATGAGCCTGTTCTGTAACAGTACATCAGATCTGCTGGTCTGTCTTCATGTAAAGTGTGACTGGTGTCTTACAGGTGTTCAGCGCTCCAGGATCTCTGGAACAAAAGTGAAGATGGATTAAAAAAAATCCATCCATGATTTAATTCAGGTGACAACCTGGATCTTTCAGGGGTCCTTCTTATTGACATACCTTCTGGGGCTGCTGGGGGTGCTGCACCCACCCCAGCACCTATTGGGTGGAAGGCAGGAGACATGTTGGACAGGCCACCAATGGGTCACAGGGAGGACACACAAATACACACCATGGCCAATTTAGCATCTGCAGTTCACCTGATTGCATGGCTCTGGATTGTAAGAGGAAACCAGAATACCAGGAGGAAACCCACACACAAGGAAACAGGCAATCTCCACACAAAACCTCGATACCCCAGTCCAGAATCAAATCTGGACCTAGATCCTAGATCCTTCTCCTGCTGTGAGGCAACAGGACTACACAATGCACCAACCTGCCTCCCTACGCTATGCTCAACAATCAGGGTAAACTGATATGGGGATGGTGGCCAGCCCTGCCTAACTCCCTGCTGAACCAGTGTGTTTCTTCACGTTCTGTTAGGACTGTGGCTTGGTCATCAGTGTAGAGGCTCCTCATGAGGACAAAGAGATTCTTAGTGTACCCACATTCCTGAAGAGATTCCACTGTGTGATATGGTTATGGGTGAGAAACTCAGAAAACCTTAGTGCTGAGGGAAAATACTTCCTTCCTGGCTCTTCCAACTATCCACCATCAACTATGATCTTCTTGCAGTGCCTTTACTGAATCCAGCTGGTATGTCTCACAGCTCATGTAAGGTAGTACCTCTAGTGCATATTTAAAGATCTGTATGGACAGATTTACTTAATAGTTATTAATAATTAAATACCTGAGTAATCCATAACATCTCTCCCGTCTCCCTTTTAAGGCAAAGCAGAATCTGTTCCTCTGGAAAGTCTTTCCAGTTTATTGGAATTGGCTGCATGGATTAACATCCATTCATTCTCAGGAGCATTAATGAGCTAGGCTACTGATGTTGGAAAGGAAGAGGTCGAGCTCCCAAGGACACAGCCAGGTAGACCTCATCCATTGTGGGATTTGGACCCATGACCTTTCAGCTGCTCACTTGTCCTACCACTAGGCTCATGGATATTTGAATATGTGCAGGTATAAAATTAAATCAACATTAAATTGGTCCAAATGCACCTTGGCATTGAACTGACATGACTTGGCATTGAAGGGGGCATTGCAGCCATGAATGGAATACTGAGGCCCAGGTGTGAGGCAACCTGGCTGAGTATTTTAACTGCACCATTGCCAAGAATAAAGCCTTACTACTAGATGACCACAGTCTGAATTTCTACCCTTTGCCCTGGGCATACAAAAGTTCACAGGTGGTTTTGTTCACTGTGCTGATGTTTGCTTGCCACAACACTGAAGCCTGCATAGCACACCTGCAACTGATGAGAGAAGTGATGACCCCTGCTACGGTAAAGATTTTGACCATGGAGACATGCCGTGCGTCCACTGTCCAATCCATACAGAAGACCTGTCCCTAGAGATCAGCCGCTATTTGATGTTGCCATGAGATGACTGGAAAAAGATATACCATGATGAAATTGGGACTGGTTTACATCAAACAGGTCTCTGCACTGGCCAATACACCCACTCAGAAGCTGGTTGGAAATGTGGTTGTTGACTAGAATGGATAAGGAAGCACATTCCTCCACCCTCTCACACAAGCTCAAGCCTGAAACCTGCCAAGCATTAAAGAGGCACAAACGGGAAAACTTTCTGAAAGGTCAAATCAGGCCGCTAACGTCTGTTGTCATATCCTCTCAATAACACTCTCCCTGAACCCATTATTAGCCAAGCAGCTGCAAGTTCAACCACTAACCTAAACTGGTACCCAAACTGCCAGTGATGGCTGCCCTAAAGAATTTGAGGTGACACTGTGGTGGCTATCATGTAGGTACTATGGTGGGCAACCCAGACTCGGCTCATAAACCTGCATGGACAAAGTGTGGCAGGTGAGAGGTGGGGTTGCCATCCATCTTGAATAGGCCACCTGCTCTTCCCCCAGCAGGGCCGTGAAAGAGAAAAGTCAACAGGAGTGTTTTAGAACATGGCACAGTGACTGACAGTTAGAGCTGGGGTCTCTTGTCTTCCTTTGCAAGTCAGCTCTCAGAGAGGTGAACAAAGGATCTCTGAGGTTTTATGAAGTTTACTTCGAATCCAAGACTTGATCAGACATGTGATACAAGAAGCCCTTCAGCTGATAGTGGGAGTAAAGCTACTCCACCTACAATGAGCAATGACGTGGTGCTCCTCCCCCACACTGAAAGTAAGAAGCCCATGCTAGAACAGGAAACCCACAATGAGAGCCTGCAGTTCAGATCATATCAGACCCCTGTTTAGCAGCTCTCTTTACTGACTGATCTCAGATCTGTTTGGTGTTATATAAAAGTGCTGAACTGACCTCTGACCTCAGGGCACTCTGAGTTCGGATACTCATCACTCATCTCCGAGTTAGGCCAATGTGAATGACGTAGGAAGCTGGAACAAGAAGGCTTCCTTCTTACTGACCTCTCAGTGGCACTGAAATAAAGAATATATATCCTAGACTGCAGCACAAACACGTCATGGAAACATCTGTGGTTAGAGATGACTACCTCATGATCACACAGAGACAAACAGGAGCTTGTTTCATGTTTCTGAGAAAGTCAAATGATGACACACATCCTAATACTCTTTTCAGCACACGTACAGTAGATCTGCACTACAACTGGATCTGTTTAGTGTCTACAAAAGGACCAAACAGAACAAATCCCTAAACAGACTCCTGACTCCAGATCTCAGTCACAAACAGCTCCCTGTGCTGGCCAATGCACCCAACTGCATATGCGCCCACTCTTGCACAGGTTGGAAATGTGGTTGTTGGTGGCAATGTGTGAAGAGTCACCTCCCCCCACCCACTCTCACAACCTCAAGTCTGTGAGCTCACAAACATCAAAGATGCACAAACAGGGATAGTCTACGAAGGTCAAATCAGGCTACTCATGTCTTTTGTGCTCAATTTCAGGCACAATTCAGACAAATTCTACCAACATACAGCCCTGGAAAAAATATGCTACATCACTGCTATTGCAGGTTGAGTGACAGTATATTACCACTTTGAGAAAGCCTGGACTGTGCATCTGAATTGCAGCTGCATGGCTGCCTGCACTGGTGCCATTCAATAGGATGCATGGACATGCCGGAGCTACAAGGTCTTTTGGTGGGATGGCCTAGCGACACTACACTGTGGTTATGAAGCTGCATGGACTGGTGGTGTTCAGTTAAATGAAAATATTGCCCCCTTGTGGTGAAGGACAATCCTGCCTGTTTGACGGATAGTAGTCACGGAGTGAGATCTTCCCTGCAGTAAGGACTCTTCTGGAATCCCTAAATGACTATAACAGAGTCTGGGGAATAACTGGACTGATGACTCATCTTGTAAATTTGTACATTGTTCAACTGTAAAGCATCCTTGACCATGGAAAAGGCACTGTATAGATAAAAGTGATGATGACGATGATGAAAAATTTCCAAAGGCACTCCAGCATCTTGTAGGGAACCTTCCCAGAAGAGTGGATGTTGTTATAGCTGCAAAAATGTGGGACAACTCAATATAAAGGTCAATGAATCTACAATGAAAAGTTCCTGTAGGTGTCCCAATACTTTTGTCATCTTTATAAGCCATCTCTTAGCCAACACCTGCACAACCACAGTGTAAACTCCCTTGTTTGATCAACTCAAGGACCACCCTCTTAAGAAGTGGCCAATCAGGAAGTGTGAGACTGGTTTGCCCGTCTCTCACTGGTTTGTTGTCTGAGCATTAAGATGAACCACCATGCGGTGAGACGCAATCGAAAATAGAACATTTCCCCTGACGTGGACCAATCAGATTTCAGCACTGACATCCGCTTCAAAGACCCTCACTCTCATCAGCCGCCCAGCACCAGTCTCTGAGATGGAGAAGTCAGGAGTCATCACTCTCATGTGTAAGTAGACTGTGTCTTTATTCTATGGTGGATCCTTCAGCCTGGTTACCATCAGACCTGTTTAAGAAAACCTAAAATGGCTTGTAAAGGTATGTGGGATCTGCACCCTCTTCTTTGTTCAGTCTAAGGTGTGGTCGATGTGCTGCAGGTGTTTGGCTCTCCAGGATCTCTGGAGAAGAAGTGGAGATGAAGGTCAAACCAGGAGCCAATGCTGTTCTCTCCTGTGATTGTAACTGGAAGAGTGAATATAGCATTGTTTGGTTTAGGAACTCCTCACATGAGCACATGGTCATCCATAATGAGGCTCATCCACGTTACTCTATTGTGTGGAGTCCCTTCAGCACAACCAGCGATCTCCTGGTGAGGAACATGAGTGAATCAGATCTGGGCCTGTACTACTGCGCTCAACAGAAAACACGGCCTATCAGTGATAAAGCTCGAGCTTGTTCCGGGGAGGATGTCTGTCTGTATGGAAACAGGACCACCCGACTCTCTTTCCACGGTAAGGTCTCTCTGGTTCCAGTTAACACTAATGTCTTCATAGCCTGTGACTTACTGAGTCATTAGTGTTTCAGTTCTGGATCTGCACCCACCAGAACTTCTTAGTTCTACTCTTTGTTGGTAGACCCCAAACCCCAGACCCCCTCCACCCCTCCTTTATCAGACTGTAGTGTCTGCTGGAAGCTGATGGTCAGTGTGTGTCCTGTGTGTGTTCTTCTCTCCTCCACCTGTGTGTACTGGATCTACAGGACCAGAATTAAAGGTAGGTTCTCTTTACATGCTCAGTGTGGTCCACATTCATTTTTATGTGTTTGGTAGACGAGAAGTAGACCTTGAATAGTGAAGCACATTGGTCATAGGAGGTGGGACCACCCTACACACTTAGAACATATGGTTCTTTAACAAGGAAAATGGTTCTATATAGAACCACAATCATTTAAAGAAGCATTTGTATGATTCAAGAGTGCATGATAACTCGTATCATGAAAAGGTTCTTCAGACTGATCAAGAAAATGGATCTTCCTTTTTGAGAGGGGTTCTTTATAGCAGCAAGAAGGTTATGCTATAGTTATAATGTCAAACTCGTAGGAATAGAACCCTTTGAAAAAGGATCCATATAGAACCATCTACAGCAAATTCTCCTCCAAGCCGAAGAACCCTTTCACGATGCAGAGAACCCTTTAAACATGTCATTCTCCTTGCTAAAGAACCGTCTTTTTTAAAAACTCTTTATTTAAAAACTGGGGTGGGCCCAGCTCTGCTATAGCCCAAGATGGTTCCATATAGATCTTCTTTTGAGAACGGTTCTGTATAGCACTAAAAAGCGTTCTGCTATAGTTATGATATCAAACTAGTGGGTTTAGGACTAGTGACTACTCCTGGGTGCCTCCAGGACCAGGGTGAGAAACACTGTTCTGCTGCAGTTAGGGTTCTTCAAAGTGTTCACGGTGCTATATAGAACCAGCTCATTGCTAAAGAGCCCATAGATGACCACCGTGTCCAATCAGACTGCAGCCTCCGATAATACATGAGACTTCCAAGCAGTGTTCGGGTCACCTGAACTGGGAACCCCCACTTAGACTGAACTAGCCAACTGGGCTAACAGTGAACTTCCCCTGATTATTAGGACCACAGGCAGAACAGATGTAGCAGACTAGGCTGTAGATGATTGACATGCATATCATTAGTATGTGCCTCCACCCAAATTTAGAGACCCATTCTTCCTCTTAACTCCAGCAGTGAATCTTCACACAATGCCTCCAATGCAGATACTGGATATACTGGACATTCCTGTTGTGTATATAGATCTGACCATTGATTAGTTTACATATTGATTCCTGATATATTTCACTGGCAGTGAAGCAGAGTGAGTCAGCAGTGCGTTCCTGTGAGACTACAAGGAACCCAGCCAGTACAAAACATGACAAGGTACTGTATCACACACCGAACTGGTAGGTCATCATCTCTGATGGAGCACTGATGTTTTATTGGGGAGTCTCTGTGTGACTGTATAATCCATCTCCTTCTCCTTTTGGGGTCTTAAAGAGGCATTCAGGCCTGTAGCTGAAGTTTAATACGCTGTTTAATGTCTGCAGGTTGGAGGAGATGATGTGTGCTATGCTTCGTTGGACCTCCCAGGCAGAGGAGAGCGGCATCTGAAGAAGAAGAGAGTTGAGTGCTCAGAGTTCAGCACATATTCTGAGGTTAAAACTGATCAAATATAGAACAGCTGAGGAGGGTCTATAATCTGAAGGGACGTATATCGGATGATACATGTATAATATCCTGTAATGTAAATATGCTGCATGTAATAAATGGTAACACTTTACACACTACTGTGCTGTGTTTCTTTAACCTCTCAGGATACAACCTGGTCACACTGGATCCACCGGCTGGACAACACCACTAACACCAGTGTGGGTGATGCTACCCTGGCCAGTAGTGGTGTAGTGGTAGTACCCTGATAATGTCCTGGGTGTCGAGTGTGAAGGAGCTAGAGAAACAATAGATGAGCAGGAGTTTCAGCACCATGGACAGTACAGACAGGCAGCACTCACTGACCCTTCAACACCTAGAAATGTTAAACACCTGCAAAACTGATTAACTCAGCAAATCCCACCTCAAAGTCACACGTCTGAGTGTAGAGCTTTACCTCATCTAGACTTTGGACTGACCATAGCACCCCATAAACAGTGCCAGCTTACCTGACAGAGGAGATACCCAGTTCAGGAATCTGGACTGTATCATTTCTGACAGTGGAGGACTGTGTTCACACTCTCCCCTGATGTAAGCTTCTTTAAATACAGAGTCCGAACTGAATAGGGCAGTCGTGAGCTGGAGGTTAGGAAGCCAGCTTTGTGATGGGAGGGTCACCGGTTTGATTCCCTAAACCGGAGAACATGACAGAAGTGCCCTTGAGCAAGACATTTAACTCCCCAACTGCTCCCTAGCACTGTGGATCGGGCTGCCCACCGCTGAAGGGAAGTCTACTCACTGCCCTCTAGTGTGTGGGTGTTTCACTGTGCAACATGGCTTATTAGACTAACCTGGATTCAACTGGACAAGGATCCTGCACAGCTCCGTGTGCAGCAGTGTTGCTTCACACAGCAATAACTACATGATGCAGCTGCCCCCCCACACACACCCCTATGGAAGTCTGTACTGTAATGTAAAGGTAGCTGGTTTTTGTAAGACTGTAAAGAGCGATGTTTGAAAATTTGCTGCTGTCCACCCACGCACAACCTCAAAGATGGAAGCTCACACCCATCGAGGGGGGCACAAACAGGAAACTCGTAGCAAGCGCACATCAGACCACTAATTTCAGAGGGGCTAGCATTGGCCTGATGTTGGTTACAACCATGATGGGGGTGAAACATTCAAGAGAGAGATCTATAAATGTTACAGAGGCCAAAGATCTGCTAAACTCACTTTTAGTTTTAAACTGTCTGATATGACTAATTTTTGAGATATAGCTCATTTCTAAGAGCTGTCATTTCAATCAGCAGGGTAACAGCAGATAGACGAATGCTTCAGTCCATCATAATGCTTTTCTAATCCTCTTATTAACTGCACCAAGCTAGAACCTGAGGAATCATCAGCAGACACTTGATTCCACCATCCAATAAGCTGACTGGGAAGAGAAATCACTGATGCTGGCCTACTACACCACCACATAAAGAGCCAGCAGGGAGCAGGAACAACACTGTCCCCGAGACAGCTTCCAGCCCAGCAGCTGCCAGCCCAACCATTAATTAGCACTGGCTCCCAAAGTGGTAGTGCTTAAGGACGTTGACACTGTGACTTGAGTAAAGGTGTGTATACAAAGTGACTGGTAGTACAATGACATGCAGGTCTCCTCCCCCACTCTGAGAGCAGACAGAGACAGGAAACCCACAATGAGACCCTGCAGCTCAGATCGCTGTTCACTGACCCTCTAATGACTGACTCTACTTCTGTTCTGGATTGGGTGGCAGTGCTGAAACTGACCTAGGATCTGGTGTAGATTGAGGTTAGAACTTTAGGGAATGATAAAGAATATAAAACAACAGTACTTAATCATAGTTCAAACAGCCCTTAGCCTTCTGCAGCACACACAGCCATGGAAACATCTGTGGTTAGAGGTGACCAGCATCTATACAGCGACAAACAGGAACTCCCCTCAGTGTCTGAGAAAGCCACAACACAAGACACACCTCCTGCTCATTTCAACACCCAGGCCTGCACTAACACAGCCTTGCTCAGACGCCCGGACCTCCTCGGCAGTGTTACCCAGTTCAGTTTGGATCTTTCAGTTGACTGAAGGATCCTTTAACAGCGTACTGAAGGTCATAGAAGTCGCCACACCAGGCCTAATGAGTTCATGAGGACACATATGACAAATAGACACAGTCTTTATTCACCTGCCTATTAGTCAGTGTTTCTCAGCCCTGGTCCTGGAGGCACACTGCCCTTCAGGTGCAGGGCTGGGGCTGAGAAACACTGACCAACAGGCATGTGAGTATCTGGGTCAAGGAACACTGAGCTAGGCTACTTGGCCAAGTGATGACATTAAGGGTACTGTCAAGTCTGAATAGATCTGAATACGACAGTATACAGCAGGTCACTGTTTTGGTTGGTGCAGTCAAACCTGCATGCAGCCACCCACTCACTCACATGCACAGCCATGCTCAGTTTGAGCCATAACGGCAAATGCTGTGGTTGTAGCATCACAAACAAAAATGTGTGAAGGTTCATTCCCCCAGCTACTCTCACATACACACACACAGTCTGGCGACTAAACCCTAGTACACAAGGATACTAATCTTTTTATCATATTCTGGAAAATTAAGCAGCACATGAGGCTAAATGTGTAATATAAAGACCACATTGATCGGTCACATACACCCATCTGTCATACACCCATCTGTCACTTCATTAGGTACACCTTGCAAGAAACCCTGCCTGTATTTGACTGGGCAGAGAAATCCCTGAGGGTGGCCTACCACACTACTGATACACAAAGATCCAGCAGGCAGCCTGGAGAAGACTATCCCTGAGCCAGCTGCCAGTCCAGCGACCACTGCACCCACTAACCTAGACTGGCACCCAACATGGCAGGGCTTAGGGACTTTGACACTGTGAAGTTTATTTTGGCTGACTTGAGTAAAGGAGTGTACACAAAGCAACTGGTAGCACAATGACTTTCTGGTTCTCCTCCCCCACTCTTAGAGCTCGAAAGCTATGCTGAAACAGGAAACCCAACAATGAGACCTTGCAACTCTGATGATGTCAGATCACTGTTCACTGGCTGTCTTTAAAGACTGACCTTAGATCTGTTCTGGATTGGGTGGCAGTGCTGAAACTGACCTAGGATCTGGTGCTGATTGAGGTTAGAACTTTAGGGAATGATAAAGAATATAAAACAACAGTACTCAATCATAGTTCAAACAGCCCTTAGCCTTCTGCAGCACACACTGCCATGGAAACATCTGTGGTTAGAGGTGACCAGCATCTAAACAGCGACAAACAGGAACTCCCCTCAGTTTCTGAGAAAGCCACAACACAAGACACACCTCCTGCTCATTTCAACACCCAGGCCTGCACTAACACAGCCCTGTTTAGACGCCCTGACCTCCTCTGCAGTGTTAACCAGTTCAGTTTGGATCTTTCAGGTGCAGGGTAGAGCCTCCAGAACCAGGGTTAAGGAACACTGGGTTGGGCTACACTAACGTTAAGTCTGAATAGATCTAAATGTGAAAGTATCAAGCAGGTCACTGTTCTGGTTAATGTACCCAACCATGCATGCACTCACTCACATGCACAGTCATGCTCAGTTTGAACTATAATGACAAATGCGGTGGCTGCTTGTAGCATCACAAACAAAACCGTGTGAAGGTTCACTCCCCCAGCTACTCTCACATACACACACACAACCTCCAGCCTGAAACTCATGAACATGGAGGAACTGAAGAGCTGTAGCAGGGTTAACTCAGGCCACTACAGTCTAGTAGACAAGGGTACTAACCTTCTTCACCATATTAACCACCAGATGAGCCTAAATGTGTCATTTAAAGATCATATCGAGTGGTCACGTACACCTACCTGTCACTTCATTAGGTACACCACCTTGTTTCTGCACCCATTGCCCATTCTTTCGGCTCCACTGACCATACAGGAGATCGCTGAAGTTTCTGTGTGCACTTTGTTACCCTGTTCTTCAATGGTCAGTATCATCTCCACAGTGTAGTGTATCTAATGAAATGGCCGGTTTCATCATTTGAGTAGTTAGAAGGGGCCAGTTTCATGTGGACTTCCCTTTGCAGCTTAAAACCAGACATACATAAAGCTGTGTGATTGAGGGTCTTTCTTTAACAGCAGCAGCAGATACGGGGGCTAGACGTAGGTATGACCTTCAAACATGAGCCAGAAACATGTATCAGTACCAGACTGTAACAGAGCCGGTAAATCTCCTCACACAATCACTAACAGGGTACTGATTTACCGCTCACAGCTAGCAGGCTTCATACCTCGCAACAAAGACCCATCACCAAACCCACACCATAGGCGAACACGCCCGCAGTCTCTAGGTACACAGAGGCAAAGTCCATACACATAGTCTCCAGCCCAAATGGGTCTAGATTACATTAGATCAGCCTTACTTGTCTGTAATTGGATGAGGTTGCAGTGAAGATCCAAGTACCAGATGGTACGATGACTGTGCTGTTGTGCTGGTGGTAGGTTGGTTCCTATGGTTGATCCAGGGCTAACAAACTGTGTCCCCAGTAGTTCCTCTGTGAGTCTTGTCTCCACAGTTGGTCCACAAATACTCAGGGGCACCAGATGGGAAGTTCCAAAGGCATACCTGAACAGCCTTACTGAAGTACAGAGACAAAAGCCCACGTTCAGTAATATAACTTACGCAACACAGGTCTTTAGGCATTCATTCCCAAATCACTTATCACTTTACCTCAATTATCTAAATCTGGCATTTACTTACACAGAGAATGGGTAAACCAGGAGCTTTCCCAACCCTAGACTTTGTATGAGAGGTATAAAAGTTAGTTTGTCTTGCTCTGTTCTTCTTCTTTTATCTGCTACAACTGAACCTTCTAGCTCACTGCTAATGCCTAGTGGCCAAAACTAATATTACACCCAAGTTCACCTCAAACCTGAGGGACGCTGGCTGCAAGACTGTGCCAGGCAACTATCTCTTGAACACTGACATCAACTCTAAGAGGTGGCGATGCTTGATCCCAGTGCTGGCAAGGGCTAGCGTTAGCAAATGAAAACAGCAACACCCACAAGAGGTGGCACCTCAGCCCCATGAGACACTAGGAGATGACAAGAGGACGATGACAGTCATAGAAGATGGTCATGGAAGATGGTGACTGTCGTTTGATCATGGTGGCTGGGCTGCAGAGCAGGGGTGGTTATGGGGAAGTGCAGCCACTAGCTCCCTCTCTTTCTGTCTTAACTCAGGTGCTCAAGCTACCCTTTAAAACAGCCAGCAGAGCCTGGTTGGACTTTGTGGGTATGGGCACCTATAAAAGTCAATGGTCAATGGTCCCCAGCTTGTCCAGGGGCAGGCGCCCCCTCATTCCTTCACTCCAGAACTGTTCCAAGAAGGCCTTGAGCTGTTCCTTCAGAGGTTTCAAAGCTATGCCATGGTCACCAACTCTCCCATCAAGGCCCTACAGGAAGCAAAGGTCTTCCCTCTGCCTGTTTGACACACGCGGAGGCCTTTCCTTCCCAAACTCAGATTCCTGCTCTCATGACCTTTCTCCATGGTTGGTCTGGATGGTCTTGGTGATGGGGGGAGGTGTTGGGGGATGTCCCAGGCCAATAATGGCTGTGAGGGATGGCAGAAAGGTGGCAACAAAGATAGAATATGATGAGTGCATGACAGTAGCCACAGGAGGTGTCTAGGGGAGGGTGTCCTCCCTCCAGGCCCACAGTAAGGCTACTGTACTATTCCTCATGCTTCTTTCTGGGGGTCTAAGTTGTCGAGACAGGGCAGTGACAAGGAGGCAGAGTTGTGAGTTCTCTTTCCTGTTTGACTCATATGCTCACACGGCCCTTAATGAGGGCAACTTGCACTTCCCTGAGTGCCTTTAAATACTAATTTCTAAGGATGTGTTATTCCATTACTTCCTTAAAATCACTCTTAATCACACAAGTGTGTGGGTGTCAACATGCTAGGTGGGTTGCATTTAAAGATATGCAGCCTCAGAAACGTGAAGTGTTTAGTGACCTCCCTACATTAATAAGTTGAGCCACTTGTGTAAGGTGATCTCTGAAAGAGTGCTGATGTACTTTAGTCTCAAACATTAATATAAAGCTTCACTGACGATCTAATAAAAGTCCCTGAATGTGTTTTACCAGTGCCTTGTTGTTGGACATGTGTTGGTCTTTTAGTCAAACCTACACCTCCACCGTGTGATATCTATTGTTTCATCACACCCTTTTTAGAAGTGCGCTACGTGTGAGGTTATTTTCCATGTCTCTCATTGGTGAGCTGCCTGAACATTAAGGCTAACTGCGGTGGGCCCTAATCAAAAATAGAAATGTTCCACTGACGTGGACCAATCAGATCTCAGCACAGACATCCACTTCAAACACCCTCACCATCATCAGCCCCCCGACACCAGTCTCTGAGATGGAGAGATCAGGAGCCGCTCTCATCACTCTCGTATGTAAGTAAACTTGAACTGTTACTTCTACAGTTACTTCTGTACTGTGGTGGATCTTCCAACATCTCTTCACCATCAGAACAGCTGGAATTCATTCACTTCATAGACAAAGAGAAGTGTAGCTCAGCTGTTATGGCCTTCGGTTGAAGAACATGTAGGTATGTGAGTTTAAATGGACGAGTTGGTCTGTTGCAGGTGTTTGGTTCTCCAGGATCTCTGGAGCAGACGTGGAGATGAGAGTCAGACCTGGAGATGATGTCATTCTTCACAGTGACTGTGTTTGGAGGCATGGATTTGACACCGTTTGGTTTAGGAACTCCTCACATGAGCACATGATGTTGCTGCGAGGGGCCCATCCACGCTACTCAACTATGTCTAACGACTTCCACCAAACCAGTGATCTGCTGGTGAAGAACGTCAGTGAGTCAGACCTCGGCTTGTACTTCTGCGCTCTACAAAAGAAGAGATCTTCCGGAGATGGAGCTCGAGCTTGTTCCTGCGAAGATGTTTGCTATTACGGAAACAGGACCACTCGACTCTCTTTCCACCGTAAGGACCCTTATTTTGATCTACTGAGTCCCAATGTGCACCCATCGCTGTCTCTTATTTCGACTGGCTTTCTCTTACTGTAGACATGACACCCCAGATCCCCTCCACCCACCAGACCCCCTCCACCCCTCCTGTATCAGACTGTAGTGTCTGCTGGAAGCTGCTGGTCAGTGTGTGTCCTGTGTGTGTTCTCCTCTCCTCAGTCGTCTCCTCCACATGTGTGTACTGCATCTACAGAAGCAGAACTAAAGGTACTCACTGTCCACTCTATTAGACACTCCTACCTTGCTGCTCCATCTTGTAGATGTACAGTCAGAGACAATGGCTCATCTGCTGCCGCACAGTGCAGTGTTAGGGATCCTTTAGTCTTTGGTTGGTGGACGATTCTCAGTCCAGCAGTGACACTGAGGTGTCCAGGACCACTGCTGTGTCTGATCCACTCAAACCAGCACCACACACACTAACACACCACCACCATGCCAGTGTCACTGTAGTGCTGAGGATGATCAACCACCCACATACTATCTGCTCTGTTGGGGTCCTTTGGGGGTCCTGACCATTGAAGAACAGGGTAATACAGTACACAGAGAAACAGATGGACTACAGTCTGGAACACTAGAACATCTACCTTCTTCATGATCTGTATCTAAATGTATTTCAGTGACCGTGGAGCAAAGAGACGATGTGGGAGAGTGTGAGAGACCGAGAAGTAGAAACAGGGACAAGGTACTGTGACATGCACACACGCTGCTGGTAGGCCAATGTCTCTGATGCTCTGTGAATGCTTCACTGATGAGTTTCTGCATGGCTGTGGAGTGAACTGCAGGACGTGTCTCTATTCTTGAACACAGTGTGTCATGTTCCTCTGGCTCCACCTTTTTCTAGGCCTTATTTGTTGCGACGTCTAACCGCCTCTCATATAATAGTCCCTCACTGTGATACCCAGCATGCATTGTGCAAAGACATTATGCTAGTCCCTGTGATGCTAACCCGTCCTGACCGCTTCACTAACAGCTCTTAACCTTTAAACAGAAACTGATTATAGAGCAACAGCTAGTTCTACACACTTAGAGCCTGATTCCCTGTAAAACAAACATGGGGATAGTACAGTGTGCTTTTATCCAGCCACAGGTTGGAGGAGACGATGTTTGCTATGCTTCGCTGGACCTCCCGAGCAGAGGACAGAAACAGCTGAAGAAGAAGAAGAGGGCGGAGAGCTCGGACTTCTGTACATATGCTAAAGTTAAACTTGACCAATCTTAAAATGGGTGGAGAGGATGTTCTGAACACTGAGGAGTTGGTTGATTCTGTCTGGGTGCAGCTATTCTGTTGATGATGGGTGTGTATATATACCCACACCTACACAGTGTATATACCATAGACATTATATAAATGCACAGTGTATGTAAATATACTGCATGTAACCAATAAATGGTAACTGTCTGGACAAACTCCTTGTGCCTTGCTTTGTTGCTTGCCCCTGATGAACACGTCCACCTCTGAGAGAAGTGCATCCTCGGTATCATCAGAAACAGTGGTCTGAGTTTTGGAATCAGAGACAGAGGTATAAAATAGACGTGACTCAGTGGAGGGTGCTGGGAAGTACTGAAGGGTCTTTCAGGGGGCTGGCGGCATGAGCTTACCCCATATCCTCACTCACATTCCTGAGTAGCCCAGGAACAGGGTTCATCTCTGCTGGGAAACTGGCCATAACAGTTTAAGGTGAACCCCCTACTCTTCCACTGTGCTACCCAGGCCCTCCTCTGGGGGCTGACGGCATGGGCTGACCCTACAACTACAGCCACATCCCTGCCATGGTCTGCTGGTCAGACTGGGCAGCAAAGTGACCAGTGTCTGTTGTACCCTGACTAGTAGAGCATAACCTAAGACACACTTGCGTCTGCACATACACCTGTTCAAGTCTGGACTGTAAAGACAAGGCCTCAGATGGGAGTGTTTGAAGCTCCTCTGCAGCCCACCCACCCACGCACCACATCAAAGATAAAGGCTCTCAAGCATCAAGTGCACACAAACAGGAAACGCAGAGCAAGCACCCGGCAGGGCCCTTCTTTCAGATCTGCTAAAAGTGGCCTGAAGTTGGTAACTGTTGGTAGCAACCAGTGTAACGGTCAAATGTTCGAGCTGAATGGATCTACAAGACTTAATGATAACAATGACCATTGGTATAAACCATGTGGTGTAGATTATTTAATGGCCTTGTTAAACAGCTTATCATTTAATCCGCTGGGTGGAGCAGGTAGGGTAGCACTCCAGTGTACAGTGACAGTACCGAAGCACCACACCATACAATAACACATCTTTGAAACTTGTTGTGCAGGTTCAACGATTCATGTTTCATGCTCGGCTGTGTAGTGGCATAAGCATGGATGGGTCTTATCTCTGTCCCTGACTGACCCAACAGTCACCATTACAGACATCCATCGAGCAGTGGTGTCCTCGATGAGTCATCCTGTTAGTGCAGCACCATCGGCAGAAGGCTGCACCACGCAGGACTACATGCACACAGACCGTTACCACGACTGTCCTTAACACCACGTCACCATCACCAAAGACTGCAGTGGTGTCGTACCAGACTGTCATGGAGTCCATCTACACAGGGTCCATCTACACAGTGTCTGATGTGCTACAAGGTCTGTATTTGAGCTTCTTGTTCTAGAGGTGCTGATGTTTGCTGATCTTGATCTCGGAGGGTTCCAGCCCCACAGCTCTGAGAGGAAGAGAGGGCATATTTCAGAGACTGCTTTTCTGTCAGTGCAGGGTTAAACTGACCTCCACACAGATAACACACTGTAGCGAGAGAGGAAGGAGACGCAGGAAGCACCATGCTTTCAAACCAGTGGTCTTTATTGAACACGGAGAGGTCATTAACATCCATATGTTCCACCATGTTCTCTGTCTCTGTCTCTGTCTCTGATTCCTCCTGTAGCACTGCGGTGACACTGACGTGGTGGTGGTGTGTTAGTGTGTGTAGTGCTGGTGTGAGTGGATCAGACACAGCAGTGCTGCTGGAGTGTTTAGACACTGTGTCCACTCACTGTCCACTCTATTAGACACTCCTACCTTGCTGGTCCACCTTGTAGATCAACAGTCAGAGACGATAGCTCATCTGCTGCTGCACAGTGCAGTGTTGGTCATCCTCTAGTCCTTTACCAGTGGTCACAGGACACTGCCCACAGGACGCTGCCCAAAAGACTCACACTAACACACCACCACCATGTCAGTGTCACTGCAGTACTGAAAATGATCCACCACCCACATACTACATGCTCTGTGGTGGTCCTGTGGGGGTCCTGACCATTGAAGAACAGGGTAATACAGTACACAGAGAAACAGATGGACTACAGTCTGGACCTGTACACCTACAGAGTGTCCTGTATGGTCAGTGGAGCTGATATAGTGGACAGTGAGTGGAGATATAAGGAGGTGGTCTTAATGTAATGGCTGATGGTGTAATTTAATACTTCAGGTGGTCTGAAAATGCAGGAAAGGAACCTGCTAAAATGTGATTCAGTCCATTCAGTCCCTTCCTGTTAATGTCTGAGTCATTTTATCTGATTAATCTGATCTGTTTTAACCTCAGAATATGTGCTGTAATCAGAGCACTCAAGTCTCTTAGTCTTCAGCCGTTGCTGTCTCCTGCTAGGAAAGTCCAACGAAGTATAATAGACATCATCTTCTCCACCCTGCAGACAGTGTATAAAGAGAACCTTCACCTTTCCTCTCAATTCAACTGTGAAGAAGAGGATTCTATTTTTATGTCTCTTTGACCACAATTGGAAGCACACTACAAGAACGTGTTCTAAGTAACGTGTATATGAATGTGTTTATGAGTGTGTGTGAGATCTCCTACCTTACTCTCCATCTCACCACGTTTCTCCATCCCTGTCAATGACATAAACCAGAAATTATTTCCAGTCTGGTGGATATGAGTATTACGTGCAGTCAAACCAACTAGCATGTGTACACAGTCCTTTTACAGGGGTTAATACAGGAAGTACAACACAGTGGACTCACAGACCGCTTTACTAAGCAGTAGGGGTTGCAAAACTTCTGATTCAGGTCAGTGTTGACTAATCACATGGGACCTCATTAATAAAGCCACTGGAGAGAGGAATACTTGCAACAGGTGACTTTAGAAATCCATGTGGCGGATCTGGGTCACGGCACCACAAAAAAACAAAAAAATCCATGAGGAAGCCAAACTCCACAGCCCTGGATCTCGTTGCTAGCCTTCAGGGATCTGGAGACATAAAAACTGGAATCTTGCTAATTTCTGTCTAACTAAGCTGCTCCCTAAGTAGTCTTGCCAAGATCCTAGCTCACACTAGAGGTCCAAAAAGCCAGAGGAATTTAGAGCACCATAACTCGGGTGCTTTAGATCAGTGGAGAAATGTTTGAAGGTTGCCAAATGACACACCCCTGGATCGCATTGCTCAAATTCAGGGATCCGGAATTATTGAAGAAGTTCCACAGCAGTGGACTTAAATTAGCCCAATAGCAAAACAGCGAACGAGAGAGCATTAGAGAGTTTGGAAGAGTACCTTCACCTCGGCTCCTGTAGATCCAGTACACACAGGTGGAGGAGACGACCGAGGAGAGGAGGACACACACAGGACACACACTGACCAGCAGCTTCCAGCAGACACCACAGGAATCTGAAAGAAAGAAGTGGAACTCCTTGTTTTAGGTGAGTTTAAGATTCGTCACTAACCAAACTCAACCAGTCCGAACGAGTGATCTCACCCAGGAGAGAGAGTCGAGTGGTTCTGTTCCCATAACGATAAACGTCTTTCTAAACACCACCTTCAGTGATCTTCTTCTCACGTAGAGCGCAGTAGTACAGACCCAGATCTGACTCTTCTTCACCAGCAGATCATGAGTACTGCTGGAGGAGTTCCACTCTAAAGAGTGGACTAAAAAATAACCCACCAAGAAAGAGTTGTTGGAGTGCATTAGAGTGAAAGGAAATGATTGGGGTAAACTACCACGGAAACTAGGCTCTAGTACTCTGTTGGGCCGATTCTAGCCTGGATACAAGATGACACGGTTGGGCACGGAGGCATACAGGTTCCGTATGGCATCATGCAGCACATTTTCCCACAGATGTTGCAGCTGAGCCTGTAGATCCTGCGCACCTGTATGTTGGTAAAGCTGGCATCCCAGCTGATCCCAAAATTTCTTGATTGACGTTAAATCTGATGACCGGGCTGGAAGTGTTGCAGAGCATTCCTGGGAAACCTGAGTGGAGACATTCCTGGGAACCCCTGTCATGTGTGGGTGAGCGTTATCCTACTGAGAAATCCCAGTTGGAAGCCCTGCTATGAGAGGCAGCATATGTGGCTGGAGGAGGTCCTGCACATGTCACTGAGCTGTCAGTGCCTCTCGTTTCACTACCGGGGGTGACCGACTGTCGTATGCAGCGGCTTCTCAGATCATCACACCAGCAAAAATACGACTGAAGTGCTCACCACAAGGACTCCATCCTCAAACCCATACTCCATACTATAATGAAGGTGCCACCTGTGTCTGGGAGGTGGACAAGGAAACTGCGAGCTGCTTGTGATTGTGGAATGATCAAGAGAGAGAGAGGGACACTATGGACATTTTCAGAGATCTTTTAGAGAACTGTAGCTCAAAGAGTGCTGGCAGTCTGCTGGTACTGTCCATGGTCCTGAAGCACAGGCTTATAAAGTCTATGCTACCGGCTACTAGGGTAAAGGTCTGGATAACAATGGAGATCCAGAGGTCCATTATTAAGTTACAAGCTGGGCCTTGAGACAGCTCTATGAAAAGAGACCCCAAGACTGAATACATACATGAGGAAAAGCTTTCCATGAGGAGGAGATGACCTTGGTGGTGGCCGCTGCCTTTGGCTGGGAAAGTGAACTGTGCATCCCTCTGGACTGGAAATGACCTAGCAGACCTACTCGACAAATTTCAGCGTATCCTCTGTGCTAACAAGTACACCTCCTTATACTTAGGTGGGCCTTCATCACCTGCTGATTTATCAGGTATGTTAGAGCTTAATATGTAGGATAAGGATTCTCCAGTACCAGGACTGGGAACTACTGGAGGAGAGTGCAGGGGTCAGTAGTCCCTCTCCTACAGCTTAAACATTCAGTCCTGCTCCCTACCGTTATGGTGTGTGGTGGGGAGGTGGACCCAAATCCAGAGTAATACACAACAACTGAAAGAACTGATAATGTTGGTGCTTGTAGCTACTGATGAAGTCACCCCGGTCGGATACAATCCTTTCCTCTATCCAGTGCCATTACCATACACCCCTCTAAAGGGTGTGATGGTTAACAGAGGTTTGGGCTATGTATTTATACCATGCCTAACAGGTGTGTCTGGTCAGCACTGATTACCCATGGGGATTCTGGGATTTGGAGTTCCATGTTCCCAGATCCACCAGCTCTTCCACTCTCCTGCCCATGCCCCCTGCTGGTGCCCAGCGTCATGGACTGAGTCCTAACACCTTCCAAGGACCTTCCTGTGTACCACATGCAGAGAGCACTTTCTACACTGTGTGAAATTAGACTATTCTGGAGCTGCTTTAGTGCTTGTCATGCCTCCAGGTTCTTCTTCTGTCTCAGACACCCCAAATTACTCTTCCTATCATGCTCTTACTCATGACTCCAACATCACATATCTACCAACCAACAGTCACCAACTACACTCCCATTCTTCATCTCCTAAATACTGATTCCCACCACCTGTTCATTGTTAGTATTCACCTTTGTTTGCCTGATCACTTTTGCCAACCCTCCATTGCATACTGAGGGCTCTCTTTGTGTTCTGTCGGATCTTTGGTTCTGGTCTGTACTTTGTCTTTGGGTTATTGTGTTGTTGGTGTGTCCTTGTGTCTTGCTTGGTGGTCCATTCTGGTTTTTGACTGTTACTTGTCTAGTCTGGTTAAGGCTTGGTCTCACCCTACTCTGTTATGACTGTTTCGGTTTTGGTGCTCTGGTTAGCAGCAGCCTTGGTGCCTACCCTTACGCTCTCTGTGAATAGAACCAGTGTATCATTTAGATCTGTGGGCGCCTGGTCAGTTCGTTACAGTGCTTTAGTGCTTGTACCTCATACCTGCCCTTACCTCCACAGATACTCAACACACTTTTTCAAAAGAAGTCCAAGAAGCTTACATTCAGTGTTGGGAATGTTTATTTGGAAGATGGATTGTATGGTGGAAATTCTTATTCTGAGCAGGAATGTACTAGATGAGTAAGCATGGCTGCTATAAGACATCACCACAGGACTCTTTTTCTGGTTAGCAGAATTATTGTTTATTAATACCATTAAAACAAGATGCAGTCTGTAAAGTCTCAAAGCGCTCGTTACACAACCCAGTTCATTAAAGTTGACAATGGAATCAGTGGAGAACCACAGAACCAACTAATCCCTGACTGCAGGCCTACGTCTGATCATATACTACCTCAGAGTATGTACAGATATCAGAGAGCTCCACTCTGTTCTTCTTCAGACGGTTCTGTCCTCTGCTCGTGATGTTCACCGAAGTGTAAACAACACCATCAGCTCCTCCATCAGCTCCTCCACCCTACAGACAGTTTAATACATGCAGCTTTCAGAGAGATTCCACAGTAAACCTCCATGTACATAATGTGTAAAGCTGAAACACCTGTATTAGTAGAGTATGTGGGTTCTATGTGTTCTGTGTGGGTGCTGCAGTACCTCACTACATTTGGTTCTTTTTAGGTTCTCTTGGTTCTCATTCTGCCCCTCACTGTCTTTCTTCTCACCTGACAATGAAACAATCAGAGCATCATATCTACCTCAGTTGATATAGATTAAACCTAGAAACAGGCAACATCCATCTACACCACCACATCACTGCGACTAAAGAGCTACAGTCTGTAAGTGTACACCAACAGGATGGAGAGTTCAGTCTTTATGGGGGATGATGATTGGTTGATCGGTTTAATGGGGGATGATGATTGGTTAGTGGATTTAGCGGGGAATGATTGATTGGTGGGTTTAGTGGGGATGATGATTGGTTGGTGGGTTTATTGGCAGATGATTGCTTGGTGGGTTTAGTAGGGGATGATGATTGGTTAGTGGGTTTTGTGGGGGATGGTGATTGGTTGGTAGGTTTAGTGGAGGGTGATGACTGGTTGGTGGGTTTAGTGTGGTATGATGATTGGTTGGTGGGTGTAGTGAGGGATGATGATTGGTTGGTGGGTGTAGTGAGGGATGATGATTGGTTTGGTAGGTTTAGTGGAGGGTGATGATTGGTTGGTGGGTTTAGTGGAGGGTGATGATTGGTTGGTAGGTTTAGTGGGAGATGGTTGGTTGTTGGGTGTAGTGGGGTATTATGATTGGTTGGTGAGTGAGATGTGATATTTAGTGTATACCAGACTATAATAATTCCGGTATTTATTGAAAATTGTTGAAAATAAATTGAAGCAGTGCTTTAAAACATGCATCAGAAATCTATTAGGCAGTACTACTCTAGTTCTCCTGAACGAGTCACTGAAAACACAGAGGAAGAACATCCATAGAACTCTACTCCAGGTTCTCAACCTGCAGGTTCTGTTTCCCAACATGTGGATTACCAAAAATAGGAAAGCCCATACGTTATACAAGCTCTAGTCTTCACATAGCCAATCTAATCTTAGTCCAGTGTCTACATTTAATCAATTCAGTTAATTATATAAAATGCAGTGAACTGACTGTACTGATGGAGCATCACATCAGTGACCAACTCTGTAGTAAGAAGTACCTTTAGTTCTGTATCTGTAGATACAGTACACACAGGTGGAGGAGAGAAGAACACACACAGGACACACACTGACCAGCAGCTTCCAGCAGACACTACAGTCTGATACAGGAGGAGTGGAGGAGGTGGTGTCTGAAATAAGAACTGGATTCACTAACAGAGTAGCTCTGAGAAATGGAACACAGAACTCCAATAAGGCACAACTAACCCTAATCAGTAGATAAGCTCTCCATACATTTACAGAGCTGAACGCTTAAACAGATAAACACAGAGACCAGTAACTTCAGAATGAGTAACCTTACCGAGGAGAGACAGACGAGTGGTCCTGTTTCCATAACGATATCGATCTCTCTGGACTTCAGCTCCAGTTCCATCTTTAATAAACTTTATCTGCTGTACAGCACAGTAGTACAGACCCAGGTCTGACTCAGAGACGTTCTTCACCAGCAGATCGTTAGTCTGGTTGGAGTAGTTCCACACAAATGTGAACCGCAATAAAGAATCCTGTATCAACGTTTCTGCTAATATAACAAGAGCAGTTTGATCCTCGTTTGAGGACTTTCTAAACCAAACTAAATTAATGTCCCACTTCCACACACAGTCACAGTACAGGACAGCATTGTCTCCGGGTCTCACTCTCGTCTCCACTTCTGCTCCAGAGATCCTGGAGAACAGAACAACTGCAGCACACCAACCACACTTTAGATTAGATACAGTAGAATGAGCAGATCTCACACACCTTCACACTGTACATCTAACTGTTTAGGTTCTCCGTGCTTTCCAGAGTTCCCCAGATACTCTTTAGAACCTGAACAGCTGAATGTAGAGTTGATCAGAAGAGGCTACTATAAATACACCATATCAGGTGTGCTGAAGGTAGAAGAGTGGAACAGTTCACTTACAGACCAGAGTGAGGAGAACAGCTCTCGACCTCTCCATCTCAGAGACTGGAGCTGGGTGGGGGACGATGGTGAGGGTGTTTAAAGCGGATGTCTGTGTCGTGGTCTGATTGGTCCACGTTAGTGGAACATTTCTATTTTTGATGACGTCTCACCGCATAGATAATCAGACCCTCACCAATGAGAGACAAACACACTGAGCACACGCTTTTTGATTGGTCACATCATAAGAGGGTGGTCCCACTGCTGGGGACTGTAGGCCTTTGTAGGTTCTTTGTAGGCCTGAGTTCTCAATTCTCCCTGTTCTAACACTTCATGTCTAAAAAATTAGACTGATTAAACCTGGAAACTCACTAAGCAGTCTCCGGACCTCCAGGAGTAGGCTTCATCTCCAGAGCTGATGTGAGTGACATCCAATGAGTTTTCCAATCTTGTTTCCTGCCCTTGGTTGTACTCCAGTCCCAATCCCAAGCTCCTACCACATGCCTCGACTGTGCCCATAGCGAGCAAACATATAGACTACACCCCTCATCTAAAATCTCAGAAATTCTCCTTAAACCAATTCTGGACAACATGGGCCCAATGGGGGTCCCTTCATTGTGGGGATATATGGGCACAGGTCAATAATGTGTTAAGGTGGATCAGTGGGCTTCAACCCAGACCATGACAACACACCCCACACCAGTATGGAACCATCCACACTAACCTGCACAGTGCTTTGTTGACAACTGTAGTCAATGGCTTTATGAGGTCTGTGCCACAGACGGACCCTACCATCAGCCTGAACCCACTGGTACTGTGAGTCATCGGACCACACCACATACTACCAGTCTACTAGGGTCCAGTTAGCATCCTCATGCAGCCAGGTGAGGCACTATGTCAGTGTTAACAGAAGCACTGTGATGGGCCTTCTGGTCCCATGGAAACTAAGATTGCAGCACTGCATTGTGGGACATGCGTGCGGGCAGTGGAAGGTCTCACTGCCTGGCACAGTAAAAGAGGGACTTTAGGAAATTTACCTTCTACAATTTAATGACAGTCTCTTCCTGTCAGATCTGAGATCAGTTACTAAAGCCAGTCAGTGTCAGGTGGTCTGAAATGGCCCTGAGCTGCAGGCCTTGCTGTGGGTTTCCTGTTTGTGCATGTCTGAGTCTCTCAGGCTCATTTGTGAGTGTGTGAAAGTGAATCTCATCACACAAACTGAACCTCCATTTCTAAAGTGTGTATACACTGAGCATGAGGGTGTTTATACAGCTGTAAGGGGGCATTGGTCAGCACACTGACCAGCTGGTTATGATCAGAATAACCCTTTGATGACTGATTTTAAGAAGATACTAATCTGTTCAGGTTTGAGGTGACCGGTTCTAGATAACTGTCTGTAAAAGAGCTGTCGGTGGTAAAATGTCCTCCCAGTGTTCTGATCTGTGTGTAGTGTAATGAGCTGGAGGGTCATGTTGTGTGGTGTGAGCTCTGAGCTTCTGTTTGTCTCTGTGTCTTTATGAGGGGACCGTTACTAACCACAGAAGGTTTCATGACCGTGTGTGTGGAGATGTGTGTTCTGTTAGTGGTGGTGATGGAAACCAGGGTTCTCCATGTCTAGTACACACATATAGAAATGTCTATATGTGTGTACTGTCTAAACCACCAGAGAACCTACACGTGCCTTCTGAGTGTGTATGGAATGTTGATGATGAAAATCTGGAAAACCTGGAAATACTAAGTTTCTTTGGGGGACTATTTGACCTTACAGCGCCCTGCAGCATGTATCCCTCCACCATGAATTTGATGTATCCCTCCACAATGAGTTTAAGGCTGAGATCTTCTCCACACTATCATAAACAGCGTCTCAGACATCAGGCAGCGTATTCAGAACCACCTCATGTAGGAACTTTCTGTGAGGGAGCTTTTAGAGGGGGACGTCTGGTTACCTTCACCACCACTGAACATTTCTGACTCAGCGAGTCTCTGTAGAAAGGAGCGTTTCACACCAAACCCTCTCTGAATGGCTGCTTACGTCTCTACAGTGAAAGACACTGGTCTAAGGAAACTGTCTTAGAAGGAGTTCACAAGCCTCTGATCTGTCGTTAGTGAGGATCAGTTTGTGTTTCTTGAAGGTGTGTTTGGTTTGTATGGTGTCTGTTACTGACCACAGAGGTCTGGTGTGTCCTGAGGGTCTCATTGTGGGTGTTCCTGTTTTGGAGGGGTGATGTTGACTCCCTAGGTTGGAGATAAGGGTTTCCAATGTTGATCAGATAAGGGGATTAGACACTATTAGGTAAAGCCTTGTAAATATGTATGTTGTAAATCTGCACTGTTGGATTCACTGGAATACGTTTATCAGACGTGTTACACACTCAGCTACTCATCAGGTAACAGAACTGGAGTTTATTAGAGATCACTCTAAACTGCTGCAGGTCAAACAGTGCTGTCTGTCTGCTTGTACTGTCCATGGTGCTGAAACACAGCCCTACTTACTCTAACAGCACTTAAACTGTCTGTTCTGAGACTTTAAAGCTGGTTCCAGGTGAGACACAGATGCTCTCCGCTCGGGTGTTGTGTAGGACACTGGTGCACTTGTTCAGTGGAAGGAGAGGCTCTGTACTCTGAGGGGTTTGGGTTAACAGAATGGAGATGGTCAGTCTGTTAATGTACCGTATGTGTAAGAAGGCCTGTTTAATGAACACACACAGCCTCCTCTGGAGTTTAGCAATACCTGTTTATTCCAGACCATTTTAATCCTCACTGGAATCACTTTAGATCACACTGCAGTTTATACAGCCTCACCACCCGCATCACACCACCCAGTACATTAAAGCTAATGGTGGAGTCATTACAGAACGGTGTTCCTGACTGTTCCTGACTGCAGGTCTACCTCTGATCATTTACAACATCTGAGTATGTACAGATATCAGAGAGCTCCAGTCTGTTCTTCTTCAGACGGTTCTGTCTTTTGCTTGTGATGTTCACCTGAGCGTAAACAACACCATCAGCTCCTCCATCATCTCCTCCATCATCTCCTCCAACCTGCAGACAGTTTAATACATACAGCTTTCAGAGTAGTATTGGTTCATGTTCCATTCCAAAGTAAACATTAATATGCACACAATAATATAACTTTGTAAATTTCCAATTTTATATTCATCATCATCATCATCATCATCATCTAAACCGCTTACCCTGTTGGGTCACAGTGGATGCTGGAGCCCAAGAGCTCAGTGGGTGGAAAATGGAAGGCCCTTCTTGCTATAAGGTGCCAGTGCTACCCACTGTGCCACAGTGCTGCCCCAGTATCTATCATGCAATATCTATAATATACACTCATTATCAAAATGATAACTAAGTCATCCTGTTAGTGCAGCACCATTGTGTGTCTGTGTGTGACTGTGTGTGTGAGTGTGAGTGTGTGTGTGTTCCTACCTGTAACACACTGTCAGTGAGTGGTTCTCTTCTCACTACAGAACCTGAGGGGACCAGGTTATCAGTCTCTGAGAGGAAACGTACTTCAGTAGAGATTGTGTTTTCTGTCACATGTGAGTGAAACACAAAACAGTCACACCTGACTAAGAACATTCAGACATTCAGGATTCCACCCCAGTGATTTGAGTACCTTCAGTCCTCCTTCTGTAGAT
Source organism: Prochilodus magdalenae (assembly GCA_024036415.1). NCBI lineage: Eukaryota > Metazoa > Chordata > Actinopteri > Characiformes > Prochilodontidae > Prochilodus > Prochilodus magdalenae. Next base: position 19,319 of record JAMWET010000636.1, on the reverse strand, counting down.
CCAGTACACAGAGGTGGAGGAGACGACTGAGAAGAGGAGAACACACACTGGACACACACTGACCAGCAGCTTCCAGCAGACACTACAGTCTGATACAGGAGGGCTGGAGGTGGTCTGGAGGGTGGAGGCTTTCTGGAGGGTGGAGTAGTTCTGGAGAGTGAAAGGGGTGAAGGGGGTTGAGGGGAGATCAGGACAAGGAACAGGGGGATCTGAAATAAGAGAGGAAACTCTAAGAGATGGTGACGAGGTTCAGATAGAACTCCAGTGAACATCTCATAACCCATCTTCATCTTTACAGCAGAAGATATACTGACTGTTCTACACCTCATATCCTCACATTAAACACAGCTGTACAGGAACATTATGATGCTCTATTAATGCTCTTATTAAGCCTGAACAGGACATTACGTCTTAATGGACTCACTGTTTATTACTGCTTTATTAAGCACTATTATTTAGACTTAAATGAAGCCACATTGTTTTGTATGTATTATATTCTGTAAGCTATTAAAGCTGTCTATTATTATGCCCTCATTATGCTGTATCACGCAAATTCCTAATACCTCAATATGGTAGGAACTACAGGTTGGATGCTTATTACTATATTATTAAGCAGTAACTAACAGTTTCCAGAGCTATACTGTTAAGTTATTTTAGGACTCAGGACTGAGATAAGGACCAGGACAGGACTGCATTCCACACTGAGACTATTATAATAATAACTGAATAAAGATATTAAACTTTCAGTCTTTCTTAGATAAACTGTACATTCAGTCTGTTAGAGGAAAGTGAGGGTTAATTACTGCTGATGGTTAATCACCAACTACTATCCTAATAGAGATTAAAGATCAGAATGAGTGATCTTACCGAGGAGAGACAGTTGAGTGGTTAGGTTTCCATAATGATAAACATCTCTCCGGACTACAGCTCCAGTTTCGTCTTCCATAGACTTCCTCTCACGTAAGGCGCAGTAGTACAGACCCAGGTCCGACTCAGACACGTTCTTCACCAGCAGATCTTTAGTCTGGTTGACTTGATTCCACACAAAACAGTAGCGTGAAAAATCAGCTTTTCTTAAAGTCTCTCCTGATATAATGAGAGGTGTCTGATCCTCATTTGAGGAGTTTCTAAACCACACTGGTTCCCAAATCTTCCAAGCACAGTCACAGTAGAGAACAGCATTGTCTCCGGGTCTGACTCTCGTCTCCACTTCTGCTCCAGAGATCCTGGAGAACAGAACACCTGCAGCACACCAACCACACTTTAGATTAGATACAGTAGAACAAACAGATCTCACACACCTTCACACTGTACATCTAACTGTTTATGTTCTCAGTGCGGTTCTAAGATAAAGACCTCGTAGATCAGGGGTTCTGAAACTGGTCCTCAGGGACCCTCAGACCATCTCCATGTGCACTCCAGTCTAACTGGACACCTAGGGACAATATAAAACTGTGGACTGAGAACCGGGTTTGAGAACCACTCTCTTAGACGAGCACCAGTGTTTAGGTTAGCTCCTACAGTAACTGAGGAAAACAAACTGAAGGAAGATTAAACACAGCCTCAAGTGAACACCAGAGTTAAGAGAACACTTCTCCTCTAAAGAACCACACCGTGTTTATTTAATGTTCTCCTGATCTGAAGAGTTAGTCCTTCAATAAGCTAACAGATGAACTCAGCAGGGTTCTAGATCTAAACACATTCCAGAGACTCTTTAGAACCTGAACAGCTGAATTTAGTTGATCAGAAGAGGCTTCTATAAATAGATTTTCAAAGTTCACTTACAGATCAGAGTGAGGAGAACATCTCTTGATCTCTCCATCTCAGAGACAGGCGCTAGGTGGGTGATGGTGTTGAGGGTCTTTGAAGCAGATGCTGAGATCTGATTGGATCCACGTCAGCAGAACGTTTTTTGTTTTCGATGAGGTCTCACTGCGTAGTTGCTAAGGCAAGTCAGCAGTAAGAGACAGGCAGATTCTTCGGCCAACCTGACTGTCTAACTTCAGAAACATGTCAAACCTGACTCTCTAACCTGATTGGCTTTGTAGGAGCTGTACTGTCCACCAATGGAAACAAGCAGACCTGTTATTCAGGCTTAGTGTGAGCTTTCAAGTTATTATTCTCTCTTTTAAAACACAGTTCCTGAACTCATCATCTTAGCTATAGCTAACCTTCATGTTCACAATACAGACTGAGGTTCAGTTCACCATTCTCCCTGGTTTAGCTCATCGGTCAGATCAAACTAGATTAATCAGATGTAAAGCTACTACATTCGGATCTCTAGTCCTTCAGAAGTGAATATCTCCACCAGAGCTCTTAAACGAATCAGCCAAACCGTGTACCGTGTATCAGATCAGTGTCAGTAACATTACCTTTAAGCCTTACACAGGGAAAGTGAAAGTCCCACTGATCCTAGGACAGTCAGTATCTGAGTAAGTAAGGACAGTCAACCCCTAGCAGATCTGGAATCAGTCAAAGCCAGTCAGCTGCAGGACCTCACTGTGGGTTTCCTGTTCTTGCCAGTCTGAACTTTCAGGTTTCAGTGATGATATTAAAAGAGTTATAACTTAGAAAAGACCTTACTATGTTCAGTACATTGGTGTTAAGGAGTTTTCTAATGGGTAGTAGAGTACACGAACATGACACCTGAGCTATCTGCACCCTGACTGGGTACCCAGTTCCCATCATGCAGCAGACTCGTGACAGCAGGACCAGTTCTCTTTAGTATTTGGGGTCTGAGGAGTTCTTAGATGGATCTAGTCTTGGTTGACAGTCAGGAGGCCTGAGAGCAGTTATTACAGACAGTCAGTGTGCAGTGATCTGATTGTGTCCCGAGCTGCAGGTCTTGCTGTGGGTTTCCTGTTTTTGCTGAGGCCCGGCAGTTCTTGCACCTGCGTGGGAGGAGAATCTTCACACGTTTGTGTTCACGAGAACCACAGTTTCCATCACAGCCTGAAGGGAGCATATGTATGTGTGATGGAGTGTACGTTCAGCACAGTGGCCTGTATCTCTATGTCACCTGGGTGCAGAGAAGAAGACACATGGGGAACGGGACAGGGGGCAGACCCAAGCACAGAGAGGAGGACCCATGGGGAACGGGACAGAGGGCAGGCCCAAGTGCAGAGAGGAAGACCCATGAGGAACAGGACAAGGGGCAGACCAAAGTGCAGAGAGGAGAGGAAGACCCATGAGGAACAGGACAAGGGGCGGACCCAAGTGCAGAGAGGAAGACCCATGGGGGACGGGACAGAGGGCAGACCCAAGTGCAGAGAGGAAGACCCATGAGGAACAGGACAAGGGGCGGACCCAAGTGCAGAGAGGAAGACCCATGGGGAATGGGACAGAGGGCAGGCCCAAGTGCAGAGAGGAAGACCCATGGGGAACGGGACAGAGGGCAGACCCAAGTGCAGAGAGGAAGGCCCATGAGGAACAGGACAAGGGGCGGACCCAAGTGCAGAGAGGAAGACCCATGGGGTACAGGACAGGGGGCGGACCCAAGCGCAGAGAGGAAGACCCATGGGGAACAGGTATAATATAAACCCAGAGGATTTTCATTTATGTGTCATCTTCCCTGTGGTGGGGCACAGAGTGTTTTAGTTCACATTTAAGGGAACGTCTTTGTGGGCCGAATTCAAACCAACACACTACCACTGCGCCACCAGAGACCACTGGTGGACATGCGAACTGCACTCCTTTTAAACAGTGAGGGGGAAAAGAGCGGGAAACATCAACCAAAGAAGACGTCAATATGGGGTGACTCCAACAAAGGAAAGCTTAAACCCAATAATACAAACTAAAACACCTGAAAGGGCGGAACAAGGGGCCACCAACAAGCCCTCCTTTATCTCTAGCCTTGTTTAACGCTCTCAACACCCTTACATTCCCAACCACCAGGTGAGCCTGACTGGCACTGATTACTCCTGGGAACTCTGGGATTTTGAATTCCCTGGATTATCAGTCCCTCTTCCTTTGCTGCTGTGGCCCAATGCTGGTGGCCTGAAACACAGGCTGACCCCTTATAGACTTAGAGTGGGTGTGAGATGGTTCAGATGTTCTTTAGAGTGGTGGCGATAGGAACGAGGGTTCTCCATGTTTACAAAAGGCTGGTGTAGCTCATTGAATAACACCACTACCTGCCAGGGAGCTGCCATCAACACATATGGGAGACTGGGGTTCAAATCCTGGTCTGGGTGACTATGCTGTGCTACATCAATAAGAGTTTATTTAATATCTGAACCACAAGTAAACCTACACGTGTCTACAAGTGTTACATGGAATGTTGACAATCTGGAAAGCCTGGAAATGTGTTTTCTTTCCCAGGTCAGCTTTTATCACTTGTCTGATTGACAAGTCTACACAGTACAGAACTGAGAACTGAGATCAGTCAGTACAGACAGTCTGTGTTCTGATGTGACCTGATCTGGGAGGAGTCATTGTGGGTTTCTTGTTTCAGAGTGGATGAAGCTGAAACTGCAAGGGTCTAATGTGGACTAACACTCCTCACAGGTTCTAGTTCTAACTACTGATAGAACATTAACAGTGATGTGTACGGGGGAGAACAGGGCTCTACTGTCTTTTTCACCAATCTAACAGCTTGTTTATTAGGTGTTTCAGGTTTTAGGGTGAACATTGTGGGGGGGTTGTCTTCATCTTCACTGGTAACATTAAGGAGGTATTTCTTGTCGTTGCTGCTACCCCCTCACAGTTATCAGTGTTTGTCCCATTGTCGACTGTAAGCAGGCCTGAGATCAGTTGTTATAGCCAGTCAGTGTGCAGGCCTTGCTGGGGGTTTCCTGTTTCTGTCTGTCTGAGGCTCGAGTGCAGAGTAAAAGTTTCCATTGTCTGTACAGATATTCCCTGATCACTACATTGTTCTTGTTCATATCAGATCCTGGATCAGTTTCTCCACTTTAACCAGGCCTGAAACTCCCATCTACACAGCACAGAGCAGATGTGAGATCAGTCAGTACAGACAGCACATGTTTAGTTTCCACATGAGTTATTTTCATGAACCAAGAGCTCTGCAGTTGAGGGGTCCGGTTACAATTCCCTCAACTTTTTAACACTGACACGCCAAAAGTCATGGGACAGGGACTAGTATCCTTAAGCAAAGTGCAGCATATCCATGTGGTATCACTCACAGCTTGTAGTATTTGTAGGAGCAGGATCTCAGGTGTGAATGGACCTCTCCACCCCATCATATAAAGGCCTTGATTGAGCTCATGTCTGGCAAACGTGCAGGACACACCATACATCAGGATTCTCGAATTCTCCTCATTGGCAAATGGGGGGTTGCATCATTGGGGGGGGGTGCCTAAAGTCCATGAAGGGCTGAATATGGTCAACAATCAGTGAAACGTATTGGGTACCAATCAAATGACGTGTTCAGGTGGAACAGTTGACCCAACCCCTGCCATGTAAATACACTCCACACTAGCATGAAGCCACCACCAGCCTGCACAGTGCCTTGTTAACAGCTGGGGTCCATGGCTTAATAGGTTCTATGCCACACATGAACCCTACCTTGTGTGACTTTAGGACAGTTACCCCCTACAAGTTCAGGAGAATCACTTTCTGTCAGATCTGAGATCAGTTATTAAAGGCATTCAGTGTCAGGTGGTCTGATATGGCCCTGAGCTGCAGGCCTTGCTGTGGGTTTCCTGTTTGTGCATGTCTGAGTCTCTTAGGCTTGTTTGTGAGTGGGTGAAAGTGAATCTCATCACACAAACTGAACCTCCATTTCTAAAGTGTGTATAAACTGAGCATGAGGGTGTTTATGTTTATGTTTAAGGGGGCATTGGTCAGCGCACTGACCAGCTGGTTATGATCAGAATACCCCTTTATTGGTGGAGTTTAAGAAGATACTAAGAACTGGATAAATAAACAATGATACAGTCTTTTGTTCACAAAGAAATCTATTCAGATCTGAGGTGACGGATTGTCCAGATTTGAAGTGACCACAGAAGGTTCTATGACTGTGTGTGAGGTTCAGAAGAACTTTAAGCCAGTGGTCATAGATCTTCTAATGAAACTCTGTCTACACAGGAAAGAACAGGTGTGAGGTCAGTCGAGACAGTCAGTAAACAGAGGTCTGATGTGTTCTAAGCTGCAGGGTCTCTTTGTGGGCTTCCAGTTTTAGCTCTCAGGTTTGGAGGGCAGGGTGATGTTTATCTGATAAAGTGATATGGTGTTTATTATAGTTGTGTCAATGTGTGGATTAATGTGTTAGGTGAGGATTATTTCAGGTTTCATTGTAGGCATTGGAAAATCTTTGTACAGACCAGGACATTTGATCAGCAATCTGTATCATTGTTCTATAAGGAACTACATTACCCAGAACCCCCATGCAAACTGAAAACAGCTGTGCTCAAACTGTAGGTTGATTACAATAAAACTTGAGATTTACCATGACACAGACACCACATTGTAAAATAATGCTACATGCTTAATCATGTGATTAGCATCCTTCTCACCAGGAAGCTCCAGTTCTAAGGAGATCAGTCTACAATACACCAGAGACTCCATATATGCATATAGAGAACAGCAGGTCAGTGAGTGCTGGCTCTCTGCTGTCACTGTCCATGGTGCTGAGGACACTGCTGACTCTTCTCATGCTCAGACAGGTCTACTTACTGTGTTTAACCCGATTGGTTAGTCTATAAGAATCTCAGCCACATATGTGAAAGAGACAATCCACCAGGTAGCATTATAGCGTTTTCTTTAAAAGACCATTAACTGACCATTAATATCTGTGAACAAATCATTACTGTAAACATGGACAGATGTTTATAGGGACAGGTCATGCAGTCATTAGTGTGTATTCTTTCATAAAGATGTATGTGGTGTTTTCCTGATTCTCTATACATAATTTCCAGTATTACCGCTGTGTTACAGAAGCTTCTCCTGTCCAAATTAAGATATTGAATTTTCCATTGTGGCTCATTGTAACCACATTTGAGGATGGAGATGTATACTGACCTTATTGCTCCACTCCCTCTTCACCACTACGCTCTGCTACCACAGCTTTATTTCTGTTATCACCTGTCCCAGCCTTAAGCCAATCTCAAAAACCCTCTTCCTATAATTAGTGAAGAAGCATTGGTGCTCTGTGCATGAATATCACAAAGTGAAGTGGAGGCACAATGTTCAACATCTACCTTTACCAAGCTTGACCTATTGTTAAGTATACAGACATCAATCACTCTGGAGCTACAGAGACTGAATGGCCCATAGTAATGGCACTGGCACCTCACACTCCCAAAGGAACCCCACAAAACATCTTAGGGAATACAGTCATAGGCTTTACTAAAGCCCACAAAACACATATATATAGACTGTGTTCCCATGCCCCCTCAACAATATGTATGAAAGTTCAAGTACAGCTCTGTCTTCTATCCAGCACTTTGGCATACATTTTCCCAGGCAGGCTGAGCAGTGTGTAATTATATTTGTGATCATTTTTAAAACTGGAAACATACTCCCTGAAAGAGCTGGACCTTAGTAAAAATGACCTGCGGGATTCAGGAGTGGAGTTGCTCTCAACTGTACTGAAGAGTTTGCACTGTAAACTGGTGATTCTCTGGTCAGCAAGAACTACAAACTCATTTGACTGTACAGCATGATCTGTTGTTGTGTTCTCCCTCTGCAGACTTTCATTATGTAATCCTAGAAAAAAGACGTGTAAATCTGGGATCCGTTTTAAAACTAGAAACATACTCCCTGAAAGAGCTGGACCTCAGTAAAAATGACCTGCATGATTCAGGAGTGCAATTGCTCTCAACTGAGCCGATGAGTTCACAATGTAAACCAGAGATTCTCAGGTCAGCAAGAACTCCAAATCCCAGTCAGCCAGTCCATAGGTACTGTTCCTGAGGTCCATTTAATATAGCCTTTTGCTACTCCTTGAGGTAGGAGTTAAAATCTTTCTGTACACTGGCCTATGCCAGTAATATCCAGCATAACCTCACATGGGCTACCTGACCACCAGGCCTGGCTCATGGGATAGGTCCCAGTAACCCTCTCTAAGTAAGGCACACAATATACTGCATCCTCTTTTTAATAGGAGATTTTAGATTGGTTAGTCTGGGTCTTCACCCCAGCTTGTTCAGCCTGAGAGACCCTATCAGACCCCAGAGACATAACTCTGAAGATCACTAGACCACACAAGCCCCTAAGCTAGCTATCAATAATATATCAACCTACAGCTACAGATGTTTTTACCTGAAACACATTTTCAGTGAGTCAGTACTCTAGTTGGGGGTGGTGGACCCAAATGTAGAGCGAAATGGTTTGTATTTATTTTACTCCATGTCAAAATCTGAATGAGTATATGCTTGGTACAAGGCCTGAATCAAACTGGTGACGTGAGTTACCGCAGACCAAAGCACTACCACTTTGCTACTGGAACTGTGTAGTGGAACTTGGAACAAGCTGTCTGAAAAGTCATGCACAACAAAAAGGCAGAACTCCCTAACAAAGCAGACACCAAGTTTAGTATGCTCTAATAAAGGAGATGGTCTGAAATGTAAAACTTGTCATGTTCCCAGGGCTCTTTCTTTTGGCCTTGTTGGGAAGCCTTTTGTTTTTCTATGTCTCTTTTTTTCTCCCTCAGGCTTTTTCTTATCTTTCCTTTTTTTTTCCCCCCAGGACATTTTCCTTCCCTGTCTGTCCGTTTTTTACCTTACCATTCGCCCCTCAAAAGGTGCGACAGTGAGCAGCCATTTGGGCTGGGTTTTTATGCCGTGCCACACAGGTGGGCATGATCAGTGCTGATTACTGCTGATGGATTCTGGGGTTTGGAGTCTTTTGACCCAGATCCACCAGCTCCTCTACTGTGCCACCCATGCCCCCTGCTGGTGGCCAGTGGCATGGACCCACACCTTACAATTTAATGAATTCAAAGAGACATTAGCTGAGCTTGGTCGACTCTGCGGTTGCATATATGCGTGCTCTGTTGTATCAGTGATGGGCATTGTTGTGCCAAGTCTCATCAGACCATCATCCCTGCAGAGCCTTGCACTGTTGTACCTGATGTCATTTTCACTGGGCTCTGCGTTTCTCACTACCGGCCACAAAATTCTTTCCAGTACAGTTTTCTTTGTGGTGCACTATTCCTCTGCTGAAAACATAAGGCTATTGATGTAGAGTGAGCCACAGGAATGTGGTGAAGTCACCCTGGAATGTGGGAGTGTCACTGCTGTTCACTGCTTGGACATGAGGCCCAAAGTTAGATGAAAACAATGTTTGCTGCTCATTAGCTTTCCAAATCATCATCTTAGGCCAAAGGTATATTAGATGTAGTGTAGCATCATGTACTGCCATACCCGTCAGTGTTATTGGTGACCTATGTACATCCCTTGTCTCCTGTGAGTGAACTGAATATTTGACCATGTGATCTTTTAAACTGATTCTAGGACAGGTACCATTTTTACACTAACCTGTGATTGTTATTCATCAGAGTCTACTGTTAGCAGGTCAGGGGTCAGTTATTAAAGGATATAAGCATATAGTGCTATGAGCTGCAGGTCTTGTTGTGGGTTTCCTGTTTTTGCAGATCTGAGCTTAGATGGCTCTCGGACTCACGCCTGCGTGGGTGGGTTTGAAACCACATTCTCCATTACGGTCTAAACTGCTCATGTGTGAGTGAGGGTACGTGCAGTTGTAAAGGTACCTTGTCCAGCACACTGACCAGCTGACCATTTTCAGTTTCACCTTTTGATATCTATCCCTTGTGAGTTTTGGGCTAGTTTGGCTAATTCCCTCATATTAGCCCTCTGGCTATAGAGCTGCCTATATACCTATTCCCAGGATCGTCATGTGAAGATGATCTATATACTATGCTATCTCTGTTTGTACTTTGTCTGTCAACAGCAATCAGGCACTGTACAAGACAGCACCTTCAACAGAATCTGATGGTACTGCTTAACGTGGCATTGTTTTTTCTTTAACCAAGTCATATGTTTGATCATCTGCACTTTGAAAGGGTTCGATCCACTTAGATTTCAGGTAACCGGTTCCAGAAAAGAGAAATGGTAGATGGTTAAACAGTCTTTGAGGGGTCTGATGTGTTTATGAGGTGACCGTTGCTAACCACATGTTTCCATGACTGTGTGTGGTGTAGAATACAAGCGCCAACTGAGCAGCAGTTTCACAGGCCAGTTTCATTTTCTTTGTTCTTGTTCATATCAGATCCTGGATCAGTTCCTCCACTTTAACCAGGCCTGAAACTCCCATCTACACAGCACAGAGCAGATGTGAGACCAGTCAGTACAGACAGTCAGTGAACAGTGGTCTGAGGTGTTCTGAGCTGCAGGGTCTCATTGTGGGTTTCCTGTTTTAAGCTCTCAGGTTTGGAGGGGGAGGGGCACTGTGTATCAGATGGAGTGATCAGGTGTTTATTATAGGTCTGTGTATGTGTGTTCATAGCTGTGTGAATATGTGGAGTTAACTCTCATTGTGGGTTTAGGAAACTCCCTGTCTGTTACAGACCAGGACATTGTTCAGTGATCGGTGTCACTGTTCTTTGAGGAATTACATTACCCAGAAAGCCCTGCAATCTGCTATAACTGAACTGAATCAGTGTGTTGACCAGAAGTCACCTCTCACTCACTGACTCACTCACTGACTCACTCACTGACTCACTCACTGACTCACTCACTCACTGACTCACTCACTGACTTAATGCCAGTCCAGAAAGAGCAGTCCAGACGGAGACACAGCCCTCAAAGAGACTCGGGCATACCTGTCACAGAAGGGTGGGTGCCCTGTCACGGTTACACTGTCGAGGACGATGAACATTGCTGACTCTAAACCTACATACCCAGAATCAAAGAAATGGAACAGTGAGGTTAATCACACGTCTAAATATAGATCACAGTGTTAAGAACTGACCATCAGTCAGTGATCATGTGATCAGTTTACACATCTTTCATTGGTGAGCTCTCTGAACAACAAGACTAACCGCTATGCTGTGGGCCGCAACGTAAAATAGAAATGTTCCACTGACGTGGACCAATCAGATCTCAGCACTGACATCCGCTTCAAAGACCCTCACTCTCATCAGCCGCCCAGCACCAGTCTCTGAGATGGAGAAGTCAGGAGTCATCACTCTCATGTGTAAGTAGACTGTGTCTTTAGTCTATGGTGGATCCTTCAGTCTGGTTACCATCAGACCTGTTTAAGAAAACCTAACACGGCTTGTAAAGGTATGTGGGATCTGCACCCTCGTCTTTGTTCAGTCTAAAGTGTGGTTGGTGTGCTGCAGGTGTTTGGTTCTCCAGGATCTCTGGAGAAGAAGTGGAGGTGAAGGTCAGACCAGGAGACAATGCTGTTCTCTACAGTGATTGTAACTGGAAGCATGGATTTAGCATGGTTTGGTTTAGGAACTCCTCACATGAGCACATGGTTATCCACGAAGAGGCTCATCCACGCTACTCTATTGTGTGGAGTTCCTTCAGCAAAACCAGCGATCTCCTGGTGAGGAACGTTAGTGAATCAGATCTGGGCCTGTACTACTGCGCTCTACAGAAAACACGGCCTATCAGAGATAAAGCTCGAGCTTGTTCTGGGGAGGATGTCTGTCTGTATGGAAACAGGACCACCCGACTCTCTTTACACGGTAAGGTCACTCTGGTTCTAGTTAACACTAATGTCTTCATAGCCTGTGACTTACTGAGTCATTAGTGTTTCAGTTCTGGATCTGCACCCACCAGAACCTCTTAGTTCTACTCTTTGTTGGTAGACCCCAAACCCCAGACCCCCTCCACCCCTCCTCTATCAGACTGTAGTGTCTGCTGGAACCTGCTGGTCAGTGTGTGTCCTGTGTGTGTTCTCCTTTCCTCCACCTGTGTGTACTGGATCTACAGAACCAGAATTAAAGGTAGGTTCTCTTTACATGCTCAGTGTGTTCCAAAGTCCTTTTTATGTGTTTGGTAGACGAGAAGTAGACCTTGAATAGTGAAGCACATTGGCCATAGGAGGTGTGACCATGCCACACACCTAGAACATATGGTTCTTTAACAAGGAAAATGGTTCTATATAGAACCACAATCATTTAAAGAAGCACTTGTATGATATAAGAGAGCATGATAAATCGTATCATGAAAAGGTTCTTCAGACTGATCGAGAATATGGATTTTTCTTTTTGAGAGGGGTTCGATATAGCAGCAAAGAGGTTATGCTGTAGTTATAAATGTGAAACTAGTAGGAATAGAACCCTTTAAAAAAGGATTCATATAGAAACATCTACAGCAAATTCTCCTTCAAGCTGAAGAACGCTTTCACGATGCGGAGAACTCTTTAAACATGTCATTCTCCTTGCTAAAGAAACATCTCTTTAAAAACTCCTTTTTCAAAAACTGGGGTGGGCCCAACTCTCCTATAGCCAAGACGGTTCCATATAAATCTTCTTTTGAGAACGGTTCTGTATAGCACCAAAAAGTGTTCTGCTATAGTGATGATATCAAACTAGTCGGTTTAGGACTAGTGAATACTCCTGGGTGCCTCGAGGACCAGGGTGAGAAACACTGTTCTACCACAGTTAGGGTTCTTCAAAGTGTTCACAGTGGTATATAGAACCATTTTCATTGCTAAAGAACCCATAGATGACCAGTGTACAATCAGACTGCAGCCTCCGATGTGACATGAGACTTCCAAGCAGTGTTCGGGTCACCTGAACTGAACTAGCCAACTGGGCTAACAGTGAACTTCTCCTGATTATTAGGACCACAGGCAGAACAGATGTAGCAGACTAGGCTGTAGATGATTGACATGCATATCATTAGTACGTGCCTCAACCCAAATTTAGACGTCCATTCTTCCTCCTAACTCCAGCAGTGAATCTTCACACAGTGTCTCCAATGCAGATACTGGATAATACTGGACATTCCTGTAGTATATATAGATCTGACCATTGATCAGTTTACATATTGATTCCTGATATATTTCACTGGCAGTGGGGAAGCAGCATGAGTCAGCAGTGCGATCCTGTGAGACTACAAGGAACCCAGCCAGTAGAAAACATGACAAGGTACTGTACCACACAGCTAACTGGTAGGTCATCATCTCTGATGAAGCACTGTGTCGAGCATCAATGTGACTGTAGAGTCTGATTCCTCCTCCTTTTGGGGGCTTTGAGGAGATATTCAGGCCTGTATCTGGAGTTTAATATGTTATTTTCTGTGTTGTATAATATTCTGTTATATAATAGCCTCTCTTTACAGTACCCAGCCTGCACAATATAAACACAATCCCTGTGGTTTCCACCAAATGCAATTCTGACCTAAGCTATGAGGAATGTGTCTGATATACATTCCTCAAAGCCTATCAACAACCACAACTGATTATTCTACATAGTCCTTTATATCTCAGGGACAGTAACCCAGCACACTTCCCTGTCTGCAGGTTGGAGGAGATGATGTGTGTTACTTCTCACTGCACCTCCCCAGCAGAGGACAGAACCTCCTGAAGAAGAAGAGAGAGGAGTGCTCAGAGTTCAGCACCTACTCTTGGGTGATATATTCTGAGGTTAAGATCAATGACATGTAGAACTGCTGAGAGGGATCTCAACGTTTCTGGCAACACATTCAGTGTGAGAAATGTGTAATATCCTGTAATGTAAATAAGCTTTGTGCCAAAATATGGTAATAAAACACCTTGCCCTGCATTGTTGCCTTTTCTGTCATTTCAATCAGCAGGGTAACAGTAGGTAGACGAATTCTTCAGTCCATCATAATGCTTTTCTAATCCTCTTATTAACTGCACCAAACTAGAAACTGAGGAATCATCAGCAGGCACTTGATTCCACCGTCCAATGAGCTGACTGGGAAGAGAAATCACTGAGGCTAGCCTACTACACCACTGCCACATAAAGAGCCAGCAGCGAGCAGGAACAACGCTGTCCCAGAGACAGCTTCAAGCCCAGCAGCTGCCAGCCCAACCATTAATTAGCACGGGCTCCCAAAATGGTAATGCTTAGGGACGATGACACTGTGACTTGGGTAAGGTGTGTATACAAAGTGACTGGTAGTACAATGACATGCAGGTCTCCTCCCCCACTCTGAGAGCAGACAGAGACAGGAAAACCACAATGAGACCCTGCAGCTCAGATCGCTGTTCACTGACTCTCTAATGACTGACTCTACTTCTGTTCTGGATTGGGTGGCAGTGCTGAAACTGACCTAGGATCTGGTGTTGATTGAGGTTAGAACTTTAGGGAATGATAAAGAATATAAAACAACAGTACTCAATCATAGTTCAAACAGCCCTTAGCCTTCTGCAGCACACACTGCCATGGAAACTTCTGTGGTTAGAGGTGACCAGCATCTATACAGCGACAAACAGGAACTCCCCTCAGTGTCTGAGAAAGCCACAACACAAGACACACCTCCTGCTCATTTCAACACCCAGGCCTGCACTAACACAGCCCTGCTCAGACGCCCTGACCTCCTCTGCAGTGTTACCCAGTTCAGTTTGGATCTTTCAGTTGACTGGAGGATCCTTTAACAGCGCACTGAAGGTCGTAGAAGTCGCCACACCAGACCTAATGAGTTCATGAGGACACATTTGACAAATAGACACAGTCTTTACTCACCTGCCTATTGGTCAGTGTTTCTCAGCCCTGCTCCTGGAGGCCTCCTGTCCTGCACCTGAAGGGCAGGGTGCCACCAGTACCAGGGTTGAGGAACACTGGGCTAGGCTACTTGGCCAAGTGCTGACATTAAGGGTACTTTCAAGTCTGAATAGATCTGAATATGACAGTCGCAGGTCACTGTTCTGGTTCGTGCACCCAACCCTGCATGCACCCACCCACTCACTCACATGCACAGCCATGCTTAGTGTAGACTGAAATAGCCAATACGGTGGCTGCTTGTAGCGTCACAAACAAATACGTGTGAAGGTTCACTCCCCCAGCTACTCTCACATACACACACAACCTCCAGCCTCCAGAGCTGTAGCAAGGTTAACTCAGGTAACTGCACCCTAGTACACAAAGGTACTAAACTTTTTCACCATATACTGGCAAATGAATCACCACATGAGCCTAAATGTACCATATAAAGACCATACTGATCGGTCACATACACCCACCTGTCACAACATTAGGTACACCTCCTGGTTTCTGCACTCATTGTCCATTCTATCAGCTTCACTGACCATATATGACCACACCATAGGTCTATAGTTACAGACTCCAGTCTATTTATGTTTCTAAGTGTACTTGGTTACCTTGTTCTTCAATGGTCAGGAACCCCTCCACACTGTAGTGTACCTAATGTAGTGACCGGGGTCCCAAAGGAATTTGTCCTCCACATTTAACACATCCGCCCCATGAAACGGCAACACATATACACACACTAGGAGTGTTGGCAACCCTGTCCATGGCACTGGGTACCAGTTTAGGGTTACGTGTCCTATTTAGAGGCACTCCAGTTGTGTCTTATACGTTCAGGGGATCAAACCAGCAACCTTCCATTAACAAGTCTGGTTTCCTAACCTCCCACCCACGACTGGCACACTGCTCCTGCTCTGGTCATACTTTTGCCCAGGAGTTCCACATCTTCTCTCAAATCTATAATAAAGACCTGTCCCTGAAAATCAGCAGACACTTGATGCTGACATCCAATGTGCTAGAGGCTTTATATAGGGTGCCTGTAGTTGACTGGGCAGAGAAAACCCTGAGGCTGGCCTACCATACTATTGCCACATAAAGAGCCAGCAGGGAGCCTGGAGAACACTATCCCTGAGCCAGCTGCCAGTCCAGCAACCACTGTACCCACTAACTTAGACTGGAACCCAACATGACAGGGCTTAGGGACTTTGACACTGTGAAGCAGTTTATTTTTTTCTGACTTGAGTAAAGGAGTGTACACAAAGCAACTGGTAGCACAATGACACCTGGTTCTCCTCCCCCACTCTGAGAACTCGAAAGCAATGCTGAAACAGGAAACCCAACAATGAGACCTTGCAACTCATGTCTTGCAAGATCATGTCAGATTGCTGTTCACTGGCTGTCTTTAATGACTGACCTCAGATCTGTATTGGATTGGGTGGCAGTGCTGAAACTGAACCGGGATCTGGTGTAGATTGAGGTTAGAACTTTAGGGAATGATAAAGAATATAAAACAACAGTACTCAATCATAGTTCAAACAGCCCTTAGCCTTCTGCAGCACACGCAGCCATGGAAACATCTGTGGTTAGAGGTGACCAGCATCTATGCAGCGACAAACAGGAACTCCCCTCAGTGTCTGAGAAAGCCACAACACAAGACAAACCTTCTGCTCATTTCAACACCCAGGCCTGCACTAACACAGCCCTGCTCAGATGCCCTGACCTCCTCTGCAGTGTTACCCAGTTCAGTTCGGATCTTTCAGGTGTAGGGTAGAGCCTCCAGAACCAGGGTTGAGGAACACTGGGTTGGGCTACACTGACGTTAAGTCTGAATAGATCTGAATGTGAAAGTATCAATCAGGTCACTGTTCTGGTTAGTGTACCCAACCATGCATGCACTCACTCACATGCACAGTCATGCTCAGTTTGAACTATAATGACAAATGCGGTGGCTGTTTGTAGCATCACAAACAAAACCGTGTGAAGGTTCACTCCCCCAGCTACTCTCACATATACACACAACCTCCAGCCTGAAACTCATGAACATGCAGGAACAGAAGAGCTGTAGGAGGGTTAACTCAGGCCACTACAGTCTAGTACACAAGGGTACTAACCTTTCTCACCAGATGAGCCTAAATGTGTCATTTAAAGACCATATCGAGTGGTCACGTACACCTACCTGTCACTTCATTAGGTACACCCCCTTGTTTTTGCACCCATTGTCCATTCTTTCAGCTCCACTGACCATACAGGAGATCGCCTAAGTTTCTGTGTACTGGGTTACCCTGTTCTTCAATGGTCAGAATCATCTCCACAGAGTAGTGTATCTGAAGAACCGGCCAGTTTCATCATTTGAGTAGTTAGAAGGGGCCAGTTTCATGTGTACCTCCTTTTGCAGCTTAAAACCAGACATACATAAAGCTGTGTGATTGAGGGTCTTTCTTTAACAGCAGCAGCAGATACGGGGACTAGACATAGGTATGACCTTCAAACATGAGCCAGAAACATGTATCGGTACCAGACTGTAAATGAGCTGGTATATCTTCTCACAAAATCACTAACACGGTACTGATTTACCGCTCACAGCTAGCAGGTTTTATACCTCACAAAAAAGACCCATCTCCAAACCCACACCATAGGCGAACAAGCCGTCAGTCTCTAGGTACACAGAGGCAAAGTCTATACACGTAGTCTCCAGCCCAAACGGGTCTCAATTAAATTAGATCAGCCTTACTTGTCTGTACTTGGATGAGGTTGCAATGAAGATCCAAGTACCAGATGGTACGATGACTGTGCTGTAGTGCTGGTGGTAGGTTGGGTCCTATGGTTGATCCAGGGCTAACAAACTGTGTCCCCAGTAGTTCCTCTGTGAGCCTTGTCTCCAGAGTTGGTCTGGAAATGGCCAGGGGTACCAGATGGGAAGTTCCAAAAGGCATACCTAAACAGCCTTTTTGAAATACAGAGACAAAAATCCACAGTCAGTAATATAACTTACTCAACACAGGCCTTTAGGCATTCATTCCCAAATCTCTTATCACTTTACCTCAATTATCTCAATCTGGCATTTACTTACACAGAGAATGGGTAAACCAGGAGCTTTCCCAATCCTGGACTTTGTATGAGAGGTATAAAAGTTAGTTTGTCTTGCTCTGTTCTTCTTCTTTTATCTGCTACAACTGAACATTCTAGCTCACTGCTAATGCCTAGTGGCCAAAACTAGTATTACACCCACGTTCACCTCAAACCTGAGGGACGCTGGCCACAAGACTGTGCCAGGCAACTATCTCTTGATCACTGACAACAGCTGTAGAAGGTGGTGATGCTTGGTCTCAGGCTGGCAATGGCTAGTGATAGCAAGAGAAAACAGCAACAACACAGAGTTGGCACCTCAGCCCCATGAGACACTGGGAGATGACAAGAGGACGATGACAGTCATGGAAGACGGCTGTCATTTGATCATGATCGCTGGGCTGCAGAGCAGGGGTGGTGTTATGGGCAAGTGCAGGTTTCCAGCTTATATAAGGGCAGGAGACCCCCTCACTCCTTCACTCCATAACTGCTCCAAGAAGGCCTTGAGCTGTTCCTTCAGAGGTTTCAAAGATATGCCATGGTCACAAACTCTCCCATCATGGCCCCTCAGGAAGGAAAAGCCTTCCCTTTGCCTGTCCTGGTTTGATTTCTGCGGAGGTCTTTCCTTCCCAAACTCAGATTCCTGCTCTCATGCCCTCTCTCTCCATGCTTGGTCTTGGTGATGGGGGAAGGTGTTGGGGGATGTCCCAGGCCAATAATGGCTGTGAGAGATGGCAGAAGGGTGGCAAGAAATATGGAATATAATGAGTGCATGACAGTTCCCGAAGGAGTTGGCTAGAGGAGGGCGTCCTGCCTCCAGGTCCACAGTAAGCCACTGTGCTATGCCTGAGGCTTCTTTCTGGGGGGCTGAGTTGTGGAGACAGGGCAGTGACAGAGTTGTGAGTTCTCTTTCCTGTTTGGCTCAGGTGCTCACGGCCTTATTGAGAGCAACTTGGCTGCAGCAGTGAGGCTGAGAGCAAAATAATACCACCTTGGTATTACCATCAAGTGTGTTGGTGCCAACATGCTAGGTGGGTTGCATTTGAAGATATGCAGCCTCAGAAACGTGAAGTGTTTAGTGACCTACCTAATTTAATGACTTGAGCCACCTGTGTAAGGTGATCTCTGAAAGAGTGCTGATGTACTTTAGTCTCAAACATGAATATAAAGCTTCACTGGTGATCTAATAAAAGTCCCTGATTGTGTTTTACCAGTGCCTTCTCTGTTGGACATGTGTTGGGCCTTTAGTCAAACCTACACCTCCACCGAGTGATATCTATTTTTTCATCACACCCTTTTAGGAAGTGCGGTACGTGTGAGGTTATTTTCCATGTCTCTCATTGGTGAGCTGCTTGAACATTAAGACTAACTGCTACACGGTGGGCCATAATCAAAAATAGAAATGTTCCACTGACGTGGACCAATCAGATCTCAGCACAGACATCCGCTTCAAACACCCTCACCGTCATCAGCCCCCCGACACCAGTCTCTGAGATGGAGAGATCAAGAGCCGCTCTCATCACTCTCGTATGTAAGTAAACTTGAACTGTTCTACAGTTACTTCTGTACTGTGGTGGATCTTCCAACATCTGGTCACCATCAGAACAGCTGGGATTCATTCACTTCATAGACAAAGAGAAGT
>JAMWET010000635.1:0-27375 GCA_024036415.1 Prochilodus magdalenae | reverse complement strand
GCTGCTGCCAGGTGCCACCCCTTTCACAGCCTGGAATGCTGGATCCCTCCATATACTATCACATGGCTGTTCATATGTGTGGTTATAATGTTCCATATGTATTATATACATATATAAAATATATAATCTATATATAAAATAAATGTTGTCAGAACGCTCCAGAATGCTGTTTGAACCAATTCTTGGGAACTTGGGCCGAGCTGTACCGAGCTGGAATATACCATCATAGTGGGCATAGTGCTGCAAATGGTCAGTAAAGTGTAGTGGGCACCGGTCAGTGGCGCACTTTGGTGAGCCAGTGGATGGAAGAAGACACACACCAGTGACATGAAGGATCTGGGGGCCCTACACAAACCACAGAGAGAGAAAAGCTGTCTATGTAGACCTCCAGCGAGCAGTGGTGTCCTCCATCAGTCCTCCTGTTAGTGCAGCACCATCGGCAGACGGCTGCACCACGCAGAACTACATGCACACAGACCGTTACCACGACTGTCCTTAACACCACGTCACCGTCACCAAAGACTGCAGTGGTGTCGTACCAGACTGTCATGGAGTGACTCAGAATGGCAGCGGGTCATCTTCAGTGACGAGTCCCGCTTTAGTCTTGGTGGAGACGCCCAACGAATCCGTGTGTGGAGGCACCGTGGTCAGCACCGAGATGGACGGTTTGTTGTCATACGTCCAGAGGACCTGGTGTCCCTCCACCTCCACCCCTACCGCACCATCTGCAGGAACTGTGTGAGGATGTTCAAGCTGCATGGGATGGATTATCACAGGACACCATTAGGAACCTCTACAGCTCCATACCGAGACGTCTGGCGTGTTGGGTTAGCAAACCTGCTTTATTCTAGGTAACAGCAGGTCGCAGGCGAAGCTGTGAGGGAACCTGACAAGATGTGCTGCTCAGTAGATTCTGAAGTCGTAATCGCTCATGTCAAGTTGACCACAGCCTGCTTCTGCAAAGCAACCACAGTACAGCAGTTATCAGTTGATGCTTACCTGTGCATGCATGGCTATACTCCTCCGCCTCCAGTCTAACAGTCCCTGCACTACAGGCGCTCGGCTTCAGTCACCAGGAGTTTCAGTAGGAACCGTGCCTGAAGTGACCTCTACATTCAGAGCTATGAAACAGGCACCAGCGAACAGTCCTGGATTCAGAGCGTTCAGTGACAGTGGTGCTCAGGCTGGAGAGTGTGGTTGAATGTTCGGGGAGCGTGATGCTCATGCGTTACTGTGATATGACAGGAAAACCGAAGTGTAACTTCTGAGCATGTTCGTGATCAGACTGCGTCAGCAACAACAGTCTGTTCACAGCCACATGGAGGGATGGATGCTAAACCAGAGCTGCAGTGCACAAACACCCGGAATATAGAAACAGCTGCTTCAGCATCACAGCCACAGTTCCAACCACGGCCAGGACAGCGTGAGAAACACAAGTCAGTGATCAGTAGGGTCCAACCTTACCTCTCTCAGGAGCCCACACAGCTGCTCGTCCAGCGTCTGGTCATCTCCAGGCTTGACTACTGCAACGTGCTCCTGGCTGGTCTTCCTCTGCAGGCCTTCAGGCCCTTCAGCTGATCCAGAATATAGCATCTTGGCTCGTCTTTAATCTTCCCAGCTTCAGTCACGTCACTCCACTGCTGCGCTCCTTCACTAGCTTCCTGTAACTACTGGTTAGGAGTCGATCTGTACCTCGAGCCCTTTGAGCAACAAGTACAGCTCAGCTTGACCCGCCATTAACGTTAACGTTTCTTCTCTCGAGGTATGAGCGCTGGGTTTGGGTTGCCAGGTTGTGCTCTTCTGGTGTATTTAACTCCATATTCTTCTCTCTAGTATATCAGCACCGGCCCTTGTTTGGGCAGCGTCTGAACTCAAGGCGAGTTTTAGACTCTAGCCTTTGGGTAGTAGCTAGGAAACATCCTATGACTATCAGACAGAACCCTATGAGATGGAACCCTATGAGACGGAACACTATTAGACGGAACCCTATGAGACGGAACACTATTAGACGGAACACTATCAGATGGAACACTATCAGATGGAACCCTATGAGACGGAACACTATTAGACGGAACCCTATGAGACGGAACACTATTAGACGGAACACTATCAGATGGAACACTATCAGATGGAACCCTATGAGACGGAACACTATTAGACGGAACCCTATGAGACGGAACACTATTAGACGGAACCCTATCAGACAGAACACTATCAGATGGAACACTATGAGACGGAACACTATTAGACGGAACCCTATTTGACGGAACACTATTAGACGGAACACTATTAGACGGAACACTATTAGACGGAACACTATTAGACGGAACACTATGAGATGGAACCCTATGAGACGGAACCCTATTTGACGGAACACTATTAGACGGAACCCTATGAGACGGAACACTATTAGACGGAACACTATCAGACGGAACACTATCAGATGGAACACTATGAGACGGAACACTATTAGACGGAACACTATCAGACGGAACACTATCAGATGGAACCCTATGAGACGGAACACTATCAGACGGAACACTATCAGACGGAACATTATCAGACGGAACACTATCAGATGGAACACTATGAGACGGAACACTATTAGACGGAACCCTATTTGACGGAACACTATTAGACGGAACCCTATGAGACGGAACACTATTAGACGGAACACTATCAGACGGAACACTATCAGATGGAACACTATGAGACGGAACACTATTAGACGGAACACTATCAGACGGAACACTATCAGATGGAACACTATGAGACGGAACACTATTAGACGGAACCCTATTTGACGAAACACTATTAGACGGAACCCTATGAGACGGAACACTATTAGACGGAACACTATCAGACGGAACACTAGGAGACGGAACACTATCAGACGGAACACTATCAGATGGAACACTATTAGACGGAACACTATCAGATGGAACACTATGAGACGGAACACTATCAGATGGAACACTATCAGATGGAACCCTATGAGACGGAACACTATGAGATGGAACACTATCAGATGGAACACTATTAGACGGAACCCTATCAGATGGAACACTATCAGATGGAACACTATCAGATGGAACACTATTAGACGGAACCCTATCAGATGGAACACTATCAGATGGAACACTATCAGATGGAACACTATCAGATGGAACACTATGAGATGGAACACTATTAGACGGAACCCTATCAGATGGAACACTATCAGATGGAACACTATGAGACGGAACACTATTAGACGGAACCCTATTTGACGAAACACTATTAGACGGAACCCTATGAGACGGAACACTATTAGACGGAACACTATCAGACGGAACACTAGGAGACGGAACACTATCAGACGGAACACTATCAGATGGAACACTATTAGACGGAACACTATCAGATGGAACACTATGAGACGGAACACTATCAGATGGAACACTATCAGATGGAACCCTATGAGACGGAACACTATCAGATGGAACACTATCAGATGGAACACTATTAGACGGAACCCTATCAGATGGAACACTATCAGATGGAACACTATCAGATGGAACACTATCAGATGGAACACTATCAGATGGAACACTATGAGATGGAACACTATCAGATGGAACACTATCAGATGGAACACTATGAGATGGAACACTATCAGACGGAACCCTATGAGATGGAACACTATCAGACGGAACCCTATGAGACGGAACACTATTAGACGGAACCCTATGAGACGGAACACTATGAGATGGAACACTATCAGATGGAACCCTATTAGAGGCCATTTTTCCCATTTGTGATTTGCACACAGGGTAATGTGTCCTCCGCACTCAACCCATCCATGAAGTGAAACACCCACATACACGCTAGTGAACACGCACACTTGGAACCAGTGGGCACACTTGCCCTACCCAGGGCACCCAGGGAGCATTTGGGGGTTAGGTGTCTTGCTCAGGGGCACCTCAGTTATTACTGTCAGTTGAGGGAATCAAACCGAGGACCCTCCGGTTATGAGACTTGTTCCCTAACCTTCAGCCCACGACTGTGAGCCGCTCTTGGTAAGAGCTTCTGCTAAATGCCATAAATGTAATTTAGAAAAGTCTGTTTAATCTATTAACTCATAACCTGTACACAAATCGGTTTTCTGTAAACATACTCTCATTCTGATTTTAATGCCTGCAGTGTGTTCTTAAACAGCTGGGACAGGCGGATGTTTACCACGGTGCTACATCACCTTTAGCAGCTCTGCATGGCGGAGGACACACGCAGCTTTGATCGTACACTATGTGGACGAGAAGGCCTGGCTCTCAGTCTCCGCTCTAATCCATCCCTAAGGTGTTCTATCGGGTGGAGGTCAGGACTCTGTGCAGGCCAGTCCAGTTCCTCCACACCAGACTCGCTCCTCCATGTCTTTATGGAGCTTGCTCTGTGCACTGGTGTGCGGCCATGTTGGAACAGGAAGGGGCAGTCTGCCACTGTTTCCCGAAGGGTGGCATCCAGTGGCATGTTTGGCCACAGATCATGCCTGCTTGTAGGTTGCTGAAGCTGGCGTCCCAGCTTGACTTGGTGATTAATCTGGGGACGTTCCCGGGAGACCCTTGCCCTGTGTGTGGATTATCCTGGTGAACAATGCCAGACGATACAGATCCAGTTAGTAGTAGTCCAGGTTACTCCTTCACCACCCCCTGCAAACGAAGGTGACGGTGGCTCGCAGCCAATACCAGGACACGTGATGGGCACTGTGACACCAAACCTTCCCTCTGCTACGCTCCTGGAAACGGTCCAAGTAGAGACAGGGGTGCGGATTGAAAGTGCCACCTGTGTATGGATGGTGGACGAGGAAACTGTGGGAGCTACCAGTGCCTGGGATTAGATGATTCTCTGTCTGGGCTGCCCGGACCTGGTCGCTGGATCTGGATCATTCTCAGCACTGCAGTGACACTGATGTGGTGCTGGTGTGAGTGGATCAGTCACAGCAGTGCTGCTGTCCTGTGGGGCAGTGTCCTGTGGGGCAGTGTCCTGTGGGGCAGTGTCCTGTGGGGCAGTGTCCTGTGGGGCAGTGTCCTGTGGGGCAGTGTCCTGTGGGGCAGTGTCCTGTGGGGCAGTGTCCTGTGGGGCAGTGTCCTGTGGGGCAGTGTCCTGTGTCCACTGATGAAGGACTAGAGGATGACCAACACTGCACTGTGCAGCAGCAGATGAGCTATCGTCTCTGACTGTCCATCTACAAGGTGGAGCAGCAAGGTAGGAGTGTCTAATAGAGTGGACAGTGAGTGGACACAGTGTCTAAACACTCCAGCAGCACTGCTGTGTCTGATCCACTCACACCAGCACCACCATGTCAGTGTCACCGCAGTGCTAAGTGTAGATACATTGGGGTGGTCATAACGTTACGCCCGATCGGTGTATTTATATTTCTGGAATGCTCGTGGGCGGTAGAAGTTTGTTGCCCCATACCCATGGACCTGCTCTGCCCGTAAGTTTCAGTGACCTGACAAAACCTACAGGCAAAACAATTATTTATGGGCTGTCTCGTTACCAGTCCTCTTAGATAAACACAGGGATGGACTGTGATCCGTGAACGCTCTTCTTACTGTCCTCCCACCGGTACTACTGTGCTGAGAACCCCGGTTCTCCCAAAGATCACGTCCCTGCACCTGTACGAAACTCTATAAGTTCAACCAGTGCACCGCAGAAGTTACTGACCTCCGGGTTGATTTACGACTTTGTGTGGTTCTAAGGTTGCCAGTTTCGACTCGATATCGCTGGAGGTCTCTTTATATTCTGCTCCATTTAAACATCAGAAAGAGAGAACACGCCCAGAACATTACAGAACTGAAGAACCATCCGCTGAAAGGTTCTTCAGGGGCATCGCTCCAGAAAGCCCATCACTGTCTGAGGAGTAGCCCTTACCAGCCAGAGCTCCAGCCACTAGCTCTGGCTAAGGTGATGGGCAGCCCATGTGTACTAGTCGGTTTGTACCTGGAGTACGACCAACATCCTAAACAATGACGCTTCTCCTGCATGTCCTCCCAGCAAACATTCCAGCAGAGTGATGCAGTGGAGTCACTCACACTCACATTCTCCTTAACCCTGACCAAGGGTCAGACCCCGTTCTCCCCAGCCTTACCCTGCGCCTCCTTAAGAAGAGGAAGCTGTCCTCCAGCTCGGCCCAGTCAGGGAAGGCCAGAGAGATAAGCGGAGCGGCGCTGGCTTGTGTTACTGAGTGTGAACGCCGCACTCGCAGGGCTTATGTAACACAGCAGCCGACTGCAGAACAGCTGTGGTTCGTGTTTACGACTGTGTTGTGTAAGTGACCTTGTTCTGAAGGTGGGGGGCGTCCATTCTTGGGATGTTTGGATTGGAAGATCTGTCGAAAAAGAAACAATCCCCCAAACAATCACTTGATGGTTGATCAGCCAATCCATTCTGAGGTCTGAAACACTGCAGCCAACACGTAACAGAAGCTTCTACACTGCCAGCTAGGACTGTACTAACTAAGCAACCAAACCGTAGCAACCTGAAACCTGAATTTGGACCATGTTTGTCATGCCTCCTAGGAAACGGTTGAAGACATGTACTTGTGATGTTCTCATAATAAATTGGTCAACTGGTCCAGTGTTGGTGTTGCTCTGGGAAAGTACCAAGTGAGTGCAGTTATGGTGTCACCTGGAGAAACACCAAACAGGGTTTTGGTGTTCTGACAAAACACAAACTGGTTCTTCCAGAAAACTGGTCTAGGATTGGTGTTCTCCAAAGAAACGACCAAGTTATTAAAGTGTGGTGTTCTTATGAGAAGCTACCATTCTGGTTCAGATGTTGGTGCATCCTAGGAAACGACCAAACTGGTCTGATTTCTGTGTTCTCCTAAGGAATGATTAAAATGCCTAGCTGTGATGTTCATCTGAGAAATTACGAAACTGGGCTTCGGAACCTTGTTCTCTTAGCAAATAACCAAACTGGTCCAACTCTGATATTAACAAACTGGTCCATTTATGGGGTTCTCGGGTCCATTTATGAAATGACCCAACTGGTTGAGTTGTTGGTGTTGACTGGGAAATGACCAAACTATCCTAGTGTGGATGTTGTCATGAACGCTGGCCATTAATTGTTTGGTGTTGACTGGGAAACGACCCAGCTGGTCTAGTTGTGGTGTTCTCCTAGGAAACGACCAAACCATCCTAGTTTGGATGTTCTTGTGGGAATGGCCAAACATGGTCAGTTTTGGCACTGACCAAATTCTGCTGGGTGTTCTCCTGAGAAATGACCAAAGTCCGGTTCAGTTCAGTTCTAGCTCTAGAAAATTACCTAACTGGTCAAATGACGGTGTTCCTCCTAAACTGTCCAAACTGTTCCAGTTTGGTGTTCTCCTAAGAAACACCAAACTGGTTAAGAATTTTCTTGGGAAACAACACAAATACTAATTAACTAAAAATAAAATAAAAC
Organism: Prochilodus magdalenae; assembly: GCA_024036415.1. Lineage (NCBI taxonomy): Eukaryota > Metazoa > Chordata > Actinopteri > Characiformes > Prochilodontidae > Prochilodus > Prochilodus magdalenae. The sequence continues at coordinate 19,932 of JAMWET010000635.1, read as the reverse complement.
ATAAAAGTAAAAACTGCATGATCAAAAAGTCAGTGGCCCTGTTATTTGTGCCCAGAGTTGTTTTTATTGGGTTGTAGGGCAGATAAAAGTCCTCTTACTCATGCAACGTTCTCATTCTCCTGACGTCATTATTACTAAGACCAGACACGTTCTCCTTCCTGAACTGAGACGTCGTCAAAATATAACCATTATCCAAATACAACCTCCAAACTATATGACCGCTGTCCAACGAAAAACACGCATCTCCAAAATGACAGCTTCACAGGAGAGGGCTAGAACCTAATGTAAGCCAGTAGAACCAAGCTGTTCCTCTTGCCAAGCAGTTTTGGGTCAGTTCTGCTGGTCCATTCATCATGAAATTCCCACCCAGTGTAAACAGCAGCTGCTGTGTTCAAATGACAGAACTGAAGATGCATGTTTTTCTTTGGACAGTGATGATACAAGGCTGTCTTGCTGTCCGAACCTGCAGAGGAGTGAATAAAGAGGGTGAATAATCCCCAGCAGGGTCCAACTGTTTCAGTGTACGGCTCTTCACTGTTGCCTTCTATGGTAGCCTGTAAAAAGGTTACTGAGCAGGTGAAGATATCTCCACAGGTATAAAAGAAGTGTCATAATCCCGGCATGTTGTCAAAGGGAAAGTTTCACACTTGGTCTTGGCAGGGGAACTTTGGCCGGTAGAGAGTGATAAACAGTCTGGGAAAAGCCAGGACAGATGTGGCTTCCTCACTCCAGAACGCTCCAGGGTGGTGTGAGTTCAGGTTCTTGTTTGGGATCATTACAACAAACTGAACAACCACATCAGTAAAAACAAATAGCACAAGATCATATACAGAGGAAAAAGACGTGTAGAAGATACTGAGGTTTACCTACATCCACATCCATTCACAAGCTAACATGCTAACACAGCTTTACAAACCAGTCTGGGTAGAGGAAGCAATGAAGTTCCAGCAAAATTAGAATTTCAAATGCCTCATATTCCAAAAGGTGCTATCAAATCTCAAGACACGTTAACCAAACTGTTGAGAAATGATAATTATCAAAACTGATTAGCTCCTTCCCTTTGACTCCTTTCCCATTTCGGATAAGGAGGCTGAGCCTACTGGACAGGCACAGATCTTAAAATCTGACTTTCTGGTCTTTTAGATGTTCAAAACTTGTGAAATGGAAACTCCTGTTGCAACCCTGATGGCCCTGACACTGTCAGCACAACTTTCCCCCGGTTTCCCAAACGCACTGACGGAATTCCTTTTGCCTGGCACCTCAGATTTGAGTACAGGTCTCTGTGGAGACGTGGAATCGTCCTAATTTCATAGGGTAACGTGTCCCTCTTCGCGCTGTCGCGGATGACCGTTGATCTTTGAGACTGTTATCAGCAGACTAGCAGCGCTAATATAAAGGCAGTCCACACGACGCGCTTTCTCATTGCCAGTCGTGCTCCAAACGTGACTGAGGAAACGTCATTATAGAGCCACCAGCATGAGAACGCCGGATCACACGCTCTTCGCGGTCGCGATGCTCATCTCGCTGCTCTGTGCCATCCAGGTAGGAAGCCAGCCGTCCCAGAAGATCCAATCTGCCTACTGATCCGGTAGTGTTGGAGTCTCAGGGTAGAGGGCACCGTATAACACAAACAGATGCCAGCGTGTCTACTGGTAGCCTGGAGGGCAAACATGCTGGAGATGCAGGGAGGAAAAACCTTGAGCTGGACTAGGAGATGCCACCCGAGGACTTTGGCGGATCAGAATCAGTTTATGGAGGCTGTTTGATCTCAAAGACCTCAATCACACGAACCCTGAACGGTTCTTTGGGGCTGTGGTGCACACAGTGCCCACTTCTTCCTCGCTCCATATGTGCTGGAGCATATGTATGGACCCTTATGGACCGACTTGGGAACCAGCGCTTGATTGCTTCCTCTGGGGCCCTGCTTTTGGTGTTTTGGTATCTTCGTTAGGCGTATAGGCATGTTGAGAGAGATGTGGAGACAGATGTCGAGTTTAGGTGGTGATCCCTGCTCGGATGGTTTTGGCACGTCATGTAATCATTATGTATTTTCCCCATACCTGTTATGAGTATTACTACGACACTGCTAGGTATCCTAATCGCGACTCTCCTCGCCTTTTTCGGTTTTCCATTAGGCAAATCTGGTACTATTGGTGGCACTTCTGCTGGAATTCCAAACTTTCGAGGTTCCAAGTGAGAGGACTGTTACATATGTTAAAGCTAGCTAGGTTAGCATACCATCTGACGGCATCTCCCGAGCAACCAGAATCATCCAGTGGTCTGAACTCTGATGTAGCTTGTCCCAATCTCTGATTTAGCTTCTGCCTCTATAGAGTAAAATTTGTCTCCCTCCCATTAAGGTAGCTTTACTGCGGTATGGCTGTGAGTCGACTCTAGCTATGTACCATGCCATGGTACACCTTTGTCAAGCTGCTAGCGAGCAATGTGGGGTAAAAAGGAAAGAGTGGGAACCTCCTACTCTGACAGCAGCAAGGTGACCTTAGAACAGCCTTACGGTGTAAACATGCTAGCTGACTACTGTAGTGCATGTCAAAGGTGCTGACTGTGGTGGGGTGGGAACCCTAGGTGACTGGTGTCTTGGTTGGTTTACTCATCTGCTCTCTGTTTCTCCAGGGAGAGGCAGCTCCAGTGGCGGGCACATGGGCTACGGGCTTGATCCACCGTGCTAAGCGCTCGTTGTTGTGGCGCTGGAACACTCTGAAACCTGTCGGCGCCAGCTGCAGAGACAGTTATGAGTGTGGCACCAACTACTGCAGGTAATGTTCACATATGCACTTACGAATACAGGCCATGGAACCTCAAGGGAAGACCAGGAGTGATGGACAATCATGATCTAGAACAGCGGTCACCAAACCCCTCCTCCAACCGGAGGCCTGGAAGACCTCGATCAGCGGGCTGGAGGAAGAGGACTGGTGACCACTGATCTAGATCATGTTCATACATCACTGGTATCAGGGTTCTCCTTCACATTCCTCCATGTTCTTGGTAGTGAGGACACAGAGTAACCTTCCACCTGTTACACACTGAAAGATTTGGCTCTAGATAACCAGTGCGGAACCACGGCCTGCAGAAAAACACCTTCCGTCTTGTCAGGTGACTTGTTTACTCAGTGAAGCCTGCCCCGAAAGGCCAAGTCATCCTCTAGATGAACCTCGACCCAAACATAGGTGAATACTGATAAGCATTATCAGGCTATTAGAGACAGTAAATGATTCAGCAGTCGGGAAAGATGCAGGCTGAGGAGTTCGCAGCTTATCAGCACACTCTGATTCCGATAAGATGCCCGTGTCAGTTCCCGGAGCGTACTGCCAAACCAAATAGAGTCTTATTTAAGAGGAACTGTGCATCCAAATATCATTAAGTACCAGGAACATGGAGGAACATGGAGGAACATGGAGGAACATGGAGGAACTTAGGCACAACTCAGAACTCATGGTGTTCCTTCTATATCACCACTCGTATCCACAAAACAAGCAAAGCTGCTAAACATGAACGAGTGAGTTACAAACCACACGGCTCTGTGTCTTATATTTACCCCTCTCTTCTTCTCTTCCTCTCACCTCCAGGAGAAACATCTGCGCCTTCCAGCCAAACTCTTCTTCGTCGTAACGAGGAAGCCGCTCACTCCTTCTCCAAACTCGCGGGACAACTTAATGACCCCGTCTCCTCCTTCGTCCTTACCCACCGCAATGAACAATATCAGCTCTAATGGAACATCAGAAAGTTCAATACGATTCTAGAACCAGTATCAACAGCAGAACACTTCATTTTGTATCCAAGCCAAATGTCCATGATTGCCAACTGCCAGATATAAAGCATCACGTTCTGTCACACAATCTTGTGACTTACTTTACATCTTACAGAACCCGTACCACCGAAACACGTCTGATCTGATCAAACACAGCTGTACTCAGTGCCAAAAGAACTCCACGCCCATTCGGTTTATAGAGAGAATTATTTATTTGTAAATAGCAGACACATTAGAAAAGACCTTACAGAACTGTAAATACTGTTTGTTAATGTGTTTTTACTGTTTTTTTGTAATATTGTTACACTGATAGTGCAATATTTGTGGTTGTTTTTTGTTTTTTTTTAAAGAAAAAAAAGAAAATTAAGATGGTTAAGTTTTACATGATGCAATAAATGAAAACACAAACAAACCAAAACAATTCTCCAAAGAAAGAAACATGCTGACAGCAGGTGTGAGTTGACTGGAGTCGTAATGATCACTTGTTACCAGTGTTCATTGGCATTCATTGGCATTACACGACTGACTGGCAAAGGCTGGGTATCAGAAATTCAGTATCGGTGTGGTGCCGAACAACTTCAGTGCTACAAACAAATAATTTAATACACGATTTTAATACCGGAATAGTCAGTATTCTACACCCGTGTGTGGCTAAACTCCACTCCACACGTCAATAACGCACGTACCTCCCGAGTACTCCTCCCACTGCACAACCCCTCACACTCATTCTGTCCGGGGCTGGACGCTTTATCCATTCGCCTTAGTCCCTCAAACCTTAACATCAAACTACCAATCGGACAACTACTACTATTGGTGCTGCTAAGCAGGACAGGGGAGCTGGTTAACTGTAGCTTAGCTAGCATGCTAACAGCTCTGCTTACCATAGAACATGCTGGGTTCTGGTTCTGGCTAAAATGTAACACAGGTTTAGATGATGATGATTAAAATCTGAAACTGGAGCTGAAGAAAGAGTAAGCTGTGTTCTTCTGTAGCCTGATTGGCTAACTTCACCCTAGCTTAGTGAGCAGCTAAGGCCGGACCTCACACTACAGGTTTGGTTCTGACTGCTGCTCTGCTAGAACATCCGAGAGAGCAAAGGTCCACTAACTGACAGAGGGATGAAACTGAGGGCGTTCTGTGGCGCTCGGGACGGATGTGTTTTGGTTGAGCTAATGATCGTTTAGTTAGCAGGTTACACCTGCCACTCGGCACAGGCTTGGAGAACTGCCAACCAGCTTTATGATCAGTTAACGCAGAGACTGGCACTGAAGTTCAACTCGTAAAACTCAGGACAAGTTAGGACCCCTCCGATTTCCCTTTTCAAATCTCACACCGAGATAAATGCTGAATCCCAGTCACCAGAAAAATTAACACACTTAGAATTAAGAACATTCAATAATCAGATCCGGCCCGTACGGTTCCCGAAACTCAGCCAGGCGAGCGCTCGGACGCCAGTTTAGACTCATTAGTGAAAAAACAGAAGAACAACAACTGAGATAATACTGAGCAGCTGCTCGTGTGTGCACTGTAGTGTGGTTTGAACACGTTCACATTGGCGTAATAACATCAGAAGAGTGAAATCTGTATTTTTATTAATTACTGAAAATAACACCTTCTCTGGCTTTACAGGGCCTGCAGAACTATAGAGCTGTTCATATTCCTCATCTGCTCTCCTTTCAGAAATCGGCACACTAGTTATTCAGTCTCTTACGTCAATCAAAGGTAAAGAAATCCATTTTCAATTTAAATACAGTGACTTACGCTAAAATGCATTATAAGTGCAATTCAAAATTCAACCCAGTTATACCGTGTGGGGTGTCGGCAGAAATTACAGAGCAGAGTTTTTCTGAACATCATTAAAACAGTGACAATGTTCAGATTTGATCAAAGCCAGCGACAGTATAATATGTTACCATAGTTACATACATAACAAGTAATGATTCTGATTAATGCAATCTGTGCAAACAAACATATAGCACTTATCTCCGCGTCAGTTAACCGTCAGGGGTGGGAAAAATATTGACTCTGAGAAACCCAGCATGTCTCTCACGTTAGCTTTGGCATAGGCTAAATTTAATACAACCAATAAGATACATTTTATTAAATTGTAGCCCAATTTTATTTCACCTGTTCAATTTGAGCTAATGATCTATGTGAGGACGGACAAACGCTGGAAAGGCAATCATAACATGGCCTCAGAAGTCAAAATAAAGATCCCTGCACCCCGAATCGAATCGGGATTAGCCTAGAGATTCCCACCCCTATGGAACACTCATGGAAAAAATAAAGAAATTAAAGAAACACCACAAAATATATGAAAACAAATAAAATCACAGAATTATAGAAGCCCTAGAGAACTCAGTGAAGCATGTGAAATGTTTCTAGAACTATAAAACTGAATGTTATATTAAAAAAAAGACATTAAAAAAAACAAAACATGGCTTAGCAGAACAATCGGGAGCATGGCCAAATTCACTAGTAGGCAGCAGTGATTGACAGCTCTGTCTAACCCTCATGCTGAAGCTAAACTGACCTGTCCTGCTGAATGAATAAACAGACAACAGGCAGACGGCTAAGCAGGCTTGGGAACTCGGCTATGCTTGTTGGGTTAGCGTTCGCTTGGTGGTTAGCCTTCTCTGTATGTTCCTGTTCTAGTTTGAACCACGAGACTGCAGACGAACCTAGCTTTGTTAAAACCACATCGACGATGCAACTAGATCCGTCTTCACGGGAATACCGCATCCGTCGTTCAGGAACGGGTAAACTGTAGTAAAGATAACTGCACATGTTCATCATATGCACTCAGAAAGAAAGGTGAGTTTAGGTTCTCAGGAGCTACAAGCACAAAAACCAATTCAACGTTTATTATGACAAAAAAAAAAAAAAAAAAAAAAATTAAGTGTTTAAAATCTGCGTTCTGATTTAATAGCACGTACGTAAGGCGACTGGATGAGCACCACTGAACTGGGATTGGGAAACTGGGAGAAATGTGGAGAAGGACAGCCGGTCATGTGCTTCAGTACGCCCTTTTCCAGAGTTCAAGGTGAACCAATCAGACGGCGCTTGGCTCGACACTAATATCAGACCATATTCAGACGTCCTTGTAGAAGCACAAACGGGCAGGTCAGTTTGGGAATTTAAAAAATCCCGTAGATAATGTGACGGTCAGTTTCTAAGCGTAGGGCGCTGTGGACACGGTCAGTTACTTAATTTAGAGTTTTGTGGACACGGTGTCGGACAGTTTCTAAATTTAGCATTCTGTGTTGAGCCAAAGCCTAAAACAAACAGACGGAGTAACTACAGCGCAGGATACGGTCATTAGTGTGGGGTGGAGGCCCGCTTCGTCCCCCTTTAGAATTTCACAACCATCGGCTGTTTACGTTCAGCTCTCTTTCTGATTTTCACCAGCACTGCAGACTGTGCAGCTGTGTGTTCACCGTCCCCGAGGGCTGGACGGCGGTCTAGGTCTTCCATTTTCGGCTGAAGTTCCTTCTTACAGGACTCCCATTCCGTGTGGTGCTCATCATCGCAGCTCATTATCATAAAAAAGTCAAACAACCATAAAAATAAAAGTTAATACAGGGGCAGTGGCATCTCCCTAAATCAGCCTGAACCCCACGTCACATGGCAATGCTTGGCAAGCGATGATTGATGGATGAACTGGTCAATACTGGGTCGGCATGCGTTAACAGCTGTCTGATTCAGTGCGAAGCTACCTTCAGTTCACAGAACGCTTTCAAACTCCCAGCGGTGCATCTCAGAATCAGCTCTCTCCGCCCGGTAAGGACGCCAGTAAGGGCTGACGCTCGGCGGCGGTGCTCTGGAGGGAAACGGAGAAAGAAGCACACAGGTGTATTACCTGTCTCAAACGGCCGGGAGCGGTGTTTGAACAGAGTGGGCGGCAGATCTCTGCTCCACCGATCGATCTGTTTGTTTAAAAGAGTATTTACCAATCCGGTACTCACCGACTACACGGCATGTATACACTGTAAACGTTTTAGATAGCATAAAAAATATTATAAAGCTATTTATTAGCACTAATAATCACTAATAAATACACTGGTATTACAGTAAATACAATAATATTATTTTTTATAAGTATATGGATGTTGACAAAACTATTCTAAATATATACCACCTCAAAATATTATAGAGAGCACTAGTACTGGTCATTTTGTGGATTTAACATTCTGTGGAAAAAAACAAAAATATATATAAATTTTTAGAAAACAGCACAAAAATGAGCAGATTAATAACATATTAAAGTTTGTCCCCTGTAGAGAATATGTTAGACTAAAATGGTGTATAAACGGTAACCTTTATATTTACACTGTATGATATTTTGATAATTTAAATTAATATTAAAATCTGCACTCAGAAGGAATCGACAGGAAGAACTTGATGGGTAGGTTTAACATGTGTGCATGTGACGATGGGACATCCAGCGAGCAGTGGTGTCCTCCATGAGTCCTCCTGTTAGTGCAGCACCATCGGCAGACGGCTGCACCACGCAGGACTACACCCACACAGACCGTTACCACGACTGTCCTTAACACCACGTCACCGTCACCAAAGACTGCAGTGGTGTCGTACCAGACTGTCATGGAGCGACTCAGAATGGCAGCGGGTCATCTTCAGTGACGAGTCCCGCTTTAGTCTTGGTGGAGACGCCCAACGAACCCGTGTGTGGAGGTAATCAGCCCATAAGATTTGGAGGAATCTTGTTCTTGTTGAATCCAGAATTCATAGCTCCATTACCCGCCTACATTACAAACCAGCCTCAAACCGCGATACTGCCACCGCCATGTTTCACAGTCGGGATGATGCCATCTCTCCACCCAGTTTCATCCATCCATATAACATTATTCCAGGGTTTCTGGCAGGTGGTCCTTAGAAAACTGAAAACAGGCAGACATGCTTCTCCTAGAGAGCGGAGGCGTTTCCATGGCACCATTCCATACGTTCTATGGAGTGTTTGCATGAACGCTAATATTAGCCAGCGTACGAGGGACCTGCAGATCCTTACAGTTACCCTGGGGTTCTTCCTACGCTACATCTCCGAGCCATTATTGTTGGATGACCACTGCAGGGAAGGGAACAATGGGCTGGAATTTCCTTTATTTGTGAGGAAAGCCTGACCGAGGAACAGTGGAACAGTGGAACTCTTCAGAAACCTCGTCCAGCCTGATACGCAGTGGTCTTTCTGAGGTCCTCAGACTTCTCTTTTGACTGAGGCATGGCCTGCACATGTGTGTGGTAAACATGTGTAAGGTAAAAACCTCACACCTGATAATCACTTTATACCCATCAGCCATAACATTAAAACCACCACTCTGTTCTTCAATGGTCAGGACCACCACAGAGCAGGTACTGAAGGGACACTGACGGTGTGTTGGTGTGTGTGGTGCTCGTGTGAGTGGACCAGAGACAGCAGTGCTGCTAGACACCTCAGTCTGAGAGTTGACTGAGAATCGTCCACCAACCAGAACTATCCAGACCAACTGCGTCCTGTGGGGCAGTGTCCTGTGGGGCAGCGTCCTGTGGGGCAGCGTCCAATGGGGCGGCGTCCAGTGGGCAGCGTCCTGTGGGGCAGTGTCCTTTGGGGGGCGGCGTCCTGTGGGCAGCGTCCTGTGGGGCAGCGTCCTTTGGGGGGCGGCGTCCTGTGGGCACTGTCCTGTGGGGCAGTGTCCTGTGTCCACTGATGAAGGACTAGAGGATGACCAACACTGCACTGTGCAGCAGCAGATGAGCTATCGTCTCTGACTGTCCATCTACAAGGTGGAGCAGCAAGGTAGGAGTGTCTAATAGAGTGGACAGTGAGTGGACACAGTGTCTCAACACTCCAGCAGCACTGCTGTGTCTGATCCACTCACACCAGCACCACACACACTAACACCATCACTGCAGTGCTGAGAATGATCCTCCACCCACATACTACCTGCTCTGTGGGGGTCCTGTGGGGGTCCTGACCATTGAAGAACAGGGTAATACAGTACACAGAGAAACAGATGGACTACAGTCTGGACCTGTACACCTACAGAGTGTCCTGTAGGGTCAGTGGAGCTGATGGAGTGGAGGTTCTAACGGCTGATCAGTGCATACAGAGCTGTATATAAATAGATTCTATATAAATACAAATTTTCCAGCATACATGTTCCAGGAATGTGCCTGGTGCTCCCTAAGGAATAAGCTGGAAAGCGCTGCCAGCAGTGTGGCCGGATCTCACCTCTGGGGCCCTCAGACGCCACAGCAGCACCATGAAGACCACACCCAGTAAGATGCCTAGGCTGATCACAATGAAAGGTATGTTGATCACCACGTTGGCCTCGACCACCACGGCTCCAAGCTTCTTGGCGGAATCCGCGTCGATGACCACACTCTGCAAGGAGGCAGGAGGAGCGGGTTAGGAACAAGTAATCAGGGCACAGGTCGCGCTTCTGGGGACTAAAGCTAAGAGCTAGCATCTGCACAACCTCAGAGACTTCCTGTGAAGGTCTGTGACCTCCGCGGACATCCTCTATGGGTCGCATGACCTTCAGGAACCTGAATGTTCACAAAACACAACCTATCCCACCATATCCTCTCTCGTTCAGGGCAGACGCCTCGACCCTGAGACATTCCCAATTTCACACGCGATTTAAAGGTAGTGCCGTGAGGAAGTCTGATCTTGGCGAATCCAAAGGCAGCAGCTACCTGCGTGTGTTTATTAAGCCAACACACAGAAACATAAACAGCCCGCCGCTCGAGGCGGAGGAGCGCGGCCGGCCTTCGCTAAGCTCACACTGCAGCAGCTCCCATCCCAGCGAAATCCCTCAGGAACAAACACATTAATCACCAGCTCACATTTGACTGAGGACAATTAAAAGGAAATCAGATCAGCGGACATGATGTTTACAGAGAGATGCTCTTTCAATAAACACTTCAGTAAGAATTACAGCACCGTGTAGCTGCTGGGACCTGGCGGTAGTTCTTCCAGGTCTGAGATTACTGAGGTCTATATATCGGATTCATTCAATTTGTGTAGCTTTATAATACGTCATTACATTACTAACAAAGATACCACGAGTATAACACGCTTATTAAGCATAAACAGAGTCAGTGCTACATCAGAGTGGTCTCGTACATTCTAGATAAACTCTGGTGAAGGTAACCAGACGTCCCCTCTAAAAGCTCCCTCACAGGAAGCTCCTACAGGAGGTGGTTCTGAATACGCTGCCTGATGTCTGAGACGCTGTTTATGATAGTGTGGAGAAGATCTCAGCCTTAAACTCCATTCATGGTGGAGGGATACATGCTGCAGGGCGCTGTGAGGTCAAATAGTCCCCCAAAGAGACTTAGTATTTCCAGGTTTTCCAGATTTTCATCAACAACATTCCATACACACTCAGAAGACACGTGCAGGTTCTAGATAGTCAAGAAAATGTCTATATATATACATATAAATATATAAATGCCTATATATCCCGGTTCCCGTCACCACCACGTACATTGTGTGCAGACTTCATGATGATTGGACCAATAGAAATGCATTAAAACAGTTTAAAATAGAGCCAGTCTACATTCAGACCACACATGGTTAATACTCATAACCGTAGATCACATCTATTTAATAACCTGGTCTCCAGATAAACACTCCGGAAACACATTCGCACAGAACACCATGTACTCAGAAGATATTCAGAAAGCTTTACCTCGTTAAGGTACACGACGGGGAAGACCAGAGTCCTGACGTTTCCCGTTTGGCTGTGAGAGGAGAAACAGGAAAAGCAATCAGCATCTGGTTGGTGTAGCTCAGTGGGTAACACCACTACTCAGGGTGTGGGAGACTGGGGTTCGAATCCCGGTCTGGGTGACTATGCTGAGCTACACCAATAAGAGTCCTTGGGCAAGACTCCTAACACTACACTGGCCCACCTGTAAATCATTAACCTTGTAAGTCGCTCTGGATAAGAGCGTCAGCTAAATGCCATAAATGTAAATGGAATAAAAGCCACAACCCTGCAGCAGGGATTTGATTCAGCTGATCCAAAATGGGATGCCATACACCAACCAGCCACAACATTAAACCCTCGCCTCGACACCACCCACCATATCAGCTCCACTGACCATACAGGACACTCTGTAGGTGTACAGGTCCAGACTGTAGTCCATCTGTTTCTCTGTGTACTGTATTACCCTGTTCTTCAATGGTCAGGACCCCCACAGGACCCCCACAGAGCAGGGAGTATGTGGGTGGTGGATCATTCTCAGCACTGCAGTGACACTGACGTGGTGGTGTGTTAGTGTGTGTGTGTGGTGCCTGACCACCGTTAAGTGCCAGAAACATTGCTAATACCGGTACGAAGCAACACTAACTGATTGTAAAATAGAAGAAACGCTAATAAAGTTAACGAGCTCCTGCATTAACCTGTGATGATTAGTTTGCCAGGTGAGCCCATACAGAGGAAAACTACCCAAGAAGAACGTTCCACATTACTAAACCGGCCACAGGTTCAAGCAGCGTGGGAGAGAGACAGGAACCTACTGCTCCGACAAGCTCCAAATAGAGCCAAGACTCGGACGAGTACGAAAACAGCCAACATTTCACGGAACCTTAAGCGTGATCATGGTTCTGTGAAGAGACCTGTGGCTGATTCAGAGCCCAGATAAAGGTGTGATGAAGTTTCTGGCAGACAGATTCTTCAGATTAGGAGAGCAGCTGCTGAAACGCCATCACACCGCAGCAAACTGAAGCTGCTGGTGCCCCTGGAGTCCCACGAACCTCAGGGTGTAGGGTCATCCGGAGGCTTGCAGTGGTGCATAAACCTTCTATTCGGCCAGCCGTAACCGGGGCTCACAAACAGGAACGGCTGCAGTGGGCCCAGACCAAGTCTCATTCTTAAACTGTCGTCTTTACTGAGGAGAGCGGTGCCACCCTGGACGGTCCAGATCGACGGAGAGTAGTGGATGGTTGGTGGATGGCCACCATGTCCCAACAAGGCTGCGACGTCAGTAAGGAGGAGGCGGAGTCTGTTTTGGGCTGGAATCATGGCGAGAGAGCTGGGAGGCCACTGAAGATGTGGAAGTGACCTCAACAAAGTATACTGAGTTTCTGACGGACCCGTTTCTTCCCTGGTACAGAAAGAAGACCCGTGCCCTCCTTAGTGAAACCAGCTTCATGCATGACACTTTAAATTCTCATGCTGCAAAGAATCCCTCTGTGTCGTTGGCTGCTATGGGCATAAACAGAGAGGAACCCATGGTGTGGCCTCCATCCTCCCCTGAGCTCAACCCTATTGAGAACCGCTGGAGTACCGTCAAGCAAAAGATCTATGAGGGTGGAGGCAGTTCACATCAAAACAGCAGCTCCGGGAGGCTGATCTGAGATCCTGCACAGACATTCAAGCAGATAATCTCCAAAAAAATCATACGGTGATATCAAAGAAGGGCTCCTATGGTAACCTGTAACGGCCTGTTTGGATGTTTCTACCTGAAATGTAGAAAACTTGATTTCAGTAAATGTGATCTCTTAATGCTGCAGATTCGATAAAAGACCATGTTCAGTTCCTTACAGCCTATAAAATGTTTGAAACTCAAATTAATAATTCGGTACAGTGCATTCTGAGTTTTTTATTTTTGAAAATCATTGGGATATACTGTTTGTTATACTCTAAAGGAAGATGACTTGAAAACTCTACTGACGGTCATTTCCATGGATCATTTAGAAAAAAAGAGAGAAAAATACCAGCTGCATAATAATTTGGAATAGCGTGTAGAATGAATCACTGCACACCAACAAACTCTCAGTCTCAGTCATTTAACTGCAGTCATTCAGGAAGACCAGTGGACCCTCCACCGCTCGCCGTCCCCTCCACATCCTCCACCCTGCCATCTGTGCAAGCGCTTAGAGCGGTTCGCTTCGCGCATATGGAGGTTCATGTGTTGTGGTGATAATTTTAGAGATGGCGTGATGTTCTCTCCTTACACACTGGCGCGTGATTTAGCGGGGGGTCGTGACCTCCGTCCCAGGGCACAAACCCTGCAGGACAGCTTGAGCTACAGCTGCGTCACGGAGGAACCCGTGCAGGACATTCCTTCTTTTATGTCCCGATTCGGTCCGGGGGACATACGCCACATTCCCGAACCCAATCTGACCCTCTGCCCACATAGCTCCGCATGCCCTACATAACTGGAAAGAAACCCCCACCAATTCGAAAGTCCATCGCCAACCAGAGAGGGCGGCTGGTTATCTGCTGGGCTACTGCAGGTCAGGGTCTTACCGTATTACGCAATCCTCATCTATAATTAACTGGCATATGCAACACTGACATTCGCCTGCTGGTACCTGGTAGGCGTGATCACCTGAGGGAAGGTGAGGGCGCGGAAGTGAAAGTAAGACGGACCGACGCTTTCTATGCAAAGCAAATAATCAATCAAGGGTATGTGACGATTTGATAAAAATCTGATTTATACAAACCCCCCACCACTTACTCCAAATGTGGAGAGGCAGCCATAGTGTTAGCACTGAAGCTATGAGGCTAGGGAAGCTAAAAAGATTATATGCCACCAATTAGCATATATGTACAATAAAGTTAATGAGCTCATTTATTAATAATGATAATTAATACCATTAATAAAACAGAGAGTCACTGCATAAAGATAATAATCAATATTAATAAAGTAAATTAAACACATTATAAATTCTAACCTGTTAACACAATGATAAAGTTAGATATAGTTCAGGAAATGGCAATCAGCGGGGCCCAAGCACCAAAAGACCAACAAGCCTTTGATGTTTACGGACGTCAATATTTTATTGTTAATTATTGTTACTCACTCGTCTGAGTGTATTCTACGCCTACCCACCAAATTCTGATAATTTACAGTGCATGCCCTATATATCACTTCAGTGGTGAACACAACACGCTAGCAATGCCAGAAAACTACCCCACCCTCAATGAGTAACCATAAATAACGTTTCCACATTAGCATTGGTAAAGTTGGCATAGCGCAGACGGCAGCACAAGCTTCGCCATGTGAAAGCCATTCCCTCTGCCAAGATATTTTTGCCGTCTGACGTTTGCTTATATTATTGTAGCACTGAAGCTATGAGGCTAACGGAGCTAACAAGTCAGAGATTATACGCCATCTATTAGCACTGATATATACAAGTTATTAAAGTTAATGAGCTTATGCATTAATGTTAATAAGCTACCATTAATAAAGCAGAGAGTCCCCGCAGTCATTCAGTTAATGAGTTTAAATTGCACTAATAAAGATAATAAGTCAATATTAATAAAGTAAAATAAACACATTATAAATTCTAACCTGTTAACGCAATGATAAAGTTAGATATAGTTAAACAAGTGGCAATCAGCGGGGCCCAAGCACCAAAAGACCAACAAGGCTGTGATGTTCATGAACGTCAACATTTTATCAATTAAAACTTTTCATTAATTTTCAAATAATTTCATTTGCCATGGCAAGGGGATCTGAATGCACTTTCTTCGGATCGTAAGGGTGATGTTTTATCAATTAGCCACAAGTAGCCCATGCTGGCACTAAAAAGGGCAATATGTGGACAACCACTGTTTTAACTAGTTTCCTAATTTGATTATTTAATTATTGGCACACTTTACTAAAAAAATCAGTTCTGAATTCTCTATAAGTATTTGGTCACACACTGACAATCCAATCTTACCCCATCATACTCCAGCCCACCCAACTCTGACTGATTCATGTAAGCTGTAATAAGCATTGTTATTTTAATAATTATTCTGAACACTCTGCTGATTGTTTCTTGACCCTTTTTGAGACCATATAATAATTAAAAAAAAATTTAATCAGTGACTGGCTGATGGGACACAAGAAAATAGCACATGAAAATAGCTTTCTAAAATAACTCTACTTGCAAAAGTGTCCGTTTCAGTGCACTGCTGAAAAGATTAAGGTTTTTAAACCCATAACGGCCAACTGATGTCATTTCTCATAGCGTGCTACAGAATCCCTACATCTAAATATCACGCAAATTTAATAACCAGTAGTGAACTGTAGTCAGATTTTAGCCACGGGACGGTGGAGCCGTGGAGCCGTGGAGTTCTATAGCGGAACTTGGGTTTGGAGGATGAATCCAGGAATCCAATGCTCCCTAACGGAATGCAGAGTGCCCACAGTGAAGTGGTGGAGGCGGGGATACTGGTCTGGGGGGTTCAGGGTTTGGGCTTGGACCCTTCGTTTCAGTGAAGGGTGGGGTTAATGCTGCAGCACACAGACACAGTTTAAACAATGATGTGCTTCCACATTCGGGGAGCAGTTCGGGGAAGAACTTGGTCGAGCTGTGTGGAGGAACTCCAGTGACCTGCACGGTGCCCTGACCTTTGGGATGAGCCTTCCAACATCAACACCTGACCTCTCACATAGTCTTTTGATGGAACAGCCAAGTACTTCCAAAGGCGCTCTCGACAGAAGTGCGGGGACCGGGAAGCGAACCGTACGGTCCCTGAAGGAACTGAAACTCTTCATTTCGGGGAATTTCTAGCGAGCCTGGAAAGCAGGGAATACATAAAGAAGGGAGCGCGGTGCTGCTGTTGGAGTTCAGCTAAAGCAGGCGTGTAATTAGAGGACTATGGGAAGTCTACAGGAGGAGCAGAGGAGGACTGATCGTGAATCTGGGTCAGGTTTAGTCTGGCCTTGCTGGTGAACAAACATGGCTGTTCTCGGTAACGCTTTGATCTGCAGCCCTCTGGGAGGTTTTCCCATTCCAGATCTGAAGACGGAGTATTTTAAAACGTCTGAAGTACAAAGCAAACAAACAGACTACACCAGGTATATGCATGGTGCATACATGCTGGGACCTATAGGGTCGAGTACAATGAGCTGCAGGATGTAAAGCTTCCGTCGCTCTAATCACACTTCCTCACATTCAGTCCGAATAACAGCTGCTCAGACAGGCACTCGGAGAGGTGATCACGCCACCACACCATACATACACACACGCACTCGCACTCGCACTCGCACTCGCACTCACACTCACACTCACACACTCGCAGAGGTGATCACGCCATCACACCATACATACATACACATACACACACTCGCACTCACACTCGCACTCACACTCACACTCACACTCACACTCACACTCACACTCACACACTCACACTCACACTCACACACTCACACACTCGCAGAGGTGATCACGCCATCACACCATACATACACACACGCACTCGCACTCACACATATACACACACACACTCACACACACACACACACACACACACACACACACACACACACACACACACACACACACACACACTCACACACATACTCATACTCATACTCGCACTCGGAGAGGTGATCACGCCACCACACCATACATACATACACACACACACACACACACACACACACTCACACACACACACACACACACACACACACACACACACTCGCACTCGGAGAGGTGATCACGCCATCACACCATACATACATACACATACATACACACAAACACACACACACACACACACACACACACACACACACACACACACACACTCACACACTCTCACTCGGAGAGGTGATCACTTGCCACCAAACCCCCCCATACCTTACATACACACACCTCGCACTCGCACTATCACACCACACACATATACAACACACAACACACACTACACACCACACACAGACCACCACTCATACTCGAGGTGAGGTTTTTTTTTTTCATTCACGCCATCACACCATACATACATACACATACATATACACACAGATACACACTCGCACTCACACACACACACACACACTCGCACACTCGCATACTCGCACACTCGCACACTCGCAGAGGTGATCACGCCATCACACCATACATACATACACATACATATACACACACACACACACACACACTCACATATATACACACACACAGATACACACTTGCACTCGGAGAGGTGATCACGCCATCACACCATACATACGTACACATGCGCACACACACACCCACACACACACACACACACACACACACACACACAACTACAAGCACCATATATTCCTATAATATGGCACCGCCCAGATACACTGTCACACTCAGAGAGGTGAGCACACCACTCACACAATACATATCATACACATACACAGTGACACAGATAACACACCACAGGCCATGGCAACACACACACACGAGCACACGCTGTCACACTGGATGGAGAGGAGAGGATCACGCCATTCCTACAGCCATGCATTACACACACACACAGATACACACTTCTGTCCGATCCAGTCTCTGTTCCCACTGCACAAACGTGAGAACACGGTCCTGAGCACTGTCCGCTTACAGCCATGTTCTGCTGTGTGCGGTCGAGAGCCCTACTGGAGTTATACTCCTGGACGTGACAAAGACAGATACGCCTGGGCTATTTACTCAGAGCCGCCCGGCGCTGTCCCTGGTACTGGATGGAGCGGAGGAGAGATCACGTCTTCCTAGTTCAGCCTTGCCTGCTTTCTGGGGCTGTAAATAGAACGGTCAGCCCCCCCCCACCGGCCCCCTAGAGGAACAAAGACTCTAAAGGATGACCCATCCTCTTCAGGTCGACCCCGGAGAGAACAAACACAGAGAGGGCCAGAGTGTAGAATTATACACAGTGTTGTAGCCCCGGAGTGGTGGTGTCATCATCTACTCAGATCTGGAAACAGCTCCTCCCTGCTTTAACTGCTCCCTCCGTCACAGCATCCTGGTGCCGGGCTTTTCCTCACATTTCCTCACACTCAGGTGATCATTTTGGGTAATACTGGAATGTTACATATTGCTCCTTTAATATCAGCAACTACTAACCCTACACAGACTCCCCAGGCGACTGCACCGCGTCCACCGACTGTTATATAACAGCTTACATAACACAGCAGCATGCTCAGATTAAAAACAAGCCGTGTGATTCCGCGTGTGCCACAGACATCAAAACCTCTCAGCAGCGTTCACCCAGAAAGCGTGCTGCTAACTGGCGTTACCCCGGAGACCGCGCGCCACTCGTAAACCTTACTCACTTTAACGCCGAGCACGCACTTTCACGCGGCTGGTGCAACCCGGTGACGGCACCTGGACTGGGTTTTATTTGGGTGTCTAATGAAAGCCATGGCTGTGCAAGAGTGGGAGGTCAAAGGGCGTTTTCCACGCTGGATCCATCCTCGCCAAAGCCTCGCGCCATGACATCACAGCAGCTGCTGACGGGGTGGTGATCAATCCAAGGCCCCGGAGCTCCTGCTTTAACCCCTTCTTGCCTAGTCACCAGGCATTCCTGACCGTATATCCTACAGGAACGTTAATTCTGATATGCTAAGGCTGTGGCGTAAGTTAGCTGGAGATTTCTGGTGTGTCTTGCACGAATCGGAACGTCTTCATCCATAAAGGCAGCGTGGAGCTTCTTTTACACAGTGATAGGAAACACGGCTCTAATCCCACCTGCTGCTTCACATTATGACCACCATGGACACGAGCACTCGGCCAGCCACTATTTGGTATACCCTTAGAACAGGTTCCACAGACGGTTCCACAGACGGTTCCACAGGGTTGCCACTCCTTTGTTTTTGGGACAACTTGAATAGACATAGGCTGTTCCTACAAACATGAACATACAGATAGTGCAAGCTCCAATCTGCCGTGCCAGCACTTCACAGACGTCGTGCGAATGTGCTCCGAGCTCACCTAAAGTACAAGTACAGAGTTATTGATAAGGCCCTTAGACACAATCTTAGTCCCTCGTTTTTTCCATGGTGTCCACTGACACGGTGGCCATGTGTGCAGGACATGGAGGTCAAAGGGCATTTTAACGCTTGACTGACCCAGGCCAAAGCTAGGCTATTACCAGGTAGTCCAGGATCTGAGGAAACCCTGGTTCTTTAATCAAGGCCTTAGTCCACTTTTGGCGGCTACTGTCTGAAAAAGACTTCTACTAGACTGAGCCTTCAGGTAAACCAGTCTGAGGTTTCTTATATGGAGGATCGTTAAGAGGATCCTAATTAGTCTTCACTGAAAGTTCTTTAGGGAACCAAAGGTGGTTCAAAGGTGGGCTCTCTCTCTCTCTCGTCTTATCTCCAGTACGACTTGCTTCAGTCCACTTTACAGCCGTTAAATAAGTGCATACAGGCAGATAAAACCTATTTTGGAAGCGACATGG
>JAMWET010000634.1:0-17395 GCA_024036415.1 Prochilodus magdalenae | reverse complement strand
TGACTGTAGGTCGGTGCGGTCAGTGTGAGAAGGAGGTGAAAGGTGGAGATCTGTAAGAGCGTTAGTGGACTGTAGAGTCAGTGTGGTCGTGGAGGAGGAGGTGAGTGTGGAGTCTGTAGAGCGTTAGTGACTGTAGGTGTCGTTGCGGGTCGTGGAGCAGGAGGTGAAGGTGGAGTCTGTAGGGCGTTAGTGACTGTAGGTCAGTGTGGTCGTGTAGCAGGCAGTGACGTGTGAAGTGGGCGTGACTGTAGGTCGGTGGCGCGTCCGTGAGCAGGAGGTTGAAGGTTGGATGTAGAGTCAGTGCGGGTCGTGGAGCAGGAGGTGAGTGTGGAGTCTGTAGAGCGTTAGTGGACTGTAGGTCGATGTGGAGTAGGTGGGAGCAGGAGTGGAGTGTGGAGTCTGTAGAGTGTTAGTGATGTAGGTCAGTGACTGGGTCGTGAGCAGGAGGTGAGTGTGGAGTCTGTAGAGCGTTAGTGACTGTAGGTCAGTGCGGTCGTGGAGCAGGAGGTGAGTGTGGAGTCTGTAGAGCGTTAGTGACTGTAGGTCGATGTGGTCGTGGAGCAGGAGGTGAGTGTGGAGTCTGTAGAGTGTTAGTGACTGTAGGTCAGTGTGGTCGTGGAGCAGGAGGTGAGTGTGGAGTCTGTAGAGCGTTAGTGACTGTAGGTCGGTGCGGTCGTGGAGCAGGAGGTGAAGGTGGAGTCTGTAGAGCGTTAGTGACTGTAGGTCAGTGCGGTCGTGGAGCAGGAGGTGAGTGTGGAGTCTGTAGAGTGTTAGTGACTGTAGGTCAGTGTGGTGGTGGAGCAGGAGGTGAAGGTGGAGTCTGTAGAGTGTTAGTGACTGTAGGTCAGTGCAGTAATGGAGCAGGAGGTGAAGGTGGAGTCTGTAGAGCGTTAGTGACTGTAGGTCAGTGCGGTCGTGGAGCAGGAGGTGAGTGTGGAGTCTGTAGAGCGTTAGTGACTGTAGGTCAGTGTGGTGGTGGAGCAGGAGGTGAATGTAGAGTCTGTAGAGTGTTAGTGACTGTAGGTCAGTGCAGTAATGGAGCAGGAGGTGAAGGTGGAGTCTGTAGAGCGTTAGTGACTGTAGGTCAGTGCGGTCGTGGAGCAGGAGGTGAGTGTGGAGTCTGTAGAGCGTTAGTGACTGTAGGTCAGTGTGGTCGTGGAGCAGGAGGTGAATGTGGAGTCTGTAGAGTGTTAGTGACTGTAGGTCAGTGCGGTCGTGGAGCAGGAGGTGAGTGTGGAGTCTGTAGAGCGTTAGTGACTGTAGGTCAGTGTGGTCGTGGAGCAGGAGGTGAGTGTGGAGTCTGTAGAGCGTTAGTGACTGTAGGTCAGTGTGGTGGTGGAGCAGGAGGTGAAGGTGGAGTCTGTAGAGCGTTAGTGACTGTAGGTCAGTGCGGTCGTGGAGCAGGAGGTGAAGGTGGAGTCTGTAGAGTGTTAGTGACTGTAGGTCAGTGCGGTCGTGGAGCAGGAGGTGAAGGTGGAGTCTGTAGAGCGTTAGTGACTGTAGGTCAGTGCGGTCGTGGAGCAGGAGGTGAAGGTGGAGTCTGTAGAGCGTTAGTGACTGTAGGTCAGTGTGGTCGTGGAGCAGGAGGTGAGTGTGGAGTCTGTAGAGCGTTAGTGACTGTAGGTCAGTGTGGTGGTGGAGCAGGAGGTGAATGTGGAGTCTGTAGAGTGTTAGTGACTGTAGGTCAGTGCGGTCGTGGAGCAGGAGGTGAGTGTGGAGTCTGTAGAGCGTTAGTGACTGTAGGTCAGTGTGGTCGTGGAGCAGGAGGTGAGTGTGGAGTCTGTAGAGCGTTAGTGACTGTAGGTCAGTGTGGTGGTGGAGCAGGAGGTGAAGGTGGAGTCTGTAGAGCGTTAGTGACTGTAGGTCAGTGCGGTCGTGGAGCAGGAGGTGAAGGTGGAGTCTGTAGAGTGTTAGTGACTGTAGGTCAGTGCGGTCGTGGAGCAGGAGGTGAAGGTGGAGTCTGTAGAGCGTTAGTGACTGTAGGTCAGTGCGGTCGTGGAGCAGGAGGTGAAGGTGGAGTCTGTAGAGCGTTAGTGACTGTAGGTCAGTGCGGTCGTGGAGCAGGAGGTGAGTGTGGAGTCTGTAGAGCGTTAGTGACTGTAGGTCGGTGTGGTCGTGGAGCAGGAGGTGAGTGTGGAGTCTGTAGAGCGTTAGTGACTGTAGGTCGGTGCGGTCGTGGAGCAGGAGGTGAAGGTGGAGTCTGTAGAGCGTTAGTGACTGTAGGTCGGTGCGGTCGTGGAGCAGGAGGTGAGTGTGGAGTCTGTAGAGTGTTAGTGACTGTAGGTCAGTGTGGTCGTGGAGCAGGAGGTGAAGGTGGAGTCTGTAGAGCGTTAGTGACTGTAGGTCAGTGCGGTCGTGGAGCAGGAGGTGAGTGTGGAGTCTGTAGAGCGTTAGTGACTGTAGGTCAGTGTGGTCGTGGAGCAGGAGGTGAATGTGGAGTCTGTAGAGTGTTAGTGACTGTAGGTCAGTGCGGTCGTGGAGCAGGAGGTGAGTGTGGAGTCTGTAGAGCGTTAGTGACTGTAGGTCAGTGTGGTCGTGGAGCAGGAGGTGAGTGTGGAGTCTGTAGAGCGTTAGTGACTGTAGGTCAGTGTGGTGGTGGAGCAGGAGGTGAAGGTGGAGTCTGTAGAGCGTTAGTGACTGTAGGTCAGTGCGTTCGTGGAGCAGGAGGTGAAGGTGGAGTCTGTAGAGCGTTAGTGACTGTAGGTCAGTGCGGTCGTGGAGCAGGAGGTGAAGGTGGAGTCTGTAGAGCGTTAGTGACTGTAGGTCAGTGCGGTCGTGGAGCAGGAGGTGAGTGTGGAGTCTGTAGAGCGTTAGTGACTGTAGGTCGATGTGGTCGTGGAGCAGGAGGTGAGTGTGGAGTCTGTAGAGTGTTAGTGACTGTAGGTCAGTGTGGTCGTGGAGCAGGAGGTGAGTGTGGAGTCTGTAGAGCGTTAGTGACTGTAGGTCAGTGCGGTCGTGGAGCAGGAGGTGAGTGTGGAGTCTGTAGAGCGTTAGTGACTGTAGGTCGATGTGGTCGTGGAGCAGGAGGTGAGTGTGGAGTCTGTAGAGTGTTAGTGACTGTAGGTCAGTGTGGTCGTGGAGCAGGAGGTGAGTGTGGAGTCTGTAGAGCGTTAGTGACTGTAGGTCAGTGCGGTCGTGGAGCAGGAGGTGAAGGTGGAGTCTGTAGAGCGTTAGTGACTGTAGGTCAGTGTGGTCGTGGAGCAGGAGGTGAGTGTGGAGTCTGTAGAGCGTTAGTGACTGTAGGTCGGTGCGGTCGTGGAGCAGGAGGTGAAGGTGGAGTCTGTAGAGCGTTAGTGACTGTAGGTCAGTGTGGTCGTGGAGCAGGAGGTGAGTGTGGAGTCTGTAGAGCGTTAGTGACTGTAGGTCGGTGCGGTCGTGGAGCAGGAGGTGAAGGTGGAGTCTGTAGAGCGTTAGTGACTGTAGGTCAGTGTGGTCGTGGAGCAGGAGGTGAATGTGGAGTCTGTAGAGCGTTAGTGACTGTAGGTCAGTGCGGTCGTGGAGCAGGAGGTGAGTGTGGAGTCTGTAGAGCGTTAGTGACTGTAGGTCGATGTGGTCGTGGAGCAGGAGGTGAGTGTGGAGTCTGTAGAGTGTTAGTGACTGTAGGTCAGTGTGGTCGTGGAGCAGGAGGTGAGTGTGGAGTCTGTAGAGCGTTAGTGACTGTAGGTCAGTGGGTTCGTGGAGCATGAGGTGAGTGTGGAGTCTGTTGAGATATAGTGACTGTAGGTCGGTGTGGTCGTGGAGCAGGAGGTGAGTGTGGAGTCTGTAGAGTGTTAGTGACTGTAGGTCAGTGTGGTCGTGGAGCAGGAGGTGAGTGTGGAGTCTGTAGAGTGTTAGTGACTGTAGGTCAGTGTGGTCGTGGAGCAGGAGGTGAGTGTGGAGTCTGTAGAGCGTTAGTGACTGTAGGTCAGTGCGGTCGTGGAGCAGGAGGTGAGTGTGGAGTCTGTAGAGCGTTAGTGACTGTAGGTCGATGTGGTCGTGGAGCAGGAGGTGAGTGTGGAGTCTGTAGAGTGTTAGTGACTGTAGGTCAGTGTGGTCGTGGAGCAGGAGGTGAGTGTGGAGTCTGTAGAGTGTTAGTGACTGTAGGTCGGTGCGGTCGTGGAGCAGGAGGTGAAGGTGGAGTCTGTAGAGTGTTAGTGACTGTAGGTCAGTGTGGTCGTGGAGCAGGAGGTGAGTGTGGAGTCTGTAGAGCGTTAGTGACTGTAGGTCGGTGCGGTCGTGGAGCAGGAGGTGAAGGTGGAGTCTGTAGAGCGTTAGTGACTGTAGGTCAGTGTGGTCGTGGAGCAGGAGGTGAGTGTGGAGTCTGTAGAGCGTTAGTGACTGTAGGTCGGTGCGGTCGTGGAGCAGGAGGTGAAGGTGGAGTCTGTAGAGCGTTAGTGACTGTAGGTCGGTGCGGTCGTGGAGCAGGAGGTGATGGTAGAGTCTGTAGAGCGTGTTAGTGACTGTAGGTCAGTGCGGTCGTGGAGCAGGAGGTGAAGGTGGAGTCTGTAGAGCGTTAGTGACTGTAGGTCAGTGTGGTCGTGGAGCAGGAGGTGAGTGTGGAGTCTGTAGAGCGTTAGTGACTGTAGGTCAGTGCGGTCGTGGAGCAGGAGGTGAAGGTAGAGTCTGTAGAGCGTTAGTGACTGTAGGTCGGTGCGGTCGTGGAGCAGGAGGTGAAGGTAGAGTCTGTAGAGCGTGTTAGTGACTGTAGGTCAGTGTGGTCGTGGAGCAGGAGGTGAGTGTGGAGTCTGTAGAGTGTTAGTGACTGTAGGTCAGTGTGGTCGTGGAGCAGGAGGTGAATGTGGAGTCTGTGGAGCGTTAGTGACTGTAGGTCAGTGCGGTCGTGGAGCAGGAGGTGAAGGTGGAGTCTGTAGAGCGTTAGTGACTGTAGGTCAGTGCGGTCGTGGAGCAGGAGGTGAAGGTAGAGTCTGTAGAGCGTTAGTGACTGTAGGTCAGTGCGGTCGTGGAGCAGGAGGTGAAGGTGGAGTCTGTAGAGCGTTAGTGACTGTAGGTCAGTGCGGTCGTGGAGCAGGAGGTGAAGGTGGAGTCTGTAGAGCGTTAGTGACTGTAGGTCAGTGCGGTCGTGGAGCAGGAGGTGAGTGTGGAGTCTGTAGAGCGTTAGTGACTGTAGGTCAGGGCGGTCATGGAGCAGGAGGTGAAGGTGGAGTCTGTAGAGTGTTAGTGACTGTAGGTCGGTGCGGTCGTGGAGCAGGAGGTGAGTGTGGAGTCTGTAGAGCGTTAGTGACTGTAGGTCAGTGCGGTCGTGGAGCAGGAGGTGAAGGTGGAGTCTGTAGAGTGTTAGTGACTGTAGGTCAGTGTGGTCGTGGAGCAGGAGGTGAATGTGGAGTCTGTAGAGCGTTAGTGACTGTAGGTCGGTGCGGTCGTGGAGCAGGAGGTGAGTGTGGAGTCTGTAGAGCGTTAGTGACTGTAGGTCGGTGCGGTCGGACCTCACTATTCTGTATGGTAGCCGGCATATTGATGTAAGCAGCTTCTTGATCTGTGCTGGCCTCCCGCGTTCTGATAGGTTCCCAGGTTTGCGTGCATTGCAACAGAAATCACCCATCAGGATGCAATTAAATATATAAAATCCAGTCATTTAATGTCTCAAATCATAATGACATCTCAAGGCATGAATACCAAGTCAAAGTCAAAGTTGAGTCCCTCATCAGTGTTAGTCAATCAATTCTCAAATTCTTATAACTGTCAATGAGGACTCAAGTTCAACACCAACTTACAAGTGGAAGCTCACACTGGCAAACAAAAAAAAAAAAGCAGAAAATATTATTTGAAAATATCAAATGATTGAATTTAAGTATAAATTTCTATAATGAGCAACTTGAGGATGAGTTGGAGCCTTACATATACTTCAAAGGGTGTGCTTAGGACGCAATACAAATCAATTCTCCAAGCCTCTGGAGTTGAAAGGAATTGTCCAGGTTAAGGAAAATTAGGGAATGATAAGAGATATAATTCAAAGTTTCATATAATGTTTATAAACCTTCCAGACCAAAGGTGTATTACATATAACATATTTATCTTTAAAATTCTTAAGTTTGTCTGTGGAACTCCAAAATGTGGCAGATATTTAAAAACTGAAATAGCATTATGATCATGTTACCTGCTGTAGATGCAAAAGTACAACAGAACGGCCGTGCAGACCAAGTCATGTAACTTCTAAATAATGTGAGGCTCCTATAAAACCTCATAGATTTAAGTAGCTAGGGTAAAAGTATGTGATGAATTGATTACAAGATTGTTTATTGCTATAATGTATTTTATATAAACTACATATATTTATTTTTTTAATGTTATTATTTTTTGGATTTTTAGGAACACTCAATAGTCCTGAACCTGATCTGTTGACATTTTACTCCGCCACTACAGTTTATCACATCATAATAGGCTACACACAATCATGCAACCTTAGAAGAAGTTAAGAAATTCACAAATTCAGTATCTCTATGAAATTTGTCATTAGAGTTGAAAATAAGTCCCAAGTTACTAAATATGTCACAGATAAACAGTTTTGTATCAACTACAACAAAATGGTGAACCATGCTGTAAAGATTTCCAATACACATAATCTATTTGCATAAAGAGACGGCTTGAAATGAAATGTATTGTTGGGTACTTCTACAACGCCACACCTTCCAGTATCTTATGTGGGTCATTTTTTAATATATGACAAGGATGTGAACACAATATAGAATTGCATAAATTGTCCCAAAATAGCTAAATTCACACTGTACCACACTGGTAGATTGTGTATATGAGTCTATGGTCCGAACTGTTACCCTCAGAGCCATGAACTTTCTCCCTACGTGGCTCTGGTGGCGCTCAGCCTGTGGTGACGCATGCTGTGACGTGTGGTGGGGCGGCGCTGTAAATGGATGATATTGGGGGCTGGCCTTCAGCAGTTGTTGCTGGTTTCATTTCGCCATTTCAAACTTGGACTCACGAGCACACTTTTACAGCGCGTATCGCTCTGCTTCGAGCACAGGAGTTTCAGAAGAGTCCAAACTATTTTCATGTCCGCCTGCTGTAACTAGTTTTACTGTTCCGCTGTGTGGGTAGTTATGCGGCTCCGTCCGTCACGGTCTTGCATCTCAGGCGGATGAATACAGGGGACGATGACGCTGTTGGGTCGCAGCACCGCCGCAGCAAACGCTATAAACTTAGCTTTACTTTTAGATATACAGTAACCTTCTCCTAAAATGTTTTTTAAATAGTTAATGTTCATAATTCAGCATGAAGGAGTAACTTAATCTGTATGCTTTTGGCTGTAAGGACAGTTTTTGAAAGCGAAACTGTATGTACCTCTTCATGGAGTCTAAGGAAACCCAGGAAGTCCATGGCGTGGAGGTAATTTACACTTAACATACTTTAGAAATCTACACACATAATTGGTTTAGAAATGTGAAATAGGTTTGGCTGCTAATATTGCCACAGAGTTCTAAATGTACAATGTGTCTATATTTCTGTAGTAACTTTTATTCTGAATGTGCAGCAGTGGTTGTTGTGAGATTAAATGTACTGTGTTACCTTGATTATTGTATTTATAGGCTGCTTTTATTTTAGATGCCAATGAAACCCCTGGAATACAGTCTGGTTATATATGAAGGTGGAATTGAAGCTCTACTCTGGAGCAGAGAGAGCAGAGAGAGCCCCAGTGTTGTTGTAAAAGTGGTGTTCTTATAATGGCGTGCAAACCAGAGACATTGCGTCATTTCAATTTGATCCTGCTCAGCAAATCAGGGGCGGGGAAAAGTGCTACAGGAAACACTATCCTGGGACGAGAGACCTTTATCTCTAAGAAAAGTTCCAGATCCACAACCCAGAACATTCAGATGGAGAACGCCATTGTTGATGGTGTCAGCATTGATGTGTATGACACACCTGGATTCTGTAACACAGAAATGAGCAACGAGGACGTGATGAAGAAATGTCAGTCTCTCCTACCATTAGACGACTCTGATCCCACTGTCTTCCTGCTGGTGATTCCGGTCAGTAGATTCACCCCAGAGGACCAAAGCTCTACTGAAGAAGCCCAGAAGATTTTAGGACTGAGGCACTTCCAGAACACCTGGATCCTCTTCACTGGAGGAGACACACTAAAGAGAGAAGGACAGTCTGTAGAAGAATTCATTAATAGAACAAACCACCTCAAACGAGTCATACAGAGGTTTGACAACAGGTACCACGTCTTCAACAACAAGATACAAAATCCTGATCAAGTAAGAAAATTACTGGACAAAATAGAAACATCACCGCTGAATATGAGTAAGTCTTCAACTGAACTTATAACCTTATGGCATTAATCATACTCTAAAAATCACCATTAATATTATCAAGATCACTTTTTTTCAGTGTAAGTGAGTGTATGTCTATATGTAAGTATCTGTGTGTATAAAATGTATTTCCTTATTTATTTGTTTGTTTACTTTGCTCATCAAGGGGGACTCATGAAAATGGCTTGGACTGGGAAGAACAAATCACCTTCCTGTAATGTTATTCTGCTGGGAAAGTCAGGGGTTGGAAAAAGTGCTACAGGAAACACAATCTTGGGGCAGCCACATTTTACTTCAAAGACAAGTTCTAAATCACTAACACAGAAAACAGAGAGGAGAACTGTGACCATAGATGGTTTACATATTGAAGTATTTGACACACCTGGACTCTACAGTACAGCAGTCAGCAATGAGGATGTTATTAAAGAATACCAGTCCCTGTTACTGTTACTAGATCACCAGACTGTTCCCACTCTGTTTCTGCTGGTGTTGAGACCTGAGAGACTAACCCAGGAGGACAAAAGTGCCATCCTGGACATTGAGACACTTTTAGGTGATTGTCTCCTCCAGAACACCTGGATCCTCTTCACCAGAGGAGATGAGCTGGAGAGTGAAAACCTCACTATAGAAACATTCATAGATGATGAAGAGGAGATAAAGAGAGTCATACAGAGATTTAAAGGCAGATACCACGTCTTCAATAACAAGATAAAAAAACATCTTCAAGTGGAAAGACTGTTAGAACAAATGCAAAATACACCCCTGATTATCAGTAAGTAGTTTTCATGCATTATTAAATATTATACATGTTTATTTGTTTATTTTTTATTGATTAGTGTTTCACATCCAAGTATTCAGATTTCATATAGTATGTCTCAGAAAGAGATGGATGTTTCCCAAAATCATCTTGGCACCGTTAAATAGTCAGCGCAGTTAAGTTTCCCATGCTTACCATGTTGGAGATACCTATTTTTATTTGAAGAGCAGTGACATACAGTAGTCTTTTGGATACCTGTTTACTGTTTTATATTTCAGCGTTTTAATAGTGCTTGGTCTGATCTGTTGTTTCCTTTGATTTCAAAGAATGCTCCCTTAAAACAGCATGGATAAAGTTTTATGACCAAGCTGAAAAGAAGACTTTTAACATGATCCTGATTGGGAAAACAGGAGTTGGAAAAAGTGCTACAGGGAACACCATACTGGGAAAGAAAGCGTTTGAGTCTAAGAGAAGTTCTAATGCTACAACTAAAGGGGTTCAGAAGGAGAGAGTGGTCTTTGATGGAGTGACTCATGATGTGTACGACACACCTGGACTCTTTGATCCAGAAAGAAGCAATGAAGACATCATGGAGAAATGCCAGCCCCTTCTCCAGTTAGACCCGTCAGTCCCCACGGTGTTCCTGCTGGTGATGAAGGCAGACAGATTCACTCCAGAAGAGAAGCAGGCTGTTGAGCTGATTGAACAGTCGCTACCAGACTGGCTCCTCCAGAACACCTGGATCCTCTTCACCAGAGGAGATGAGCTGGAGAGTGAGGGTCTCTCTATAGAAGAGTTTATAGAAGACACAGAGGACCTGAAGAGAGTCATACAGAGATACGGGAACAGATACCACGTCTTCAACAACAGGACACAAAACCCTGATCAAGTGAGAAGACTGATGGAGAAAATCAAACAGGCACCGCTCAGTATGGGTAAGTAAAGGATTATTCTGCTGGGTCTCAACAGTTTATTCTGCTCAGTTGTTCAGTAAACTGAGTAACACATATAGTGATATTAATACTGTACAACATTTTTAGGACAGTATTAACAATTCAACAAACCAAAAAAGACCTAATAAAAATTATTAAAAAATAAAACGTGCTTTTACACAGGAAACATTTTCAGCAAATAAACAATAACAGCATGTTATAAGGGTATAAGTGTGTCTTTTGTAAAAATTGTATTGTTGTGTACAAAATGTGTAATTTGATCAGAGATGCCCAAACTTAGGGCAGGGTCAGGTCGACTGTATGCATAAAGGTTTTTAACAGCCAAAACTTATGAAATCTTGTTTGTGACAGCATCTGTTTTTCTCTGCTTTGATAATTTGTCATAAATGTGTATCAATTTGTATAAAATTCACAAAAATGATGGAAACAAACAAGCTCATGAAGAACATCTTAAAATTGTGCATCCATTTAATAGGACATTTAAAGGGACATAATACAGCTTGGTGTCATGCAGCCAGAACTCACAAAGACACAGAAGCTGTCAGGAATTTAATTTGATTTTATTAAGATTTTATACACAGACCTTTGTACAAGTAGAAACAAAAGGTTACAAGTAAGACAGTGCTTAATTTATCACTGTCTGCATCACCTATCTTTATTATTTTGATTACAGCTAATCAAGTTTCTACCGTAATATTTTAAAGGTTGTCCCGCTGACCTTTGACGCTTCTACTAGTGAAATGATATTTTTCTTTTTTACACTTTCAGCTCCAGAAATCAGACTTCATCGGACAGTGCCACCTGACCCTGAGAAAGACCCCCTCCAGAGAAGGATTGTTCTGCTGGGGAAGAGTGGAGTAGGAAAGAGTGCTGCAGGAAACACCATCCTGAGAGAGAAGAAATTCAGATCTCAGCTCACTCCCTCTTCTGTAACCGCACAGTGTGAGACTGGGCAGGCAGTGGTGGGGGGGAGGAGTGTGTGTGTGGTGGACACTCCTGGGTTATTTGATACAGCGATGTCTCCTGAGGATCTGGCTGTAGAGATCAGGAGGAGTATCTACCTGTCCAGTCCAGGAGCTCACGCTTTCCTTTATGTCCAGCCCGTTAATACCAGGTTCACAGAACAGGAGGAACAGGTAGTTCAGAGATTAGAGATGATGTTCGGAGAAGAGATGAACAGTAACCCCGTGATTCTCTTCACTCATGGAGATCAGTTAGAGGGAGTCCGTGTGGAGGAGCTGATAAAACAGAACAGGAGTCTCAGCAGGCTGGTGGAGCAGAGCGGAGGGAGATACCACACCTTTAATAATAAAGACCTGAGAAACAGAGAGCAGGTCACTGAACTGCTGGAGAAGATAGACAGGATGGTGGAGCAGAACGGAGGAAGCTGCTACTCTAATGAACTGTATGAGGATGCAGCGAGATTCAGAAAAGAGGAGGAAGAGAGAAAGAGGAGGGAGGAGGAAGAGAGAAAACAGAAAGAGGAAGAGAGAAAACAGAAAGAGAAAGAGAGAAAGATGAGGGAGGAGGAAGAGAGAAAACAGAAAGAGGAAGAGAGAAAACAAAAGGAAATAGAGAGAGTTATAAGAATTAAAAAAGAAATGGAGGAGTTAGAGAGAAGAAAGAGAGAAAGAGAGAGAGAGAGAATGTTTCAGAGAGAAAAGTCTGAGAGGAGCAGCGACTGCAGTATTAGTTGAACTGGTGAAGAGGGAGAGAAGTAATTGAGCAGTAAATGAACTCTGCTCTGAAGTTCACGCTCAGTAAGCAGGTTTGAAGAGAGTTATGCGTATGTTAAACTGCAGTAGAAGAAATGAAAAGCCCAGCTGAGCCCAGCTACACACTACAGTAGAGATCCTGCTCTAACAGTGGACATCAGAGCCAAGGTGAGAACGATAACTCCATATAATAACCCGCATGTAATATTAACAAGGCTTTCATTTGACGAAAGCTCCATTTGATGTAGTAACCTCGGAGGCTCTTATTCAAATGAGTGTAACCACTTGATCTACTTTATTAAATACCAAATATGAATTTTAATGAGAATAATTTCCTTTATTTCCATTAATTTACTTTATCTTTTTTCTCTAGCTTTCAGCAGGACAGGCCGTTCATTTGTATACATCATTTTAACTAAATGCTATCTCCACATGGATGGACCTATGGATCCTGAAGTAGATGTGAAGTCAGGCATGGATCAAGATCGGAGGGGCATTGAGCAATAAGTGGTACGTTTTCAGATTGAGCATGCATTAAACCGAACTTGCGTTTAATCCTCAGCAGTGTCTGTATATGGAGGACCGGATCTGCCAAAATTAAAAATTTACATTTAAATAAAAATAACTAGAATATGTATATATTGCTTGCTTTGATTTTATTTATACGCTTATTTCCTTGCATTTACATAGTCCTCATTTTATTTTTTCTTGTACTGTTTATTAATGTTTTATTAACGTCTCCCTTCATTTTATATATATTTTCTGCATATATTATTTAAACATGGTAATTTTAAAATCTATTTATTTAATACATATTATTTTTACATACAATATAATTATACATTTAATTATTTATATATTTTTTAATTAATTAATTAGTTAGTTAATTAATTAATTTCTGTATTTCTTCTTCCATATGATAATGAGGGGGCGTGTTTTTCATGTTCAGGCTTAGCAATCAAGTGCAGATCATGCGCAGTTGATTTCGAGCAGAGCTATGTAGCTTGGCTGTGCATTCGGGTGAAAGACTCCGAGAGGACGAATGTCGGGGCGCAGGTCGGTGTCGGATCTGCTCAGAGAGGCAGCTTCCAGGTGCTGCATGATCTGAATTTAGCAGGGAAAGACGATGAACTACCTCCTCTAAATTTGTCTCCAAAACTGTCAGCCACAGCCTCCACCCGAAAGAGTAAATCATCTGCACCTGCATCTTCAGCAGGGTCAGCTAAGAGTCTCAGGTCTCTTGCTACCTGTGGCCTGTAAGCAGACATTAGTGCACCGTGGTGTTCATAGTTACTGCTGACGGAGCAAGACAATCGATCTACGGAATCTGCTGTCAATCAACCAATAGGAATGTTAAGACACACTGACGTCATGGATTGACAGCCCCTTTATTACCATAAGAGTAAGGAAAAACAAAAATAAATAAATAAATGAATTTATTAATAAATAATTAGGTAAATACATTAATTTAAAATAAAAATGTTCATTAAGTAACACAAATAACAAAATAAATACACATTACACATTTATTTACGTTTTTTATTTATTGATATACTTATTTCTATGCTTATTTATTTATTTTTAGATTTAACATCATTATTTCTTTACCATTTTAATTTAAGTATTAGTGTTGTATTTATTTATTTATTTATTTATTTATTTTTGGCAGATTCGGTCCTCCATATCTGTATGCTATTGCTGTTTAGCTATAGATACAATGATGTTGGTAACTTACTGGACAAATGTGTGTGTTTACAGAGATCAGAATTTCACAACTGGAGTTTCAGCCTTACCTAGAGCTTCTTCGACATCTGTCTAATTGGTGTGGTAATGTCAAGGTTTGAAAGGTGTGATCTGATAAACACTGCACATTACTGAATACTTGAGGTCTGTGTAAGCCAACCTCTAGCACCCCGCTGGGTTTATTTAAAACCACTATGTACTGCACCAGTATGTACTGCATCCTGGTGAAAGAATCTCAGATGGTAATATTACTATTATGAGATTGCTTAGAGAATGTTGTACATTTATTAAAACTGAACTGTTAACGTATTTTAAATAATTGCATTTAGCAAATTGTTGCATTGCACTGTTGGCTCAATTTGCTTGAGTTCAGAAAAGCAGTTGTTTTCAGGGAAATAAACTTTCTGCCAATGATAAGAGATCATCTCTCACATAGATTATACCTTTCATTTTTGAATGTTATTCTTAGGATTAAAAAATAATTGAAGATAAGTTTTAGACAGGAAATAAATCTTGTAGTCTGTTATTCCTTCATTGACCCCAGTTTAGTGATTAATTTCAGGTATTGTCTGTAAGACCAAAAAAATGAAGAAGGCAGTATGTCAGTTTTTAGTTGTAAATGTGAGTTATAAAGACTGTTGTCAAATGGAAATAAAGAGTGTACTTTAAGTCCCACTGCAACCTTACAGCTTTTTCAAATTTTTCTTTTGAAATGTCCAGAGTTTTACTCGAGTTGTTAAGAGTTTAGCTTTAAATTGAAGGTAAAGTACACAGTGGTCCGTTGGTGCTACATGTGCTTAAGGATACAGTTTCCCCATGTAAAACTAGATAAGGGAGTGTGCTGCTGGGATTTTAAAGGGCTCAGTAATGTATTTGTTGTTTTTATTTATTACACAGTTTTGGTTTGATAGCCAAAATTCAAAGCTTTTGATAATAATGAATGAATAAATACATATATAAATAATAAATAAATATTACTTTATTATGTATTACTTTGTGTATATTGATATGAGGTGATGCTGATAATTTATCACAGAGTTTAAAGCCTTTATAAAAATGACGAGAATGAAACCGGAGCATACCTAAATATCATAATAAACTGTGCTGATGAAACCTACCTGCACACCTACTAATCAGAGTACCACAGTATATTCACCTACTATTATACATGACTCATAAGGGTAGGATAATAATCCAACTTTAACTAAAGTCCATATATTGATTACTCTGTAAATTTAAAATATGAAACACTTTTTTCAGTTTTGATTTTAGATTACAGCAGGGGTGCTGAACATCAGATTACATTTCCATATTAGTACACCCTCAATAATTTCACTTCAGAAGATCATTATCATAAGATCAGTCAGTAAATGTTTTAAATCAGACCAAATAGTCCCATATTAGTTTTATAACGATTTAATACTGATAAAATATATACTGCTTATATTCATTATGCTTTCATTCACACACGTATGGGATATTTATTTATTGATTGATTGATTGATTGATTGATTGATTGATTGATTGATTGATTGAATGAGGTGTGATTGGCTGATTCAGGAATCAGGTGCTATTTATGATTAGGCATCTTCCATAAACTCTAAATCACTCAACTGTAATATTCTGCTATATGCTGATGATTTTGGTTGCTATGGTCATGTATGTTTCGGGTCAGAAAGGAACTGTACACTGGAGTATGTTTCCATGAGGAGGTTCATGTTCACTGAGTGAACATGCCCTGAGGTTTAAGTGACAGGCCAGTGCTCCCTGTCTTCACTGCTGGTCTCCTTCCTGGTGTATTTACATGTTCAGCACACTCATTAAAGTTTACAGATAGATCATCAGTTTTGTTCTCATGTTTCTCCTCCTTCCACCTGTTTAATCAGTCCGGCTGGTTAATGTCTCTCACACCCCTCTCCAATCTAAAATGAATACGTCCAATAAGTCCAGCTTTAACACATGTACATGAAATGATGCTAAAATAATTGTTCAGGGTGATGTACTCCACATTACCTGATATTCTCACACATCCTAAGTTGGATTGTTTCATTAGACAATACAAGTTTGAAACAGTAAAACACTATAATTATATAATAATGATGTTATTTGGTTCTAACTTTATACTGTATATTAGTAGCTTTGCTGATGTGGCTTGCATTCTTTTCTGAATTCCACTGTCCAATGATAAAGTAATCTTAGACCATAAACAAAAATAAACACTGCTAGTTTTAATGTGGAGAGTGTTTATATTTCCCTCCCTAAGCATGTTATTAAAACAGGCCTAAAATGAGTGACAAGCTCCTGTCTTAGTCCTACAACATTAAACTGAGCGCCCTCTAGCAGACACTGGTGATATGGCAGTTACAGTAGGTCTCTGTATTGCAGTATATAACAAGATGAAAGAGATAAAACCCATCCAAACTGATTTTGAATGTTTATGGTGACTTCATAATAATTGTGATCAAATTTATTAATATAGCACCTTTTATACATCTGATACGCAGCTGTGTTAGTGTTTGTATGGTAAAGATCAACACTGGACAATGACATTATATTAATTTAAATTATCTTATATTTTATATAAAGCAATAAACTAAAAATATGTGCTAGATGAATATTAAAACATGAAGAGCTGATAAGATGCTGGAGGAAGCTCTTACTGAACTGGCTGCACTGTAAAGGGGGTTCTGTGACTTTAAGACCCTCACCATGAAGCGGCCGAGTGAAATTCCAGAAGACCGAGCTGCTGCTGCTGCTGTGTTTACTGCTCAGAGCCGCCCAGCTTTTCAAACAACACTTACACCAGCATTTCTACAGGAACAGACACAGGTGAGAGACACAGACAAGAGACACAGACAAGAGACACTGGTAGGAGACACAGGTAAGAAACACAGGAACAGACACAGGTAGGAGACACAGGTAGGAGACACATGAACAGACACAGGTAGGAGACACAGGTAGGAGACACATGAACAGACACAGGTAGGAGACACAGGAACAGACACAGGCAGGAGACACAGGAACAGACACAGGAACAGACACAGGTAGGAGACACAGGAACAGACACAGGAACAGACACAGGCAGGAGACACAGGTAGCAGACACAGGAACAGACACAGGCAGGAGACACAGGAACAGACACAGGAACAGACACAGGCAGGAGACACAGGAACAGACACAGGCAGGAGACACAGGAACAGACACAGGCAGGAGACACAGGAACAGACACAGGTAGGAGACACAGGAACAGACACAGGAACAGACACAGGCAGGAGACACAGGAACAGACACAGGCAGGAGACACAGGAACAGACACAGGTAGGAGACACAGGAACAGACTGCACGGTATACAACACAGGCTATGAGAGCACGGAACAGACACAGGCAGGAGACACAGGAACAGACACAGGCAGGAGACACAGGAACAGACACAGGCAGGAGACACAGGAACAGACACAGGTAGGAGACACAGGAACAGACACAGGCAGGAGACACAGGAACAGAAACACAGGAACAGACACAGGACAGACAGGGAGAGACACAGGCAGGAGACACAGGAACAGACACAGGCCAGGAGACACAGGAAACAGACACAGCAGGAGAGCACATGAACAGAAAATGGGCAGGTAGAGACAAGGCCAGATAACAGGGAAGGAGACACAGGACAGACACAGGTAGGACACAGGAACAGACACAGGCAAGGAGACACAGGAACAGACATCAGGTAGTAGACACGGAACAGAACACAGGCAGGAGACCACAGTACCGACACAGCGGAGACACAGGAACAGACACAGGTAGGAGACACAGGAACAGACACAGGAACAGACACAGGCACACATTTAATTATTTATATATTTTTTAATTAATTAATTAGTTAGTTAATTAATTAATTTCTGTATTTCTTCTTCCATATGATAATGAGGGGGCGTGTTTTTCATGTTCAGGCTTAGCAATCAGTGC
>JAMWET010000633.1:315000-330952 GCA_024036415.1 Prochilodus magdalenae | reverse complement strand
ATCTATCTGTCTGTGTCTCTTTGTCTGTATCTATCTATCTATCTATCTATCTATCTATCTATCTATCTATCTATCTATCTATCTATCTGTGTCTCTTTGTCTGTCTATCTATCTATCTATCTATCTATCTATCTATCTATCTATCTATCTATCTATCTATCAGTCTGTCTATCAGTCTGTCTCTTTGTCTGTCTATCTATCTATCTGTGTCTATCCGTCTGTCTGTCTCTCTTTATCTATCTATCTATCTATCTATCTATCTATCTATCTATCTATCTATCTATCTATCTATCTATCTGTCTATCTATCTATCTATCTATCTATCTATCTATCTATCTATCTATCTATCTGTCTGTCTGTCTGTCTGTCTGTCTGTCTGTCTGTCTGTCTGTCTGTCTGTCTGTCTGTCTGTCTGTCTATCTGTCTGTCTGTCTGTCTATCTATCTATCTATCTATCTATCTATCTATCTATCTATCTATCTATCTATCTGTGTCTCTTTGTCTGTCTATCTATCTATCTATCTATCTATCTATCTATCTATCTATCTATCTATCTATCTATCTATCTATCTATCTGTCTGTCTATCTGTCTGTCTGTCTGTCTGTCTGTCTGTCTGTCTATCTATCTATCTATCTATCTATCTATCTATCTATCTATCTATCTATCTATCTATCTATCTATCTGTCTGTGTCTCTTTGTCTGTCTATCTATCTATCTATCTATCTATCTATCTATCTATCTATCTATCTATCTATCTATCTATCAGTCTGTCTATCAGTCTGTCTCTTTGTCTGTCTATCTATCTATCTGTGTCTATCCGTCTGTCTGTCTGTCTCTTTATCTATCTATCTATCTATCTATCTATCTATCTGTCTGTCTGTCTGTCTGTCTGTCTATCTATCTATCTATCTATCTATCTATCTATCTATCTATCTATCTATCTATCTATCTATCTATCTATCTGTCTGTCTGTCTTGGTATCTTTCTATATAGCTGTCTCCGGCCCTAGCAGCAGCACTGCCACCATGGCTAGCCAATACGGATATTCCTTATGAGGTCACAGGAGGTCGCAGGGAAGTAGAGAAGAACGTCAGATGGTCACAGATAACTGAGATAATCCACATCAAGAAAACGTTTCAGCCAGTCGTTTATTTACCTGGTCTGACACACGAGCGCCAGCAGCTTCCGAATGTGAGAAACTCGCCCTGAAGCGATGCTATTAAACCTACACCGCAGTGATGTAACTAAACCCATAGCTTCCCACTCCCTGCACCAACCACATCCTAAAGGCTCCGGGAACGTCCAAACACAGGACTGAAATGAGATTGTCAGATGTGTCGAGCGTTTTTCACATTAACATGAGCTGCACAAACTTTTACTGTTATGTTAATTCCGACGGCCGCAGGCTCCGGGTGCCTTCCTCGGAATATAGCAGCCCTTTGTTCTGACTGGGGGGTAAACTTTGTGGCTCTCCAGCAGGGGCTCAGTTGTGCGAGCACAGAAAGGTCAATGATCAGAGATACTTCCTGATTAGGGTTACAAAGAAACGGCAGCCTCATGCGCCGCAGCCAGTGGAGGCCCGAGGATCGTACACAGCTGGCCAATCTGCGGACCGGCCAGCGCAGGATGTTTGCGTTTCCAGGGTTCTACTTACAGGGAGCGGTTTGTGTCGGCTAGGCACGGTGTCTCAGTAGTAGCTCTACCGTTGACTAGTCAATCTGTAACACCTCCACGAGCATTAATAACACCCGCAATCAAATTCTGCATGCACTGGACGAGTTTCTGGATGTAGCCCCATCAGTGTTCAGACACTCTTCCATCAAAGGACTGGTCAGTTGGGCCAGATTTGGTGGATGCCGTCCCTGGCACTGTTCCTAGGAGAATTCCCTGTAGACTGGGATTTTATCCACTGGTAGACCCGTATGACCGTACGCTTCCATACACCTGCAGATTCAGCTACTTCCTTCACACTATGGTCTTTGGCCACGCCCACATGCTCAGTCACTCCTTTTAGCCAATCATTAACATCTGCTCTGGAGCGTTTTCCACACATGGTACGAGACATTCCCTGCACTGTACCACCTCTTCCCAATCTATGGATCCCGTCACTCACACCCCACAGGTATTTATAGCCTAATCATCCTCGTGCAGCGCCATCTGCAGGAGCCTGAAGTTACTACAACCTTAAACACACAAGATGAGTCATTTTCTTGTTCTATATTTCTAAAGTACATCTCATAATAATTATTATTATGACTGTCTGTTCTTTTCTCTCCAATAAACCCGTTGGGTAAAGGTATAAGTAGTAATATAGGGTTGTTGTTTTTTTATAGGGATGGGACTAGCCATCCAGAGGGATGAATCTGTAGTGTATGTTACCGGAACAGCAATGTGGGCAGGGTTTTCACAGGTTATGCCTGATCGCCATGAATGTGAGGTTTATTCTGAAACCCATGTAAACACTTTGTGGATTCTGAATGACTCTGACGTTGAGATAATAAGATTCTTTTAAATCTAATCCTAAACCTAACCTGAACCTTATCTTCAACTCCCTGGTAGTTTGTTAACCAATAAAGATGGTTTACTGGCAAAACTATTTTGTCAGTCTTTGTCAGAATTCATATTTATTAGCTGGTAAAATTCATGTTTCAAATTTTCGGTTCCACCTTAAATGGATCAGCAGACCAGAATTTTATATTCATTTACGGTATTTAGCTGACACTCTTATCCAGAGCGACTTACAAGGTTAATCATATTACAGGTGGGCCAACGTAGGGTTAGGAGTCTTGCCCACTGACTCTTATTGGTGTAGCACAGCGTAGTCACTCAGGCTGGGATTTGAACCCCAGTCTCCCACATGTGGTGATAGCTACTTGGCGGGTAGCGGTGTTATCCGCTGAGCTACACCATGTTCACTAACTTTTTATTTGAATTTCCTGCTCCACCTTAAATGATGCAGCACCTTTAGAGACTAGAATTCGTATTCACTAGTTTGTTATTACATTTTTCTGCTCCACCTTAATGATACAGCAGCTGCATTCCTCTACCCACAGACCGGAATGTGTATATGCCGTTGTTTTTTTTTATTTTTTTTATTCAGATTTTCTGTTCCACCTTAAATGTTACAGCAGATACATTTGTATTATTAGTATTATTTGCTAATTACATTTTCTGTTCCACCTTAAATGGTACAGTTACATTCTGGTGCCTACAGAGTGAAATTTGTGTTCACTAGTTTCTAATTCAGATGTTCTGTGCCACCTTAAATGGTATGGCAGCTACACTGTGGTGCCTACAAAGCTTCCTTACTCATGTTTTTTGTTCCACCTTAAATAATACAGGCCAGAAATCGTATTTGGAATCACTAGCTTCCAATTACAATTCTCTGTTCCACCTTAAATACTGGAGTATTTACATTCTGGTGTTTGATAATGGCACTGGCCTCGTTAGAAGTGAGCGCTAACCAAAAATGATCGGCCCCAGCAGTGAATGAATATGCCATTTCCAAATGAACCAGATTTGACCAGAGGTCACCCTAACGACCTCACCTCTACACTGTAACTCTCTGATCTCAACTAAAGGTGGCGCAGTGTTAATCAGCGCTGCGTTCACACCAGGACTTTCAGTACAGAGCTCTACTCAGACAGCACCAGGCCTGATCACCGCACACAGCCCCAGGGCCAGATATGCAGAAGCCAGTGAGGGAGTCCAGATGTGTCCATATGCTTCTCGCCGTGCAGTATATGAATCTCATAAATCATCGTGGGGCTCTCCATCATGTCCTCTCTGCTGATTCAGCAGGCCACTGTTTACACTCCATTAATGACAGCCAGGTTGTCCAAGGACGTAAATCAAAAGAGCGAATGAACCCCACCGCACGAAGGTTCCGGTAAACCCGCGACATTTCAAAACATGAAAAATCACAACAGGAAAAAACGCCAGAGGCTAATGCTACGGCTTTTCCACTGCGACAAGGCAGGAAGCGCTGGCTTGAATCCGAGGCGAGGCTGACGGCTTTACTGTTCGGGCCATCCAACTGAACGTTACCTCTTAGAGGCGGGTGACATGGCCAAGGAGGTAATATTGCATCACGGCCGTGCGTAGGGTTTTTTAAAATACTGAGGTCCAAAAGTGAGAGTGAAAAGACTGAACGTGACGACGGAATTGTGAGTCAGACCTGCAAAACCGAGAACAAGCTGTCCTGTTAGAGATCTAAGCACATTTTCTGGCTAATGTTGGAGAACTCAGATGATGGACGTACCAGATTACAGACGCACCAGATCACAGACGCACCAGATCACAGACGCACCAGATTACAGACGTACCGGATCACAGGCGTACCGGATCACAGGCGTACCGGATTACAGACACACCAGAACACAGATGTACCGGATCACAGACGCACCGGATTACAGACGTACCGGATCACAGACATACCGGATCACAGACACACTAGATCACAGATGTACCGGATCACAGACGTACCGGATTACAGACACACCAGAACACAGATGTACCGGATCACAGACGTACCGCATCACAGATGCACCAGACCACAGACACACCAGATCACAGACGTACTGGATTACAGACGCACCAGATCATAGACGTACCGGATTACCGACGCACCAGATCACAGACGTACCAGATTACAGACGTACCAGATCACAGACGTACCAGATTACAGACGTACCAGATCACAGACACACCAGATTACAGACGTACCAGATCACAGACGTACCGAATTACAGACGCACCAGATCACCGATGCACCAGATCACAGATGTACCAGATTACAGACGTACCAGATCACAGATGTACCGGATTACAGATGCACCAGATCACAGACGTACAAGATTACAGATGCACCAGATCACAGACGCACCAGATCACAGATGTACCGGATTACAGATGCACCAGATCACAGATGTACCACATTACAGACGCACCAGATCACAGATATACTGGATTAGAGACGCACCAGATCACAGACGTACCGGATTACAAACGCACCAGATCACAGACGTACCGGATTACAAACGCACCAGACCACAGACGTACCGGATTACAAACGCACCAGACCACAGACGTACCGGATTACAAACGCACCAGACCACAGACGTACCGGATTACAAACGCACCAGACCACAGACGTACCGGATTACAGACGCACCAGATCACAGACGTGCCGGATTACAGACGCACCAGATCACAGACGTACCGGATTACAAACGCACCAGACCAGAGACGTACCGGATTACAGACGCACCAGATCACAGACGTGCCGGATTACAGACGCACCAGATCACAGACGTATCGGATCACAGACGTACCGGATTACAAACGCACCAGACCACAGACGTGCCGGATTACAGACGTATTGTGTTAGATATTTGAATGGTCAGCAGCACTGAGCTTATACAGCTAGCTAGCAAACTGCTGTACCATGCTCCTGAGGTCTCACAAGCGCCATCTATGGGTGTTTTCACTCCTACCTTGTTGGGTCTGGCCCTTTGGACTTTCCACGTAGGTCTGAACCAAAATAGCAGGCTTTTTGAAGGCTTAGCGGCACTAATCAGACTGAACCGTGGTTAGGTTTGTTTGCAGGGTGAAAGAAAACACATTCCTGAAAGTTCACTTCATGTTTTTCATGTACTTGGATTTGAGAAACACCTTCAGTGTTGTGGTGAATGTTGTGGTCATCCTGTTAGTGCAGCACCATTGGCAGACGGCTGCACCACGCAGGACTACATGCACACAGACCGTTACCACGACTGTCCTTAACACCACGTCACCGTCACCAAAGACTGCAGTGGTGTCGTACCAGACTGTCATGAAGTGACTCAGAATGGCAGCGGGTCATCTTCAGTAACGAGTCCCGCTTTAGTCTTGGTGGAGACGCCCAACGAATCCGTGTGTGGAGGCACCGTGGTCAGCACCAAGATGGACGGTTTGTTGTCACCCGTCCAGAAGACCTGGTGTCCCTCCACCTCCACCCCTACCGCACCATCTGCAGGAACTGTGTGAGGATGTTCAAGCTGCATGGGATGGATTATCACAGGACACCATTAGGAACCTCTACAGCTCCATACCGAGACGTCTGGCGTGTTGGGTTAGCAAACACGGCGGCCCGACGCCATACTGAGAGACAGACTTCTGTATGTGTAGCTCAATAAATATTGATCATATCAGTCTAAATGTATCATCAGTTATTGATCCTGGTCACCTTTATCTTCCTTCCCAACACCACCGCACTCCCACACCTCCTTCTGCGTGCAGCTGTTCTTTTCATGAGTATATTTTCAACTGACCTCAGATCTGTTGCAGCCATGACAGTAGTCTCAAAAATTTATTTTAGTGAACTGAGAAAACTGGACAATATTCCCGGCATATACAGCTGTATTTATTCCAGCTATAGTTTGTGACTCATGCAGTTTCCCTATATGGACGGAAGCATGTGCTGAGTATTATGGTATTTTCTACGAAACCGGAAAGATCCAGAGCCCTATCAGCGTGTGCTGGAAAGCGTCGGCTCATCTGGAAATGCAATATTTACATTACCTGAGTTGAAAAAAAAATTACTAGCAAGATCTTTCCAGCCAGTAATTTATTATGGGAGGTGACCTTATACCACGATAGCTCAGAGATAGTAATGACA
Source organism: Prochilodus magdalenae (assembly GCA_024036415.1). Taxonomy (NCBI): domain Eukaryota; kingdom Metazoa; phylum Chordata; class Actinopteri; order Characiformes; family Prochilodontidae; genus Prochilodus; species Prochilodus magdalenae. The sequence goes on along the minus strand of JAMWET010000633.1, from coordinate 324,293 downwards.
TAACCGTATGATATTCCACGGACTAGAGATGGCATAAAAGGAAACACGGCACAACCGCCAGCTTTCTGGTCTCACTCCATTGAGAGACTGTGGTCGAAGGTTACCACAGAGACACATTAGCAGGTTAGACGTCACACGTACGGACAAGGGTGTCTGAGAGTCCAATCATCCAGCGAAAATGAGTTAGCCATAGGAACATGCCAAAAGATATATTGGGACCTCATGGGCTGAGACCTAGCCAGAGGACAAATAAGCAGAACGGTTAGTCTACCTGTAAACAACACTAACCTTCTGCTTAACTCATTAGCCATCACGCTAATTCTTTGACGGTGTCCCTAAATACTGCTTACGGTAGGCCTTAACCCAGCTGTAGAGCTTGTTCACCACCCAAAGGAACAAGGCTAACAGCTAGTCATGTACCTTCAACTAGCAGGGGTGTATATCGTCGCTGTCCAAAGAAAAGCAGGTATCTCCAAAAATGGCAACTTTACAGGAGAGGCCAAAAACCTTGGTTCATTGGAATGGGAGTCAATGGAACCAGGCATACAGGAACGGTTCTGGTGGTCCATTCTTCGTGTAATTTCCACACAGTGTAAACAGCAGCTTATGTGATCAAATGAGACATAAAAGTAAAAATCTACAAAAATGGAGATACATGTTTTTCTTTGGACAGCGACGATATGACTAGCTGTTAGCAAGGCGAGCCTAGCTAGTACTAGCAATATAAGCAACACTGCGCTGTCTATATAAATAACAACTAGCAGTCTAGCAGGCCTAGCTAGTGACATAAGAAACCCTAAGCATATATATATATATATATATATATATATATATATATATATATATATATATATACACACACACAGTATATATAAATACCTACCAGGACGGCTGTATAGCCTAATCAGAAGTAGAGGGTATATATATGGGTATATATATGTTAGTGACAATAGCCTAGCTATTGAAGTACATGGTATATGACTAGCCATAAGACTAGCCAAGACAAAACTAGCCTAGCTAGTACTTAACAACATAAGAAACACTAAGCAGTCTACATGAATACTTAAAATTAGCAGTGCGGTAGGCTAGTCTGAATAATCCATTCATGAATTCTGTTCAGGTGGCACTGTGTTTGATCCCCAGCTGGGGCGTCCGGGGTCTTTGTCCCGTAACTGTGAGTGGTGCTCTGACTTCCTCCACAGTCGTCCAGAGACATGCAGTCAAGTGAATCACCCCTTAGGTGACAGTGAAAGTGTGTGTTTGTCTAACTGGGCTATAACAGACTGGTCCGTTCAGGGTGTTTCCTGCCTTCTGCCAGATGAGTGTTGGGATAGGCTTCAGCACCCCCATGACCCCGAAGGATAAGAGGCTAATGGATTAATTAGCAGTGGTTCTAGAACTGAGCTCTTAATATTTTCCCACCACCGGAACACCTGATGCAACATCAGCAAAGCTGAGTCAAGTGTACTAGAGCCGGGAGAACACAAAAATGTGCTGTGCTTGCAGAAAGGTAGCCTTGAACTGGTTCTGAACGCCAGTGATGGCTAAACGTGGCCCTTGACAACTTTTTATTTAGCCTCTCAGACACTGTCTATTTCAGCTTTATATAGTCAACACTACCATAAACACAAGGCTCATGGACCTTACCTACAACTGTCTGTAACAGAATGAGATATGGCTCCTGAGACGGACCTACACATTTTACGAATGGAATAAAGTTGTCTTATATTCAGTTTCCCAAAACGATAAACCGAAACGGAATTCTTCATTAAAACTTCATGTTTAGGAATTCAAGAGCTACAAGACACCCGGTCGTAGACTCCCCTACTCTAACCAGAATAACGTCATAGTGATTTATTAAAGCCTTCAGAGAAACAGCAGCCAGATCTCAAACTGGTCAGTAAGCTCATCTGCAGATTTCACAATCCCAGCCCCGGGATAAACGACTCCCAACCAGAGAAACACAGCAAAGCCAGAAACACTGATGTCTGATCTCGAGGTAGATATAAATAAGCCTGGTGAGCAGAAGACCTGAGCCTGAGCACAGACAAAGACAGACAGACAGACAGACAGACAGACAGACAGTCAGACAGACAGACAGACAGACAGACAGACAGACAGACAGAGCCGGTTCCTGTGCCTGAGAGCGGGGCGCAGTCAGTAGGATCCTGACCCCGAGGCGGTGGAGGCCGGTTAGGCAGGCGGCCCGAGCGCTGCGGATAATTGAGCGCTTGCACTGTTTGGCAGGACCACCAGAGAACCCCGAGCGGCGGATCGTGACGAGCGCTGCTGCTTTACAAATCAAGAAGCAGCGAGGGCGGACGCGAGGCCCAGACGGCGCTCCGCACTCCTTCAGCCACACAAATGAACTTTTAATAAGAACATCAGCAGCTAACAGGGCGAGGAGAGGCAGCCGCGACCTCTCAGCCCGCCGCGCCGCCGCACTTGTGCCGAGGCTAAATTGAGCACACCTAAGGGAGTGTATGATACAGCTGTACGTGTGTGTGTGTGTGTGTGTGTGTGTGTGTGTGTGTGTGTGTGTGTGTGCAAGAGAGACAGAGACTGGCAAAATTGTGTGAATGACGAATGACTAAATGTATGGAAAGACAGGGATCAGAAAAGTCTGTTGTGTGTGTGCGTGTGTATGTATGTATGTATGTGTATATATATATGTATATATATATATGTGTGTATATATGTGTATATATATATATATATATATATATATATATATATATATATATATATATATATATATATAAATTACACATTAATTAATTCATATATAGACATTTCTGTATTATAATAATTTTTTTATTGTTTATTATTTAATTTTTTATATAAAATTAATTAGTTATTTTTATTTATTAATGAATTGAGCTGCTTTAATTTGCTAAGGCTAATTGCCTTTGTTAAAAATATCAAAAAAGGCCTTTTAAAAATAAATATATATCCATATCCATTAAATATAGAGAGAGAAAACAGACGCAGGGTGAGCCATGCTGTTTGAAATGAGTGGCGATGGGAGCAAGTCGCTATAAGAAGCTCTGGGTCTCCCTTTATCCCTCTCGTTCTCCGTCTTGGTCCAGTCTTGACAGATTAGCATGCAAAGCAGCGTCAAATTAATTTCTGCTACACAAATATGAGATCAGGCTCGGATCAGCCCAAACACCTCTCTCCTAAACAGGGTAATGCTCTTACGGGCTCAAAGAGGCACCGTCAATAAGAGCTGTGGGGGTGTAGCGGTGCAGGGCGGGTGTGTGTGAGAGAGAGAGAGGGTGTGAGGGGCTGAAGTGGGCGATCTATAATAAGCCAGAAGCTCAAGTCGGTGGGCTTTGCAGCAGCCAGTCTAATGCATTCCTCCGAAGTTAATCTCATTTTGAAAGCACATCCACTGAGCGGCTCAGAGGGCGGCCGCGGCCGGGGAACCCAAAACGCATTAGAAAAATTCTCAATAACGGCCACAAAAGAGAGACGGAGGAGGAAAAAAAGGCCCACAATTAGCAATTAGACGCCGACAATGGGCGAGCCTTCGCTGCAAGAGCAACGTATCAAACGCTGCCGTTACAGCCAGTCAGCCACTCTCTCCGGGCGGGAGAGAGGAGGGGGGGACCGCTTTAATCCTCATTGGCTCTGTGGGACCCTCTCAGCTGCCCGGTTTGACCTGTCGCTTAACTAGCACGTCGCCACACCGGTGGACGAGGCAAGGGAGAAGGTCCTGCCTGCTTCAGCCGCTTTGCTCATATACAAGCCTGGGAAAGGAAATGAGCCGCTCATCTGGTGAGCTCTCTCTGAGCATGTCTGCGTATGCACTATGATAGAGCCTCCTTTGAGGTGGAAGAGGTGCTGCTTGTGTTATGTATACGGCCACCGATCTAATCAGACCCATCACCATATACTGGGAGGCCGCATCAGACTTGTGGGAGGCCGTGTAACCCCGTACGCCATGTGATCCAGCCTGAAAGCACACATTTGGACATTTCGCTGAGGTGTAATGTACCGTGTAAGTCCCGCGGATCAGAATCCGAGCAGCATGTCAAACCCCCAAAGCTCTTTCCCCTCATGGGCTCAAGACGTGCGACCGCAGATGGAAATATGAGCAGATTTGCCTTTATGTTTTATGAAACGTAACGCTCCCAGCAGCAGGAGTCTGAAGAGGCCTGGGGGCGACCCTTTAAATGGCTAACCAGACAAGTCCGAATCTGCAGCAGGACACTGGGCGTTCTAGGGGGTTCTTTATTAAAGCTGATGGTTCTACATAAAAGTGTGAACGCATAAAAGAGCCATTTGCGGGTGTAAGTAGTTTTTTGCATGGTCATATGGTTGGAATAATAATAATAAAAATATAATAAATAAAACACAATAATAATGATAATAATAATAATTACATACATATACATGGTGTATAAATCTAAATATAATCGTATGCATAATTTTTTTAAAAATAAATATATTATCCAATTTGTTTGCTACGTTTTCTTTTTTGCTACACTGAAAAAAATGTAATATATTATTTATATATATATATATATATATATATATATATATATATATATATATATATATATATATATATATATATATATATATACACATATATATATATATATATATATATATATATATATATATATATAACTTGCGTAGGTAGACCAGCAGACCAACAAAAAAATTTTTTAGAAATTGAGTTCTAGGACATTTAATATTTTTATTATCTTTGTATTTGATTTTTTAGTACAGGGTCTATACACTATACAGGGACAGCCTGTAACATAGCCACCATAGTCACTATAAACGCCTTGACTTAACAGGAATTCCAAAATGAAAGGCAGAGGTAGTACATATACCTGTCGTATGTATGTAGTCTGTATTTTAGGGACGTACCAATACAGGAAGTGCAGAACGATAATCATATATCCATATATCTATGCTCAGATGCTGATATATATACACATAACACGCACACACAACACACACAACACACAGACCTGTCCAATTATTTCAGTTGCTTGTAATGATTTACACTGACTGTAGTCCTTCTCCAGTCATCAGGTTCCCAGTCAAGTTACGCTGCCACAAAGAAAACACGACCCGGGTGGAAAATAACTGCAAATATGAGAAAGTGAAAGATTTCACGTAGACACTGTAGGACGTGTAACAGGGAGCATTAATACAGTAACGCTTATTTGTTAGCTTTGTGGCTTAGCTCAGCTCTACACATAACTCCAGACATGCATGAGAGAGCAGGCGCAGCATTAAATAGCCGGAGGCCTTAGTGTTAACGACTCAGGCCACACAGCTGGCAAATAAGGTGGGGCACTTTAGGATCGCAGTTTAATGGGTGTAAAGAACAAACGAGAAACAAGCAACTACATTTGTAATGGCACATATTGATATATCTCCTTTACTGACTGGCTGAACGACAGACTGACTGAATGACTGACTTACTGAACGACAGACTGACTGAACAACTGACTGACCAAATGACAGACTGACCAAACGACAGAATGACTGACTGAACAACAGATTGACTGACTGAACAACAGATTGACTGAACGACAGACTGACCAAACAACAGACTGACCAAACAACAGACTGACTAAATGACAGACTGACTGACTATAGGACAGACTGACTGACTGAACGACTGACTGACAATGACAGACTGACTGACTAAATGACAGAATGACTGAATGACAGACTAACTGACTGAACTATAGACTAACTGACTAAACGACAGACTGCCTAAACGACAGACTGGCTGACTACACGCCTGACTGACTAAACGACTGACTGACTAAACGACTGACTGACTAAACGTCTGAACGAACGACTGAACAACAGATTGACTGACTGAGCTACTGACTGAACGACAGACTGACTGACTAAACGACAGACTGACTGACTAAACGACATACTGACTGACTAAACGACATACTGCCTAAACAACAGACTGGCTGACTGACTAAACGACTGACTGAACGACAGACTAAACGACTGACTGACCGACTGAATGACATAGAACCGAACTTAGATATGTCAAATATTTATGATATTATATAATTTGAGGCCGTACTGTGAAAAGGAGAACATCTATTAAAAGCTGGGATGATATTCTAAAACAACTACATTGTATTTTACTGCACTTCATATCTTAAAATAGTGGAAGGCTAAGTGGTCTCAACTAGCTAGTCTCAACTTCTACTTTTACAAAATGTTAATCTACACCGGTATCCCCAGTTATGTACATGGAAAATAATAGGTACTGTCATCGTTCCACACTTCCTGTATCGGTACGTCCCTAAAATTCATACTACAGGCATATGCCCGGCCTCTGTGTAGCATAAGCACTGTTGCATTTCACCATTTATGCTAAGTCAGGGTGTTCTGTAAGCAGTCTAACAGGCCCAAATAATATGAAATATAATGAAACACAAAAATAATAAAATATAAAATGTCTCTATTTCCACAACTGCTACTAAATACAATGCTAGTTAAATGGTTAATGCCACATTTTCCTGTAGGTCGGCCAGGCTTATAAAATCTGAAGTTAGAACGCTGCCGAGGATAAATAAAAGACTGTGCTCTTACAAATTATATTCACTTGTTATATTTAATAATATCAATATTCTACTTAATTAAGGATTATATTTAATACACCCAAGTAACAGATTCGACCATTAATATACAGGATGTCAGTAGAGCATGCTTGCTGTAGGTTCCACAGTGTAAGCGCTGTATGTATATATGAGCGGCCAACACTTCTTAGCCTGTCACAGTGACAGCACCGCCACCATTCCAAGATCCATCTGTACTATAAGCCACTGCTTCTTTTTACTAGTGGGAAAACAGAGCCCCTATCGCCCCCTACACTTCCTGTAGCATACTGCAACCTGTCACGATGAACCACCGCATGTGATTTAACAGGGCGCTTCCACTATGAGGTAAACGACCCGCCGACTGTTTTCCCGTACTTAACGTTACTGACCATGAATCGACTCTTGTGACTTAACACCGCGGCTCTAGTCTCTACGGTGTCGGGAGTGCTTGGGAGACGGCAGGGTTACCCTACTGACCAGGGAAAGAGCAGCAGGCGGGCCTCCTGAAGGGCAGGGGTCTCTGGAAACCTCTCCTGCCTGCAGAGCATCATTGTAGTGCTACTGATTACAACCAGCTCACCACAAAGACACACAAAGGGCTGAAAGAGAGAGAACGGCAGGAGAGACACAGAGCTTTCAGCGCGGAGAGCTCTTTCTGTGTCTGTGAGAACGCAGATCACAGGCCGCTGAGCCTAAAGGGTCACTTACTCAGAGATTGAAGGTGGGGGGTGAGGGGGTCAGAGAGCACACGGCCACCACCAGAGAGATCAGAGAGAGAGAGAGAGAGAGAGAGAGAGAGAGACACACACACACACACACACACACACACACACACACACACAAAAGCAGGATTTGGCTGGTCAGGTCTCTACCCTGCTAAAACTTTGTCTTCCGCTCAATGAGCTTAGATGAAGATGTTCAGACTGCCGGACGGCACAGGACAGGTCACGGCCTCTCCACGCAGGACCATCAAGAACACTAGAGATACAACGGACTGTTTGTCACTGTCATTTCAAAAACTTGTGTCTTCAAATTGGTAGACCTACTCCGTCGCTCGCTCACTCCCCCGTCTCCTAAACTGCCTAATCCTTCTCGACCGGGGTGGGGGGGGGGGTGGTGGGGGCTGGAGCATTTCCCAGCATTCAATGGGCAGAAGGCAGGAAACACCCTGAACAGGCCGTCAATCCATCACAGGACAGAGAGAGATACACATTCACACACACAGACCTAGAGGGCCAACCTAGCATCTCCCCTACACCTGACTGCATGTCTCTGGACTGTGAGAGGAAACGGGAGCACCTGGAGGAAACCCACACAAACACCCCACCATGGGCACCCCAGCTGTGAATCGAACCCGGGTCCTTCTTGCTGTAAGGAGACAGCTCTACACACTGTGCCACCGAGAAGGATACACGACTCCTTACTGTAACTTAGAGTAGAGCTTACACATCCTGGACAGGAAACTGTTCTGGCCCAAACCCAGCACACGTCCCCCATCTTCATCTGGCCCAGATGGGTTAACAGCACTTGGGTGGACCGCTCCCAGTAGCAAGATGTGGGCCACATATGCAGCAGATTAGAGCCATGCCACTAATGCACTAATCAGCAACTCCGCTGTATCTGTTCCAGTAGTGGGCCAGATCTGTTTTGGCACAGGTGGGCCAAACGCATGTTGTAAATATGTGGGCCAGCTTTGGCTCACAGCAGACTGCCTGTGTCAGCAGCGGGCCAGAAGTGTCATATCTACGTAATGTGGCCCGCATGCACTTGCTATCTGGGATTTAGCCTGTTTCATTTATGCCATGGTGGGTACCAAAAGAGGTGGGTTGCCAGGTAATGCACTTTGAGTTATATGTGTCTGGGTATTGATCTCTCAGGGTATCAGCACTGGCCCTTGTTTGGGCAGTGTCTGAGCTCATGGCGAGTTTAGATTCTAACCTTCCCAGACAAGCTGGGAATCATTGTCCGATGGAACACTAAGCACGGTTGTAAGTCGCTCTGGATAGGAGCGTCTGCTAAACGCCTCAAACGTAAATGTAAAACTAATGAAACACTGTGATGGGTAAAAACCCATCTCGTGGCATCCCTATTTACAATACACGTTCATAATTGTAAAGCTCTTTGTACAGCAAGCAGGTCTATCAAACACAACCGACCCCAAGCTTTAGAACGCATAGTCATATCGCCGCTGTCCAATGAAGACCGTGTATCTCCAATCTGGTCGATTTTTATTTTTTGGCATCATTTGATCACATGAGCTGCTGTTTACATTGAGTGGGCATTTCATGATGAATGGATCAGAGGAAATATCCAAAACATGCTTGGGAAAAACGTCTGGTTCCATTGACTTGCATTCACATTCAACTGGGTTTTTGCCCTGTCCTGTAAAGTTGCTATTTTGAAGATACTGGATTTTCTTTGGATGGTGATGATATGCAAGACACCCCACTCATATAACCTGTTCTGTTGAAAGCGAAAGTAGGTGAACACGTCCTGTACAGGAACACTTTCTATATAAATATAAATATAAATATAAATATATATATATATATATATAGCAATTTTGTGCTAATTTTGGTTCATAATTCTATTTCTAATCTAATTCTAAATAAGAATTCTAATTCTAATTTGTTAGACTCGAAAATGTGGAAAACACAGAATGACCATTAGTGTGCACACCTTTTGCCTGTGATT
>JAMWET010000633.1:127500-302500 GCA_024036415.1 Prochilodus magdalenae | reverse complement strand
ATTGTAGCCCCAACATCAGGAAAGTGGCTGAACTTAACGTGCTCGGCCTGATCGACTACCCTTCCACTAGAACGGCGGCCACCTACCCTTCCAGCATATCCATGGTGGTTGACGTGACGTCAGCGTACAGCAGGGTGTGGCCCAGTCGCTGGCTCTGCAGGTGCTGACTGTACGTCTGCATGCTGAAATGTTCAGAGAGGAGCTCTGGAGCCTCGGTGTGCAGAGCCAGTTCTCCGTCGGCTGGCTCAGCTGGCTCTTCCTTGCCCCACACGACTCTCAGCCGGGTCTTCAGAGAGCGGAGCACACCCTCTCCATCCACCTGCCCCCGCAACCAGCGCACGAACGCACTCTTCAGATCCTGCATGAGGAGAAAGAGCACACATGCGTAAATCTCACGTGTTAACTGAACCTGATCTGAGCTAACTGCTCGCAGGTGTCCGTCTTGGTTGGCACCTTAAAGAGACCCAATTCAAAACCAAGTTTACGGCCCCCCACCGCCCCCTACTCACTCCCAAAGCGGCCCACCAGCCAAGGCATCCAGTGCAACATCATTTGTCTGTTTTTACAGAGAACAGTGTGTTTGTCATACAATGTCAGAAACAACATAAGCAAGACGATCAGTGAATCAAAGCACGCAATAAAGAACAGATTAAATCAATACGCTCAATAATAAAACACAGCTGCCAGCGATGCGAGTTATCGTTCAGTGGGCCAAACAATGCATATGCTTCCCATCTAACGTTTATGGATCATTCTCTGGAGCCGGTTCAAAGTTACAGTTGAAAACATATTTCTGGACTGTCTACTGATTATGGACTTTGAACGTCCATATTATTATTGAATGACTATGACATCATATGTTTATTAAAAGAAACGACTGAATATCCAATTTAGCCTCTCACAAACAAACGCTACACCACAGGACCTTTCGATTCTGACAGGGTTTCAGTTTATTGGCTAATCTAGAGCTGCATTCCATCCAGTAGATGACCAGCAAACACAGTGCTGAACATTGTACACAATCATAACTTTCATTATGACATCAGAACATCAGAAATAAAACATCAGAGGGAAATACATCTGTAGCGTTTTACAGATCGGTAATAAACAGGTAATAACATGGTAATTATACGGTAATAAATTATATTTCATTTACATTTACGGCATTTAGCTGATGCTCTTATCCAGAGCGACTTACAAGGTTAATGATTACAGGTAGGCCAATGTAGCGTTAGGAGTCTTGCCCAAGGACCCTTATTGGTGTAGCTCAGCATAGTCACCCAGACTGGGATTCGAACCCCAGTCTCCCACACATAGAGGTGGCACCCTGAGTAGTGGTGTTACCCACTGAGCTACCCCAACCACATTTCATTTTTAATTACATGCAGATTTCCCAGTTGCTACTAAATAATAAATCAGAAATGGTAGTGAGTGTTAACAAGGCCGCTGTGAGATGGTACATTAATGGTAATAAGTGCTTACCTTAAAACTGCCTGCTTATTTCATAGTTCTTTATGATAAGTGAGCTACTGTAGTGGTAACAAGGCAGTAACATAACAGAAACATGACGGTAACACCTTTCCTAAATACTATACGCACATCTTCTACTCATTAATAAATGAAAGGATAGTCCCTGTGTCAGTATTCAGTAATAAAATGATTTTTAAAAATGGTGAATATGTTAATTTACCTAAAATGGCCGCTTACTTCACAGTTCCTAATGAACAATAAGGCAGAATAATAACTGGGTATGTAATGTATGTAATATATAACAGAGTTATTAACCCTAAACCTGTGAGGTAGTTCTCCTGTGGTTACCTGGTATTCGGGACGCCTCCGTTTTATTTTGTACCCGGTTTGGATTGACGTGTTCAGACACAGAGCGAGTTACGGGCGGTAATTACAGTTAAACTAAATATTATTAGAGCCATAAACGATAAATTATTTTAATTTCCATCTCGTTTCTTACTTACTACACCTCCATCAGGTCAGAGCATCAGTCGTCTTGTGCTCCACATGCAGGCCCACCTATAGACACGTACTGAGGTAAACCTATTCTATTACATTACTGCCTTGTTACCACTACAGTATCTCACTTATTACACATAAAGAACTATAAAATAAACAGGTCACTCTTAAGCACAGCTAGTTGTTATCATTATTTCACCATTTCATAACGGCCTTGTTAACACTCGCGACCATTTCTGATTTATTATTTACTAACAACTAGGAAACTGGCATTTAATCATGATTAAATAGCTGGTTATTGTATAATTACCATATCATTACATGCTTATTACTGATCTGTAACGCGATACCAATGTGTCTTTACATAGTGGCTATTTACAAGGATACACACAGTGATTTTCCGGCTCGGGGACCAGAGAATGTGAGCCAGTGCTGTGTGTTTGCAAGAACCTGACGATACCATGCGCATCACGATATTACCATTCAATATTATAAGATATACATCGATCAGTCATGACATTGCCCTCTGCACACGTGTTGCCTGGAAATGAGGTTATATGACCTTATAATAAGCCTACAACAATCTTAAAATGAGAAATATAAAATTTATCAGATATGAGCTCATTTTGCCTGCCAAACATGTTTTATTATTTTTTAATGTGGTGTGTAGTTACAGCTTTGCTCTGACGTCCTTTCTTTATTCTGGGAAGTTTGAGAATATGATTCAGAAGATAGGACCAGTGTTGTGTAAAAGCGCATCGTGCACAGCCGAAATAAGACTTGTATTTTATGTATAATGTTAAACATATAACGCTAATTACTGTCAAACTAAACACTATATGACGCTAACTGATCTCCACTACATGAGCTACACTGGCTAAACACCAGATATGTTTTGACTGATCGATAACATCATGGTAAAGAGAATAACTGTGCAAAATCTGATCTCCTGCTGTGGAATTCTTCTCAAGCTGTTGTCTCTTCTTAGCATACTCAGCTAAGTAGCTGTTTCGGACAGGGTCTTAGAATTAACCCTAATTAACCTGGTTAGACTCTGTAAGAGAGATAAACTGTTCAGTAATTAGTTAATTGCTAATATACTATATACAATATGTACATGGGGGCATGCGTGGGCTGGAATTTTAGAATTTAGGAACGATTCCCTGAACTGTCAGAAATGACTGAAGTGTCCTTGAGTAAGGCACCTAACCCCCAACTGCCATGGATAGGGTTGCCCACCACAATGGGCAAGTGTGCTTACTGCCCTATTTATGTTTACCTACATATGTGTGTTTATACATACATACACATATATACATATACACATACATTATATATATATATATATACATATGCATATATACACACATATATACATATACATACATTATATACATATACACATACATACATATATATATATATATACACATACATACATATGCATATATACACACACACATATACACACATATATATACACATATACATACACACACACACACACACACACACACACACACACACGTCAAAGCACTTGCATAATTGAATAAAACATCCCGGGATCCGAGAAACTCATGGGGGTCTTTAAAGGAATGGAGTGATCAGCATGCATGGATAATCAATTAGTGCCTGCCCTGGCTGCGTTGCGCTGCTTCTTCCCCTGAGCGGCCCACTTCGCTCATAACGCTGCTCTCCGATCAAACTCAATTAATCAGCGCGCTCACTTCAGGTGCTGGTTTTTGGATTTCCTCCCAAAACCAAATAAATAAATAAATAAAAATTCAGACGCTGGAAGAATCCAGGGGATACACATGCCTGCTCATCCTGAGGGAACGCGCTCCTAATCAAGAGGAGCATTTTCATTCACAACCTATTTGTAATCATATGATTAGACTGGTTGACATCGCTGCTATGTGGCCATGGAAACAGTCTGTGTGTTGAGTAAAACATCTCAAATATGAATCAAGCACATTAATGAGACCAACGCTGAACAGACTCGTGTCAAAGCTGCAATTATATGAAGAAAATCACCAGACATAGAGCATGTACAGAGAGCACAGAAGCCTGAATACACTCCTCATCAAACCAATACTGCACCCAGAAGGAGGTGTGGGAGTGCGGTGCTGTTGGGTAGGAAGATAAAGGTGACCAGGATCAATAACTGATGATGAATTTAGACTGATATGATCAATATTTATTGAGCTACACATACAGAAGTCTGTCTCTCAGTATGGCGTCGGGCCGCCGTGTTCGCTAACCCAACACGCCAGACGTCTCGGTATGGAGCTGTAGAGGTTCCTAATGGTGTCCTGTGATAATCCATCCCATGCAGCTTGAACATCCTCAAACAGCTCCTGCAGATGGTGCGGTAGGGGTGGAGGTGGAGGGACACCAGGCCTTCTGGAAGTGTGACTACAGACCGTTCATCTTGGTGCTGACCACGGTGCCTCCACACACGGATTCGTTGGGCGTCTCCACCAAGACTAAAGCGGGACTCGTCACTGAAGATGACCCGCTGCCATTCTGAGTCACTCCATGACAGTCTGGTACGACACCACTGCAGGTTTTGGTGACGGTGACGTGGTGTTAAGGGCAGTCGTGGTTACGGCCTGTGTGGTGCAGCCGTCTGCCAATGGTGCTGCACTAACAGGATGACCATTGGAGGACAGTCATGGCTGTTGGGTCAGTCAGGTACAGTGTTATGGCCCGTCCTTGCTTATGTCACATGCACAGCCGAGTGTGAAAGCATGTCTCACGATGTCACACCTACCCACCAAGTTTTATTCCTGTTGGTTGATTCCTTCTGGGTGCAGCTGCTTGTGCATCTATTTTTAATAATGGGGCTAATAATAATGATAATAATAATAATAATGATAATGATAATGATAATGATAATAATATTATTATTATTATTAACAATAATAATGATAATGATAATAATAATGATAACAATAATAATAATAATAATAATAATAATAGTAATGATTATTATTATTATTATTATTAGATAAATTAACTTGTTATACAGGGGTTTCACACTCTGAAGAACCAACACCAATTTGACGTTCCCCAAACTGGTGCAAATCCAGGATGGTTCTAAGAAACCTGAAGAAAACCAGCTCAAGAACCAGGGTTCTTCGGGTCACAACTTGGGTCATACCTTTGTACCCACCTAATTAAGCAGACCTGTTGGACCCTTTAACGAACCAACCCCACCCCCAACCTGGGCTTTCAGGTAACACATTTAAAGAGAGTCATGCCCATGGTTTAAACATACATCTCCAGAGCTGTCTGGGTGAACGCGCTGAAGCTCGGCTGCTTTACAATCCCACATCATCACCTCTACATGCTCTCATCTGCCGGTCTCCAGGGCGTGTCTATATGGGGGCATGTGAGCGGGTGGTAATTCTTTAAAGGCACTCGGTTGTAGCAGGCCAGGTGAATGTGTTCTTTATTTAACCCCACCAAACAGCCACCGTCACCATCCAAACATCGACTGACATGACTCTGCAGCAGCTCCGCTTCCTCAACCAAGCCATCCGGCCTGAAGTGCACTGGCCGCACAGAGGAGCCCTGGACAGCTCTGTGGCTACTTCATACTTCATAAAGGCTGGAACCTCAAAAAAAAAAAAGGAACTAAAAATATCAACAGGAAACATGTCGTCTCGGAAACCCCAGACTGAAAACACTCCTTCAAACAAATTGCACGGTTGGGCCAGACAGACTTTCCTCCATGAGCTGAGAACCTGGTCCGCCACATCAACATTAACGACACGCCAGCGGCCCGGCCAGTGGACATCTGGCGCTGCTGAGAGCCTGAAAAGAGTTTGCGGACGATGCCGTAATTGCCGCGTTTCGAATTAGTGAACTCATTGACGGTTAATCAATTAGAAAGGCTTATCGGCACGTCTCTACCGCGTCCACGGTAAAGAGGTGCTGAGGACGGGGCCCCCCGGGGGGCCTGTTAACAGCAACGCTAGAGGGGTTCCCCTAATCAGACGGTGCTGAAGTGAAAGAGGTTCCACGACGAGGGCAGCACGGGAACCAGCTGATCCCCAACCCACAAGAACAGGAAGGAATAATTCTAAATATGTAAAATTAAATAATAAAAATAAATACATACATCAAAGAATCACAGAATCAGCCAGACAGGATGAATGCTGAGCGAACACGGAAAATAAATATATATACTTTTATTTATTTATTATTAATACTCTCTTTCTCTGATTTCTCTCATTCATTCCTTGACTACCCTTTATCTCTCTCTCTCTCTCTTTATATATTCTAGTTTGGTTCTGGTTTGCAGTCTAGTTATTGTTATTGAGCTATACTATTTAAATGTGACAAATTACATAATGATAGTAAGTAAAATCAGACAGTGGATTTAAATTGGATGTATATTCTGATAGCTTGGTCAGATTGTGAAATGTTCCTCTTATTTTTCATTTTAACAGCAGAAAAAATATATATATATTATATTATTTTTAATATTATTATTATTTTTTTATTATTATTATTATTATTTTTTGTGAAGATTTTGTGCACAATAACAATCCATGTTCCTCAAACGCAGATGTGGTATCAATTCAAAATGAAACATTCACAACATTTTAAATGAGCTATAGAAATTATTCATGTTCAATTACAACATGACAGACATCACTGGTGACAGCTTTGATTTCCATGGGTTTTAGAAAGTGGGCACATTGGCACTATGGGCAGAGTTCGGGGTGAAAGTTGGGTCGGGGTGATTCAGTTCATCATACAATCTCAAATTACACAATCAAAATACACTGAATATCGAATTTAACTCCGCTATTTACATAATAATAAAATTAATAGAATATATAGAAATGCCAAGAATGAGAATCGTTTTTGATCAGTAAATACTATATAATCTCTCTTTCTCTCTCTCTCTCTCTGTATATATTTTACTAACCCTAACCCTAGACTTACATTGAAGTTAATCAGTCATTTTTGAAATACTTTTGATATATATGTATGTGTGTGTGTGTGTGTGTGTGTGTGTGTGTGTGTGTGTGTGTGTGTGTATATATATATATATATATATATATATATATATATATATATATATATATGAATATGAATGACAAGTATTTCAAAAATGACTTATTAACTTAAATGTAAGTCAACCTATCCAGTGTAACCAATAACTGCTGTGTTTAAATTATCCATTAAAGTAAAAATCAACAAAAATAGAGATACCTGTTTTCCTTTGGACAGAGATGATAAACCTGACGTTCAGTGTGTGGGCTAAACACACACCTACACTAGACAGGGACAGTTTTTTAACGGCCAAAGTTACAAAGTGAAATACTATACCTGTATTATTAACATTATATATAAAATCTCACGGGTCTTCAGTAAAACTTCAGTTTGAGTTATAGTTGGAATACATGGCTAAATAAAAACCATCACTGCCAGAAGTAAAACGAGTATCCCCGAGATGGCAGCTTAACAGGACAGGGCAAAAACCTCTTTTAACTTTAATGGAACTCAATGGAGCCAGACTTTTTCAAGCAGTTTGGGTCCTTTCTGTCGCTCCATTCATCCTGAAGCACAGTGTAAACAGTAGCTGCTGTGTTCAAATGATGCAGAAAAGTAAAAATAAACAAAAATGGAGATGCATGTTTTTCAATGGACATGCATTGGTTTTTAGTGGCATCACAAACATACCGCACTCACAAAGAGCTGGTCAGTTTCCATGGACGGACGGTGCAAACTAGAGAGCGAATTATATGATCTCCACACAATTATGATTATGATTAACGGACCAACAGAAACGGTCTGAAAAGAAGTCTCACCGTATTAACTTGAATTAAAAGTAAAGATCGTTTGCTTGTTTACCGCTACTATTTTGGAGATGGCTGATATCTAGTACACTGGTAAAGAAATGATTCACGTAATCAAGTTACTCTACAGAGCTCCAAGCGTGTTCCCACCAGAGTGAGACGTAGTGGGCTGTATGCCATGTAGGACAGTGACTGAGGACAGTATGCAAAGTGAAGACACACATACATCTACACATGAAAGTATGCATTAGGGTGGGTATCTGTACTGAAAGACCCCGCTGAGGAGGCGTCCACCCAGAGCCGGTAGAGATGAGCCTGCACCCCTCACACAGTCCCGACTCTCTTCGGCACAGCAAGGTGCACAGAGCGCGCTCTATTCCCCCCGCAGGCGAACACATGCACGCTCTGTCTGGAAGCAATCGCCTTTTCCGTCAGAAGGCCGTCTGTTGTAACCGAGCGGCCGGGGGCAGGGGTCAAACCTCGCACTTGAACCCAAACAAACCCCATCGAAATAATAAAATAACAACAATAAGAGGTTATGTTCTGGGAAATTCTACTTTGTGTCAGGCAGAGGGGCCGGCTGAGGCCAAGCGGGCGAATAAATGACTAACTTGTCAGGAATCATTGAAACATCACGCTGTAAATGATCTCCAAACACAGCGCAGGAAGCCCGAGCGCAGCTCAAAGGTCCGGTCAAAGCTTCTACGCTGAAGTGGCTTCCAGTGGCTCTCCAGTGAAAGTGGCTTGGATATCAGTAGTGGCGATAATTAGGACCAATGATCACTTCCATGGTTTTAATAGACACTATAATAGAACTGGCTCGGTTTGCTTAAAGCTCCACTGGACCAAAAGATGAAAAGAGCCCTCAAGGACTGGCCGAGAGGTTGAGTGGAGCCATGCTGCCACCTAGTGGACACTTCCGGACCTTTCAGAGCAAACTCAGTAACACTACAGCTGTTAAAGAACTCCAGAAATGATATGATGCGTAATAGGCATGACTATTTTAGACATGTATGATGTCATAGCTAGCGTATAAAAGCTAGCTATGACATCATAGCTGTTATTTTATTCAATAAGGACCCATAAGGTGTAGACAGAAATGCTACAAGGTATTTTAAGAATTCAGATTCAGAATTTCGAGTTCCTGCAATTATAAGATACACTATATGACCAAAAGTGTTCCCACGTCTGCCTTCACATGCATATGAGCTTAAGTGATTCTTAATCCATAGGGTTTAATACGATGTCGTCCCATCCTTTACAGCTGTAACAGCTTCAGCTCTTCTGAGAATTCTTTCCACAAGGTTTAGGAATGTGTTTATGGGAATCTCTGACCATTCTTCCAGAAGCTCATTGGTGAGGTCAGACACTGATGTTGGACGAGAAGGCCTGGCTCTCAGTCTCTGCTCTCATTCATCCCAAAGGTGTTGTATCGGGTGGAGGTCAGGACTCTGTGCAGGCCAGTCCAGTTCCTCCACACCAACCTCGCTCATCCATGTCTTTATGGAGCTTGCTCTGTGCACTGGTGTGCGGTCGTGTTGGGACAGGATGGGGCCGTCCCCAAATTGTTCCTACCTAGTTGGGAGCCTGAAGTTGTCCAGAGTCTCTTGGTCTGCTGAAGCATTAAGAGTTCCTCTCACTGGAACTAAGGGGCGGAGCCCAACTCCTGAACAACACCCCCACACCATAATCCCCCCTCCACCAAACTACACTCGGCACAGTGCAGTCAGACAAGTACCGTTCTCCTGGCAACCGCCAAACCCAGACTCATCCATTGGATTACCAGACGGAGAAGCGTGATTGGTCACTCCAGAGAACACGCCTCCACCAAGTCCAGTTTAGGCACCTTGCACCACTGCGCATTCGCCGCCCTGCATTCCGCTTGGTGATGTAAGGCTTGGATGCAGCTGCTCTAGTGAAAAGTTTAGACACCCCCACCTAAATGGACGTAGTTGGTGATCTTAAAGTCTCTACAGTCTCACACTGAAGAGCTCCAACTGATGAGAGTCTGAACCAGTCCATATCCTGATACACCACATCTACTCCTGATGTACACAGTATTGTATTTTTGCCATATCGTCAACCAAGATGGCGCTTCAGTCTTCGAATTTAGCAGTTCAATATATAACGAGTGACTAAGTTCATTCATTTATTCATTCATTCATTCACAAGCCGCCTATCCTTCTGGGCCTGGACCTTACAGGTCATTTCCACTCCAGCTAATATTTGAACTTCAGATAAGGGAAGCCTGAACCACAAATCAATTACATTGACCTTGACTTTTCTTTCAGCACCTGCCAAAACAGATTTGGTGTTGGTGTTATTGACCCAGTTGTGACTTTATTTAACATGCTAGTTTTAGTGAAGGTTTTTGTTAATAATAATAATAATAATAATAATAATAATAATAATAATGTACATTTAATTACAATATTATAAGACTCTGGTTCCCGAACATCCAGCCACGTGTGCTGCCCGTGGACCTAATATAAATGTCCCTCTGACTGGACCACAGAACTGGTGGGTAAATGTTTATACTCGAGTCTCAGTGAGAAAGAGGTGCGGGCGGGTTTCACATGTGGGAAAGATTTGGGCTTTTTATGTATGTAAATGCATGTCAAGCACGTGCAACAGACTTTCAGACCCAAAGGGACAATCAAAACTATTCTTTCTCGAGTGAGTGAGGAAAAAAACATGAAGAAGGCCTAAGGACATTTCTGATGAAGCCTGGTTCTAAATCGCTCGCTGCCTCGAGGGACGCAATTAATCACCAAGAATACTTTCTGGGTAGATACGTCCGAGTCACATGGTTAGTTCACATCACTCAGTGGATGTAGAAGCACCTAGAAATCGAATCTCACCATCGAATATTACTGTAAACAGACTAAAGTCTACTTTCATTCTGTCCTAATCAAAGACTATCACACACACACATACACACACACACACAGACACATACACACACACACACGTACACACGCACACACACAGACACACACAGACACTACACACACACATACACACACACACACACACACTCATTCACACACTTATTCACACACACACACAGTCATACACACACACACACACACACGTACACACGCACGCACACTCATACACACATATATATATATACATACACACACACAGACACATACACACACACATACACACACACACACACACACACACACACACATACACACACAGACACTACACACACACATACACACACACAGTCATACACACACACACACACACACGTACACACGCACGCACACTCATACACACACACACACACATATATATACACACACACGCACACAGACACACACACACACACACACATACACACACAGAGACACATACACACAGACACACACACACACAGACACACACCCACACACACACACACACACACACGTGCACACACATATATATACACACACAAACACACACACAGACACACACACAAACACACTCATATACACACACACAAACACACTCATATACACACACACAAACACACTCATATACACAGACACACACACGCGACAGACACACACAAGCACTGATGTGAAGAGAATGTTGAAGTCTCTGGCTGACCCTGACAGCATTACAGCCACTAGTGGACCTTATTTATGTAGTAGAGTTGTAGCTGTGTGTATGGTGTGAGACTCACCGGCTGGGTGGAGAGCAGGTACACGGGGCTGGGTGGAGGAATCTGGCTCAGCTCACAGCTCAGCCCTAGAGAGGTGAGGATCTCTGTCAGGACCTCATACCGCCTCGCATTGCTCATCTTCAGCTCTGAAAAAGCAGCAGAGCTCTCCACCTGCTCAGCATCCGGCGCTGTCTCCAAACGCACCTGTGGGCATGGCAGAGGAGAGATAAACACAGAGAGAGAGAGAGAGAGAGAGAGAGAGAGAGAGAGAGAGAGAGAGAGAGAGAGAGAGAGAGAGAGAGAGAGAGAGAGAGAGAGAGAGAGAAACACACGTTAACTAAAGTACTACACGTATTTCATTACACGTTAATGCATCCTCTACAGGGAACAATCTGCAGCACCTCAATTCTGAATGTAGAACTTCTATTTATATCACACCTTAACACACTGACAAATACATTATAAAGTCTGCCTTTACTTTCACACACATTCAGAATGTAACTGCTCAATGCAGAAGCAAAACCTTGCATCTCACTACTCTAGATCTTTCCCTGTACTGAGAGAGGAAACACTGCTCAGTTATCGTTCTAGATCTTTCTCTGTGCTGAGAGAGGAAACACTACTCAGTTATTGATCTTATCTAGATCTTTCTCTAGTGTAAGTGGCCTCTAACGTTAGCTAGCTGTAGTAAGCGAAGCTAGCTAATGTTAGCTCCCACTGGCAAACGCCAAACTTGCCCTGTGTGTAGATCCTTGACTTGACTATACACTGGGTATTATAAGGTGTTAATTAAATGTTAATTATAAGGTGTTAATAAGGTGTAGTCCATCAGGTAACACCACTACACACCAGGGAGCCACCACCACATGTGGGAGACTGGGGTTTGAATCCCGGTCTGGGTGACTGTGCTGTGCTACACCAATAAGAGTCCTTGGGCAAGACTCCTAACACTACATTGGGCCACCTGTAATATGATCAACCTTGTAAGGCGCTCTGGATAAGCGCGTCAGCTAAATACCGTAAATGTAAATGTAAATTGCTAATAACCCACACCTACATGTTTTGATTGTTAGCTGTTTAATGTACTGTCCAGCTAAAGCGAATTTAGCTAGCCTTAGCTCCACCTTAGTTAGACAGATAGCTATCTTCACCAGCCATTTTCTGACCGAAGGGTCTGACAACTGAAACATGAAGATGGAGGTTCATAGCAAGAAGCTTAACAAGAACTCCAACAGGCCAGTTTGGTGTTTGCCCATGGGTGCTAACGTTAGCAAGGTCAGCTAGCTGGTTAACATTAGAGCCTTGTGGCACCAAACTTCTTTCTTAATTCGTTTTCTTCATTCGCATCACAAGGGAAGAGCAAGAACGATAACTGAGCAGTGCCGAGAGCCTCAGCCAGTACAGTACAGGCTACGACCTGGACATCACTACTAGCCCTAGTTCTGAACCTCAACCTTCATTCACCGCTCATCTGGAGATCTGCATTTCCCCTACCTGACACAGAACAGCTTCCCCGTTGTCCTCTCCATGGGTCACTCTGACGATGACCATGTCCTTCTCCTCCTCCTCCTCCTCTTTTCCCTCGGTGCTCAGCTCCCCCCACAGCTCCACCTGTGCGCTGCCGCCCTCATTAGGCTCGCGCTCGTACGCGCTGCCGCTGGCCAGCACACTCAGCTGTACCTCTGTACTGTCCGCTTTGGTGAAGCTCATTCTGCAGATGCTGCCCCTCTGAGCCTCTCTGGGCTTCAGTCGGAGTCCAGCAGGGCACAGACTACTCGACAGCCCTAGAACCTTCCCGCCCTGGCTCAGGTAGGCCAAGAAGCGCAGCTGCAGCTGGGGCGTGAGCGGCTGGTCAGTGGCCAGCACCAGCAGCAGAGCGCTCTCAAGCCACGGCTCGCCCAGCGCCTGCTGAGGCCGCAGAGGGTAGACAGTGTAGCTGTCCGTGTCGATGCACTCGGCCAGCAGAGAGCGCACACGCTCGTAGCGTTCCTCACATCCTCCTGTGAACACCAGCACGTTGGGTGGTTTTCCACTGGTGTTCACTCGCCGACTCTGGCCTGAGAAGTAGGGCTGCAACATACGGACAAAATTTGAATGTGTTACGACTAAAAGACTGTATTATTTGATTAAAGGTCACATGGTTTTATATTTCTTAGCTTTCGGCAGCCCTTGTAGTTAATTTCTAAAGTTTATATGGGCTAATGAACCAGATCACATTCTATCTCTTAGTATTAATACATCTATATCAAAAATTTTCCTCATATGCACAGCCAAGTCACATTATTATGACCACTTCCTACTTTCTACAACAGCAGTGCGCCACATCACACAGCTACAAATGTCCAGCATTGGTTGGAAGATCATAACCAAGTCTTCACAGTACTACACCGGCCCCGTAATTCCCCAGACTTGAACCCAGCTGAGCATCTGTGGGACCACTTTGATGATCCTCCCCCACTCGTCCTTCAGCAGCTGTGGGATGCACCGCAGTCAGCATGGCTCCAGATACCTGCGACAACCTGCCAGGACCTTACTGAGTCACTACCAGCCCATCTAGCTGCTGTCAGTGCTTCACACACTGGTTACTCTGAATATTAGCTGGTGGTCATAATAATGTGACTGGACTGTGCATGTGTTTATACCATCTACACTTTAAAAAGACTACACTCGTTTCCAACACTATTCTCACACTGTAGGTCCACTTGTAACAATTTTGGTACGGAAAAAAGGTCACAATTAATTCTAAAGGGAACCTTATTATGCTAATTTTTTAGAGTTTAGAATTTTAATTTTGAGAGTCAAAACAATGTGTTTTTTATTTTTAATTTTTTTTCTTATGCTGTAATAACCATCTGTCTGAAACAATGCCTTTAAGCTCTGCCTCCCAATGAGCCCAGTGTGCTCTGATTGGTCAGTTTGCACACTCCATTCTGATTGGCCAACAGCCGGAACATCATCATGTTGCCCCTGTACTATCACGGTTGCTCTTATAATGCTGTCGGTTCTGCCGTATCAGTTAAATCCAAAATCCTGATTCTGAAAGTGCAGTATAACAAGAGCAGGACGTTTCAGAGTGGTGAGGTTTTTACTGGTTTAGCTCTCTGTGTGAGGACGTGCTAACCTTGCCAGTATGCGAGTAATAAGGACTGTGTTACGAGATGACATCACCTGGTAACAGAGAAAAGTGCTGGAATTCCGGTTCTTTAATTTGACCATTTTCCAGACTGTTTTTGTGACCATGCTTTTAAGACCGATCTGAGATAAACCAGGTCTAGCTGTGCTGCACTGCACCTCATTCAAAAATAAACAATCCTTAAAATTTAATGAGTGGGCGGGGCTAAAGTGGTATGCGCTGAATAGATGAATATCTCCAAATTAATTTTTTTTTTTTTTTTTTACATTACACAATGTGATCTGTGACAAGTGTAATTTGCTTATTTGCATATAGCAACCTTATGCAAGAATCATGTGACCATACCTCTAAACTCTCGCCCGCCTCCTCTTCATCATCCACGCCGGTGTACTCGTAGTCGTCGGGCAGGTCGGGAATGTTCTCCACTGATGCGTATTTGACTGACAGGATGGTGCTGTTCTCCAGCTCCAGGCACTCATGGCAGCTGGATAGGTGGAGGTGATGGCCCTCCATGTGTTGGTGCTCTGCTGTGTGCTCCGACTCCACCTGCTGGTCGCGCAAAGGCCTGCGCTCACTGCCTGTGCTGGATGCGTCCGAGTCTCGCCGCACCGCTGACACACGCAGGCTACTTTTCCTGCGCAGCTGCAGCACATCCACAGGCTCCGGCTCACACGGAGAGGCAGCAGACAGAACAATCTCCTTTGGCACGCTGGCGGGGAGCGGCTCGAGCTTCTTCCCCGTGTGCAACTGCTGCTTTTCGAAGAGTTCTTTCAGCGCAGATTCCCTGAGCAGCACCGCTGACGGACACATGGAACAAAGAGGAATATGATAAATACCTAGAAATGAAACAATAACCTAAACCTCAAAGATGAAACAGTGTCCCTCACAGAAAGTACTGGTACTTCAAGGGGAACCAATTAAAAAATAATAAAAAATCTGGGGGGGTGTGACGGGATTCATAGACCACCTCATGAGGAGAGGTCACACGGTGCTGTGAAAGTCTCGCTCCATGTGTGTGAAAAGGCTCCAAAGCAGATGTTATGATTGGCTAAGGGATAGAGGCCGAAAACTCGTCTACTTAAATAATTGGAATTCCAGGACTTTTCCCTGTTACTAGGTGATGTCATCTCCTAACACAGTCCTTATTGGCCGCCTACTGGCAAGCTTGGCACACCCTCATACAGGGCACAGAGAGCTAACCCAATAAAAACTGACCACTCTGAAACATCCTGCTACAGCCTAGCTTGTGAAGGTGGCTCCACCAACTGGTTCTAATGGACTTTGAGGAACGGGACTCCGGCAGAACTGACAGCAACCACGGTAGTGTGGGGGCACAGCATGTAGCAGGATGATGTTCTGGCGGTTGACCAAGTGGCATAGAGTGTGCAAGCTGACCAATCAGAGCACACTGGGCTCAATTAATAAATTAAAGTTAATTAATTAATTAATTAATTAATTAATAACTTTGTAGTGTGTGAGGTCATGCAGATCACCTCATGAGAAGAGGTGCTACGGTGCAGGGAATGTCTCGTTCCATGTGTGGAAAATGGCTCCAGAGCAGATGTTAATGACTGGCTAAAAGGAGGGACTGCATGTGGGCGTGGCCAAAGACCATAGTGTGAAGGAAGTAGCTGAATCTGCAGGTGTTTGGAAGCGTACGGTCATACGGGTCTACCAGTGGCTACTAAAATCCCAGTCTACAGGGAATTCTCCTCGGAATTGTGCCAGGGAAGGCCTCCACCAAATCTGGACCAACTGACCAATGCTTAGATGTAAGAGTGTCTGAACACTGATGTGGCTACATCCAGAAACTCGTCCAGTCCATGCCCAGTCCAGTCCCAGCTGTTACTGGTGCTGGTGGAGGTGTTTCACCTGAGTGTGGTGATCTTATAATCTCGATCTGAGAAACCAACAATCCAAACAATTCAACTTACAAACTATTCTTTCAGGAATGAGGCCATTTTCCATCTGCAGACGATCCTCCAGAAAAGCCACTCCCAGTGTGCTGAAGTTGTCCAGGCTGGCCTCGGCCACTGCCCTGTAGGGCTGCCCTGGACTGCAGGCCAGAGGAAGGCAATAATCCGACCACTTCAGCACCTACAAAGAACAACAAATCAGGTTCTAAAATAACACTAAGCTCACAATAACATATTACATTAGGCCAAACAGTCTACTAATACAGTTGTGTGCAAATGTTTGGGCACCCCAGTCAAACCATGTTGTGTTGATTTCTTAAAAAATACATCCACTACAGAGACACTCCTACCTTGCTGGTCCACCTTGTAGATGGACAGTCAGAGGCGATAGCTCATCTGCTGCTGCACAGTGCAGTGTTGGTCATCCTCTAGTCTTTTATCAGTGGTCAGATGGCGCTGCCCACAGGACGCTGCCCACAGGATGCTGCCCACAGGATGCTGCCCACAGGACGCTGCCCACAGTGGGCCTGTGACCACTGATGAAGGACTAGAGGATGACCAACACTGCACTGTGCAGCAGCAGATGAGCTACCGTCTCTGACTGTACATCTACAAGGTGGACCAGCAAGGTAGGAGTGTCTAATAGAGTGGGCAGTGAGTGGACACAGTGTTTAAACACTCCAGCAGCACTGCTGTGTCTGATCCACACACACCACCACCATGTCAGTGTCACTGCAGTGGTGTACCTAATGAAGGAGCCAGTGGGTGTACACAGTTTTAGTGAAGGTGTAGGTTTGGTAGGGGGGGTTGGGGGGTGTTCAGACATGTGCATTCAGCTCTATATTCAGCCAGACGGAAGCCGACAAACGCTGTTAGTGCACTGTGTGTAGCTGTGTGTTACATCCATATCACATAGCCTACTTTCTTATTCAGTCTTTGAGGTGACTGGTCCGCTCTCTGTCCTGCTGTGGCCTCTATAATAAAGGCAATATTCTCAACCCTTGGACCACTAATCAGAGAGGACCCCAACAGCAGCGTCCACTTGCTGAGGTCATCACATGCCTGGATATAACGACAAAACACACATGCAGTTACACAGAAGCACAGCACACAGCTGATCGTGTCAGAGAACCG
Organism: Prochilodus magdalenae; assembly: GCA_024036415.1. Classification (NCBI taxonomy): domain Eukaryota; kingdom Metazoa; phylum Chordata; class Actinopteri; order Characiformes; family Prochilodontidae; genus Prochilodus; species Prochilodus magdalenae. The sequence goes on along the minus strand of JAMWET010000633.1, from coordinate 284,872 downwards.
TCAGTAGTACTAAAGCACTTGATATTAGTATAGAGGGGGGTCCGAAAGTCTGAGACCACTAAAAAACATGCTTCTGTTTTGCATTCCTTTCTAATTTAATACTATCTATTTTATCAGAAATTACATCATCAGCCCTTACAGTTAGAGAAAGGTGGGTTTGGGTGGTATGGCCCTCTTTGGCTTTAATGACAGCATGCTTGAGAGTTGTCATGGAAACCATACATTTGTGCAGAAGGTGCTAATCAGTAGATCAAATCCACCTGAACACGTTTTAATAGAGGGAAAGAGACCTGACCCACCAGGACTGACACCTCCACGAGCCTCAGTAACAGCTGGGGTTGGATTTGGCATGGACTGGACTGGAAGTTTCTGGATGTAGCCACATCAGTGTTCAGACACTCTTACATCCAGGATTGGTCAGTTGGGCCAGATTTGGTGGATGCCTTCCCTGGCGGTTCACTGGTTGTTCCAGATAGTTCCCACAGATTTCCAAGAGGATTCAAATCTGGGGATTGTGTGGGCCAGTCCGGATGTGTGAATGCTCCTGAGAGTCCATCATGCCAATCAGTCACATCTGCAGCCCTGTGAATCCCAGAATGGCCATCTTGGAGTACAGGGGTAGGAATGACGTGTTCCTCAGTGAGATGATGAGCAAAAGGCAAAGCCTGGTTGTCCAGGATACGAGCTGTCAGTCATAATGTGACCACACCCATTTCCAAAACTATTCTCGCACTGTAGGTAACAATTTTCAATAAATTCTAAAGGGAACCTTATTATGCTCATTTTTAGAGTTTATCATTTGATTTTTGAGCGTCAAAACAATTTCTGTGTAGACACTGTGGTTCAGATTTACTGTCACCTCAACCAAAGAACCGATTTCCACCCCCAGAGCATCACAGAGGGGACTAGTTTTTGGTCCTAGGAGGTTTATATATTAAATAAAACCATAGCATATTAATATAATGTGGTCTCAGACTTTCAAATTCCACTGTATTAATACACTTCGTCTCTCACCTTCTTTCGCCCATGCATGCATTCATTCATTCATTCATTCATTCATTCATTCAGGCTACTTTCACACTGCAGGCAGGTCTGATGTGTTTGTCCAGGGATCCAGTAGGCTATTTGTTTTGGAAGACCAGTAAGTTCATCTGACGCTTTCAAGCTAAATGCCATTAGCTGTGGTGTTATATATCAATCATGGCTGCTTAATGGTTTGGGTGCTTCAGACTGGCCTAACTCATCTACAGGCAGTTCCCAGGCATTATGTGAACAGATCAGATATCCATATATAACCCATATAGGCTATAATAACCCCTCTGCTCTTTCAAACTGTGATTTCAAACCAACACCAAAACACAGCTGGCCACTGAAGGACAGGGTAAGAGTATACAGAGACACAGATGGACTACAGTCTGTACCTGCAGAACTACAGAGTGTCCTATATGGTCAGTGGGGCAGAGTGTAGATAGAAGGAGATGTACCGTATGAGCTATGGCACTGGCACAGGCACTGCTTGTCTAATCTCCATTTAAAAAAGCATCTCTGGTAAAACAGAGCAACCGCACCTGAGTACAAGGTCAACATGCCCGATGACCAGCCTCAGTTAGAGGGCTGCAAAGCCCCCCAGCACTGGTCAGTGAAAAAGTGCTCTGGAGTGACTGGGCTCCATCCAGTAACTATGGGATGACTTTGAGTGCTGCTTGTGACCCAGACCCAGCCAATCAACACCAGTAGCTGCCTGCACCACTAATGCATTAGTGGCTGAATGCAATCAAATCCTCACAGCAATGCTCGAACCCCCAATAGAAAACCATTAAGGCTGGTTCCGGAAACTGCCAACAGCAGCTGTCCGTTACCCTAGCGTAACCGCAAATGTGGTCCGGACCGGACTTGTGCTGCTCGTGTGAACGTAGCCCCGGTGCCCGGAGCGGACACGCGCCGGTGTGGGATTCACCTGCGGCTCGGTGATGTAAATGGCCTTGTTGCCCCGGGCGAGGAAGGCTGCTGAGGGGCTGCTGTGCTCGCGCAGGGCACAGAAAGCGACCCCGTTTCGGCTCGCGCTCAGCCGCCTCAGCGCGCTGCGGATCACCGCCGTGTAGCACTTCTGGAAGCGGACCCACAGGTAGACGTAGCACAGCGTTATCAGCATGATCACTGCATGGGGGACAGCGCTGTCCTGGAGCGCAGACCCCCCGCTCCCACCATCACAGACACACACACTCAAACATACAGTCCACCACTTCCGTGGTGAGTACCGACAGCACCCCGCCTCTTCCGGTTCGTCATCGGAGGCAGCGCGCATGCGCATCATCTTTTTGTTGTTTTTGTTGCGTTTTAATTGTTTTTCTTTATTTTTTATTTTTTTATTTCTTCCCTTTATTTACCAGATCGGTGTAACCAGTAACGCTTAAAAAAATAACAAGTGTCTTTTTATTGAGAAAGCATTCATTTCTATTCATTGTACTGGCATTTTTTAAAATTTTGAATTTAGGTTGCATCCCAAATGGCCTCATACTCCCTACATAGTGCACTCATAGGTAAGATAAAACCATGGCTCTGGATAAGATAAAATAGAACTTTATTGATGTATTCATTCATTTATTCCTGTGCCTAGTTGAATATAATAATGACAAAAAATAGAAATAAAAATAATATTAAATGAACAACAATAAATATTACACTAGCGCCGTAAAAAGTAGAAAGCAGACTTTAAAGTCACATTAAAAGGATGATTTTTACACCAAATGATTAAACTTTCAGTCTAAAGCCAGTCTATCTCAAATCAGTCCTTCCTGAGCATATGATCCCAGACTGCTCTTAGAAGCCCTCTAGCTGTTTGAAGACTTGTGGAGTGCACTAGGTAAGGAGTAGGGTCCCATTTGAGGTCATACTTAATTTACCTTGCCTGCATGAACCAGGCAGTCTGTTGAACCTTAACTATGTGTCTGATAATTCAGGACATAATTTGCATAATTCTGCATAAACAGGGAATTGTGCCTGCTAGGATAGGAAACAACACATACAGGGCATGTCATGTTTCGGGTGCTGGTCAGCAGCAGTCGAAGTTAATAAGCTGATCAACTCCAAAGCCAGCAAATGTGGTGCTATGTGAGCAGGGTATGCTGGCTAAGTAGTAGATTCAAAATGCAGCTGCTAGAGATCTACTAAGGGAGTAAAAGAAGGGAACTAAACAAAGCCCCACCCCCCCAGCCGCACCCCCACTCTGCCTACCACTATGATACCAGATAGATATAAAGGTACTGCTACTGATCTGATGATCGCTGAATGGTTGTAGGTCATCATGTTTATCATTAGGATCACTGGGACCTAGTCACTTAGTCCTGCCTAAGACTAAACCTGGAGAGGCAGCTTTCTATGCTGCTCTTAAATGGACCCAGTTGATGGATAGCAGTACAACAGCCCCGACACCAGACACCTTTAAACCCAGGTGACAGTGATTCTGTCTGAGCAGCTTTCAGCTCAGCCTTAAACACTGTCAGCTCTACTGCACCTCTGTCCTGTAGTAGCAACTTCATCAACCTAACTTCACTTTTAAAATTTATTTCTAATTTTATTTAGTTTCTAATTTTTTTCTAATTTTTCTTTCTTCCTTTCTTCCTTTCATTCTTTCTTTCTTCCTTTCTTTTAAATTGTACATTATTAAAATTAATTCTAGTTATTTTTGAATTGCTACGGTGTAACTGGATACTGAAGGTACTGTATACAAATAAACTTCTAATTCTATTTTAATTCTAAATTATTCCATTTAATTCTAAACATCTTTGAATTACAACAGCATTGTGTTACAGGTGCTATATAAATACACTTCTAATAATTCTATTTTAATTAAGTGTAATTTCTAATTATCTTTGAATGGCCACAGTATAACGAATGTGCTGTATACATATAAGCTTTTAGTTCCACCTTAATTCTAAATTTGTCTATTTAACTCTAATGATCTGTTAATTAAACACTGTATTGAAGGGACTATATAAATAATCTTCTAATTAATTCTATTTTAATTCTAAATGATTCTATCCTATTCTAAGCATGCTTGAATTGCCACAGTGTTACAAAGTACTGTATAAAACAAGGCTCTAATTCTATTTAACTTTTAAATTTCTCTATTCAATTCTAATGTTTAAATTAAAACATTGTATTAAAGGTGCTATATAAACAAACTTCTTATTGATTCTATTTAAATTCTAAATTATTCTATTTAACTCTTATTATCTTTGAATAACAAAGGTGCTGTTTACAATGACCTTCTAATTCTACTGTAATTCTAAATTATTCTATTTAACTCCAGGCACAGTGTATTACAGGTGCTCTATAAATACACTTCTAATAATTCTATTATAATTCTAAAATATTCTATTTAACTCTAGGCACAGTGTATTACACTTCAAAATACACTTCTCTATAATTCTAAAAAATATTCTATTAAACTCCAGGCACAGTGTTTACAGGTGCTCTAAAAATACACTTCTAATAATTCTTTTATAATTCTAAAATATTCTATTAAACTCCCACACAGTGTATTTAGGTGCTCTATAAATACACTTCTAATAATTCTATTATAATTCTAAAATATTCTATTAAACTCCAGGCACAGTGTATTACAGGTGCTCTATAAATACACTTCTAATAATTCTATTATAATTCTAAAATATTCTATTAAACTCCAGGCACAGTGTATTACAGGTGCTCTATAAATACACTTCTAATAATTCTATTATAATTCTAAAATATTCTATTAAACTCCGGGCACAGTGTATTACAGGTGCTCTATAAATACACTTCTAATAATTCTATTATAATTCTAAAATATTCTATTAAACTTATGTATTATGCTCTATAAATACACTTCTAATAATTCTATTGTAATTCTAAAATATTCTATTTAACTCCAGGCACAGTGTATTACAGGTGCTCTATAAATGCACTTCTAATAATTCTATTATAATTCTAAATTATTCTATTTAACTCTAGGCACAGTGTATTACAGGTGCTATATAAATACTCTTCTAATAATTCTATTTTAATTCTAGATTATTCTATTTAACTCCAGGCACAGTGTATTACAGGTGCTATATAACTAAGCTTGCCGGTTTTCTACAGGCTGAGGTAGAACTCACCCACAGCCCCGGCGTCCTCGTGCTCTGCGCAGGTCTGTGTTTTCTCTCTCTCTAAGGGCGTGACCTTTCTCTGATGATGCGATCAGGTGCAGTGGTGGTCTCTGGGAGGTGGGGGTGGGAGTACTAAGAGGAGGAGCTCCACTCCTCGCTCTCAGTCTGAGCTGTGGCCTGGAGGGAGAGGATGCTCCCTCACGCTGTGGACAGGATCACCTCACCTAAACTCGGCCACGCCAGCACACATGGCCCTGGACGAGCCCCGGGTCAGCTGGCTGGGTAAGATCATACTCATTAACCAAATCACTGAGCTCCTAATGTGCGGTTACCTGCTGTTTTGTTTACAGTCTGCATTTCTGTTTCCAGGTGTCCGGGCATTTGGAGACCGTGGACTCCTACTGGAGGAGACACCCAGCCGGAAAAGGTAACATCTACCCACAAGTCCTCCAGAAACAGTTACGCTGTCGTACAGCCGGAGGTTTATTAAAGCTAACCTGCTGTCTTTTCAAACTCCAGGCAGCCTCCGCACCCAGCAGACAGGAGGCCTCAAAGGACATGCACGGTTTTCACCACCCAGTGAGGTGAGTGTAATGGGGCCCTGTCTAAAGGATAATCATATACCTGCCTTGTATGTAGGTCCGGATGCTGGAAATACGGAATTACCAGTCCTACCCATTTTATATTCCAGTAGAACCACAGCAAACGTGTTCATTCAGTGCGCCTTGACACCGTCAGGCAAATTCCTGTTGATGTGTGTTCATAGCGAGGTTAAGTTTGTGGTTGGGATGCAATGGAATACCAGTACCGGGAAAATGTTTTTAGGATAAATAAATAAATATATATATATATATATATATATATATATATATATATTTTATACACTCCAAATTTTTTAAATATAATGGCCATGTATAACGAATTGTGTATACATATATGCATTCCATCTTAATATAAATTAGTCATAACTCTAATATCTGTTATTATATATATATATATATTCTAATTAATTCTATTTATTTCTAAATTATTCTATCCTATTCTAAGTATGCTTAAATTGGCACAGTGTTACAAAGGTACTGTATAAATAATCGTCTAATTCTATTTTATTTGAAATTATTCTAATTCATAAATAAATAAATAAATATATATATATGAAAATGTATACATCTATATTTAAAATGGAGTGTTAAAAACTGGGGGAGATCAGTCTTTAGACTGATTAGTGTGTGTTTGGTGTAGCTCTGTGGATAACACCACTACCTGCCAGGGAGCCACCCCTACGTCTGGGATACTGGGGTTCGACTCCCAGTCTGGGTGACTATGCTGTGCTACACTAATAAGAGTCCATGGGCAAGACTCCTAACACTACACTGGCCCACCTGTAATGTGGTTATCCGTGTAAGTCGCTCTGGATAAGAGCGTCAGCTAAATGCTGTAAATGTAGATGAACCATTATCAGTGCTTGTTTACTTTTCAACTGTTTTAATATCAGCGCATGGTTTGTAGCAAACACTCATCAGATGGACTCTAAGGAGGAACCTTACAAATACAAGAGTATATATGTATATACGTGTATGTATCAAATGCACTGCATTTGTATCGTTACTGTGAAGGAATGTGTTACTGAATACATTTCGGTAACTGGACGGTGTCTTCAGTATTCAGTCATCATGATCTAAGTGACATTTAAAAAGTATATACCATCGCTGTTCTTTTTTTTCACTTTTATGCCTCATTTGAATACACCAGCTGCTGTTTACAGTCTGTAAAAGTTGAATGATGAATGGACCAGAGGAAGTGGTCTAAAGAGGAAGACTTGCATTGAAATTAAATTCGTTTTTTGTCCTCTCTTGTAAACTTGCCATGTTGGACGATATCAGCCTTAAGTGTGAAGTTACTGTTTGCAGTTGAGCTCGTATTTGGTCAAACTGGCATGTATGCAATGCAGATGACCGTGACTACAGAGGAAAAGTTTAATGGGGTTTGAAATGTAGACTAATGCACTGCAAAAAATAAGATATTGGCAAGTAAAATGTACATTTACAGCATTTAGCTGACGCTCTTATCCACAGCGACTTACAAAGTTAGTCATATTACAGGTGGGCCAGTGTAGTGTTAGGAGTCTTGCCCAAGGACTCTTATTGGTGTAGCACAGCATAGTCACCCATGCTGGGATTCGAACCCCAGTCTTCCACATGTGGTGGTGGCCCCCTGGTAGGTAGTGGTGTTATCCGTTGAGCTACACCAACCACAAAATGATCTTATATCTAGTTGATATATCTTAAAATTCTCGTTTTGAGACTGTAGTTAGCCTATGTAAGATGGTTTCTCTCATTTCCAGACATGCTGGACAAGCCAAATTATCTGTAAACATAAATCAAATTTGGCTTACATGTGAAAAATAAGCCAAATAGACTGAAAATGAGTTTGCACCAATCTCAGAATGAGAATTTTAAAATATCATCTAGACATAAGATCATTGTACATGCCAAGACTCCATGTTTTGCAGTGTAGGTTAGTTGTTGCTTGTTTACTGCATCGTCCATGTTTTGGTTGACAACATTTTCTATGATTACACCAAACAGGCTCTTCCTGCCCAGATCAAAACTCCAGGACTACCTGTCACACCTGGGAAGGAAAGTCCTGGCCAGCTTCCCTGTTCAGGCGACGCTGCACTTCTACAATGACGACTCCAGCTCTGATGAGGAGGAGGATGACGAGGAGATGGAGGCTGAATTTTAAGTGGGACCACTTAAAGAACCTTTTGCAATGGGAACTATGTGTCTGCATTGACATGCCACTTCTTACAGCCAATGAAATCAGGATCCGCGGGACAAATCACACAAAGATGGATCATCTTGACCATCTGGCAGTTTGAGTTGATGGGCTTCACCCTCAGAGCCCTGGGGCCTTGTTTTCCACATCTACATCCATTTATATATTTGTATATTGAACACCACAGCTGCCTATGAAATTAATCAATACAAATGGGCCAAAATTGCTTGGAATATAAAGTTGATATATTCAGATTTGAATGTTCTTTCCTAAGTCGCTACCCTTGTGGGGGCACATCTGTAGGGAGGTCTATTTATACCACCAAACCCCATTTAGATGGGGTTCATCTACCACCACTTCTGAAGGTTGTAATTAGATGGACAAGGAGGGGACAATTAGGGTTGGTACTGAAGTCTGGAGGAAGGTGGATCTCTGGGACCATGGTTGGTGACTACTGCTTTAGAGCAAGGGTGGACCAGCTGAGGGTTAAGAGTCCAGCACTGTGTTTTTCAACCCAGGGACCAGGTGTGTTGGGAGCAGGGAAAGCACTACCACAATGTGCAGGATAGGGAGCCTTTGCCAACTACGCCTAGCAATTAGCAGGTGAGCAAACTGTACAGGTATCTGGCTCTCCAGGACCCTAGTTTTAGAGGTTCCCCCTGATACAGGGGTTCCCAGTCACAGCACTGGAGGCCTTGTGTTCTGAACATGTGCTTTCTTTACCCTACAGACCTGAGTCAGTCCACCAAGAGCTTGTTTACATAGTAAACCAGTTGTACAGGATAAGACAAACCATGGAAATGTGCATAGTGTGTGGCTAGCAGGCCTGGAATTGTGAAGCCTTGCTGGCATTTCGAGAATAGGCCTGAGAAGCACTGGGAAGTGAAGTCAGGTTTTCTCAAACCTGCTACTGGCAAACCACAACACTGCACAGTTTCGGCTGTTCTTTGGAGCCCCTCATGAGCTGGTTCTGGTGTGTTGGGATAGAAGATAGTTGAACTGTGCAGCCTTAGCTTGCCAAGAGCAGACTTGAGAAACACTGTATCAGACTTCGTCCATCGTCCAGTGGTCCAAAGATCTCCTTCCCTACAGAGCGAAGATGGGTAACTGAGAGTAGCACACCGGCTAAACCTAGTTAGCTGAAGATGGTTGAATAAGGTGTGCTAAGGCAGGAGAACCAACAAACCATGCGGGAATCTGGCCCTCCAGGACCCCTGCAGCAGAGCAAGAAAGCGACTCCAGCTCTGGAAGGCCTGTAGATACGATGCGACTAGGCCCTAGCCTGCTACTTCTAGCTCTAGCCTTCATTGCATTGAGCCATGACGCTCCAACATGCTCCACTCACGCTGAGGAAGAAGAGGCCGTTGTTTTGGAAACAAGCTTGTGAAAGGGCAGGAGATCATGCTTGCATGTCTCAGGAAGCAGGCATGGTAAGAAGAGAGAGGATTATAACCTGAGACTGGAGCAGGAAACACGGCGGAGCTGAAATAGCTCCGGCAGGACCGTGCAGCTCTGATCCTGTTTACCCATGCAGAGCGTAAACACACCTTTAACCTGGGCATGACTCACCGGGACATCCTGCTCTCACACCAGCACACGTGCAGAACTGGGTCCAATCTAGATCATGGTTCTTAGTTATGCCGGGTTTTGAATGTGTTAAAATGTTTATATGTAAAATAAACAAATAAATAAATAAATGAATAAATAAATAATTCTCTTTCGCATTAATGTGTGTCATGGTGTTTGTATGCATAACAGACAAAGTGATTCTGACTCAAAGCAGGTTATCCTTAAAATTTTATTAAAAACAATTAGAATATATATATATATATAATATTTGTATGTTTATTGAACATAGAGTTTGCATTATGAACTATCTTCAACAAGCTCATCAAAATCTACTTTTTTTACTGGAGTTTAGTGCAGCACTGACTTTCATTTAGTTGAAATCGATATAGAAGCAGTCGTTGGTTCAAATGGGCAGAGACGTGCAGCCAAACGTGCGCCATTAGATTAGCCGTGTGCTTGGTATGTAACGTTAAATACTCCTTAAATGTATATACTTACTTGATATACTTCATTTTTGGATGTCAGATAACCTTGTAATTGCTGAAATACGTTGATGTGAAAGCTATAGCTGGCTAACTGATATGCTTTCCTATGTGTTAGCCTCCTAGCTAGCTAGCTAGCTAACTAGCCAGGCTACTTTAGCTCACGTTTGACTTTGTGTTGAGCGGAAGCTGGAAGGCTGACAGTGCTACATGTTGAGCTTCATGGTTCTCATACACCTAAACTTACTGAGAGAAGCTGCGTATGTCAATATGCTCTTCTCTCAATAAATCTGAGTTTGGGAATTGATTTATTTGAGTGGTAAGTAAGTGGGGCATGAATTTTAAGAAATACAAAAGTTATTGGCCTTTCAGTCAGAATTCCCAGTTTTCGGTACTGGTAAAAGTGTTTTATTTTTTTAAATTATATTTTCTTCTATGTAATTATGTTTTGCACATCTTGGCCACCACAAAAACCTGAATAGATCCAACAAAAAATATGTTGACTTAACATTGTGTTTTAGTTTTTATACTGTGATCGTTTATTTAAGTATATTTTAAGTGGCGTAGATAAGTTACATTATAAATTACTTAAAAGAACAGAAAGTTAATTAAACTTAGAAAGATCCGATCCATGCAGACTGTTTTAATAAGTAAGTAGCCAAGGATTTCGCCCTATATGGGCAGATTGTTTGGCTTGTTTCCGGCACGTTTCTTAAAATGAGCCAAATTATTCACTAATATACAGAAAAAATGGCCTTACTAAAATCACTTACACTCACAAGTAAACATGAAGGAAAACAAGCTATAATAGTCTTATAATTAGCCGACAACAATTTTACATAAGGTCTTTAATGATCAGGACCCCCACCAGACCACCACACACTGCAAAAAATGAAATCTTGGTGAGTAAAGGTGTCTTATAAGTAATTGATATATCTTATATTTTGCATTTCAAGATTGTTGTAGGCTTATTTTAAGATTCTTTAACCTCATTTTTATCTGGTAAGCCAAATGCACTCACTATATTGCCAGATCATTTTACTTATTGTAAGAAATGTGCTGGAAACAAGTCAAATTATCTACTAATATAGTGAGAACATTTGGCTTCTTAAAAGCACTTAAAACAGGTAAAAACTGAAAGGTCGGGGGTTGATCTCAAAATTAGCTTACAACAGTCTAAAAATACGAATTTTAAGCTATTTCACCTACAGATAAGATCACTTTTCCTTTGAACTGAGTCCACCAATCAGGGTACAGGGTACACTTAGTTTTGAGCTTGTTCTGACCTGTTGGACAGAGCTTGGTTCTAGCTAATGGAACCTGTTCTCCTGCAGTGTTCTGTGCTGATGATGATGTGAATAGACGTCAGTGTCAGACTAATGAATGAGCTTCTATTAAAGACTGGTGGACTGAGAGACACTAGAGTCTCTTCACCTACACTGAGCTGATGAAGAGTCTTAAGTACATACTTAATACTTAAGTACATCTGAAGGTACTTGCTTTAGTACTGTTACTCTCCATACTTAAGTACATCTGAAGGTACTTGCTTTAGTACTGTTACTCCAGTGGAGGTCTAAAGGGAAGAACCTCTACTGACACTGGAGAGGGATTGTACCTTGGGGATCTCTACCTAAAGGCAACTACATGATTTGTGTATTTGGTAGACCGCTGCCACAAAAATGAACAATTTGGCATGTAAACAATTTTAATAAACTGTATTACTTTCCAAAATGGTTCCAGGAAGTGGTGCTGTAGATGTACACCTTTTGGTTCTATAAGAAAAAAAATGTACTGGAGAATAAATGGGACATATTAATGTGAAGGATCTTTTTTAGGCTTCCAAAGACGGCCATGCAACATGAAGGTTCAAGTAAAGGAGCTGAAACCAGGTAAAACCAACCATGACAATACTGAAGTAGCGTTGTAGACGTGCTTACACTCTTACTACAGTGGTGCCACTAGGAAACTGAGACTAGCAGACTAGGAAACCTCCCCTTTTCAAGCTTTAGTTGTCTAGACATAGAACTGTAATGCCACGCTATAAATTATTACATGACATATGTAACATAGTACTACCTTTAGTCCAGGCTACTACTAAACATTGGTCCTAGAGCTAAGTGCTTGAGGTTACAATGTCTGTCTCAGGTTTAGTGACACCTTGGCTGTGTCCGAAATCGCCTATTGTCCAGTAGCTTGGACCAGTGCATACTGCTCGGCTGTTACAGCGCCCCCTATTAGTGCCCCTGTGTGTTGTGTGTATGCAAACTTGGAAACACTACATCCACCATCTTAACAACAACCTTTAAATTAGAATGTCACACCACCACTGTAGAAGTCCCACTATAAGACCCATTCGTATCAGATAAAGCTCTTTACTATCAGTATGACAGGAAGCTTGACTGGCTAACTAGCTAGCTACATCCACTTACATCCACTGCTAGCCATAAAAACATGCAAGCTATGTTGATAACACTTTAGAACGTTCTCCACAAAGCGTCTCATAGCATTCCTCATTGGACAAAATCTTAATAATTTTATTTTTCGGGTTGTAACATTGGGCCAGTTACACCAAGTTGCGCCCTTAATGCTAATACTTACTCAGTTTTGAGTATGTAGTATATCGTACAGTTACGAATGTCAAAGTATACATATAAAATGCACCACAGTGCACATTTAGAACTGGTGGATGTTTGGGTATTGTAACGATGGACACTATTTTCCCACAATGCAACAGGAAACAGACGGGGCAGAGCTTCTCACGACTGGAAAACTATGCAAAAAATGCAGACGGTGATGCGACGGTGTAGCTGCAATGTTGGCAGAACCAGAAATGGAGTTCAACTCAAATCTGTCCAAACAGACTGTAAAATTTATGTATTCTATTAAATAATCATCCCACTCTCAAAACAAGGACATCTTAAAATCATAACCTAACCATTATAACACATATGATGCTTTACTCACCTCACTGGGTGGAATGAATGACATTCATGATTCAGACAGAAGCTTACAAATTGACTAGCATTTAGAGGGCTGACCTGCAAGTAGCTGGTAGCTGAGTCAGGATGTCACATGACCTTGCTAAACCAATGAAATGCAAGGCATTTCTTTTGACATGGATGTGAGCCAATAATATTGTTGGAGAGGTAACATTTTAAATAGTTCATCCCGAGGATTAATAGTCGACCGTCCAGGTCAGAGGGCCTTGTTAGCGTCTGCCGAAGCAGCCAATCAGAGTGCAGCTCGGCATGGCAGAAGCCTCATCACTTCCTGTTAGTAAGAAATGGTGTAGTATGCTAATATGCTAATACAGAGTCTATACTGTGTAGTGTGAGTGTGTAGTACACCAGTGAGCCCCACTTGCACTCGTACACAGCCGACGCCCCGCTTTCCACCATTTTACTTTCTCAGCTTCGAACACCTTCCCAGCTCCAGCTGAATCATGGGATAGCCCAGTGTCCTGTGTCTCCTGGTTTAATAAGCCATCTAGGCTTTTACGCCTTTTACGCCTAATGCTCGTTGGAGACTGGGTGTTTAGAAACACTAGCCATCTCGCCACAGCGTTCACATACTGTGTAGTATGGAAGAAGGCGATTTTGGACGCAGCCTGTATCTTCTTTGGGAAAACTTAATGTTTATTTTCTTTACTGTTAGAAACAAAAATAATGACTGCAAATACTTGATTTACATAAATCTCCAATTAACCAGTATATTGGGTAGATTTCACAGTACTAAATGTTGGTCAGTGGTCTTGTCTTGGTTTGAGGAGCTAATCTGGCCCAATGATTTGAGAGCTTTCTGTTTCAAAATGTTTCCCAACAGCTACATAATGGTTTTGACATTAGCACTAACACCAAACCAAAGCTCTCGTATGTGTGGGTTTTAGCATTACTCTCAGAAAGGTGCAGTCATCAAACATGTCCACATGTGTTCAGCCTGGCTCTTCTTTAAGTCACTGCAAATCATCACCAGACTAAAAAACAAATTATACTGAAAATGTAAAAACCTGGGCGTCCCCAAACTTTTGATAGCCACATACAACGGGCAGCAGGGTCGAGCCAAAGGTATCAGAGGTTAAACAGTGGCCAGCCACTCGACACCCGCCTTGTTTGTTTATGATGGGTTATCTGCAGACGCGGCGGCCGTCGACCCTTCACCTGTCTGCAGGAGGGCCAGGACAGAGGGGTGGCCCAGCGAGGGCAGGACGGAGTGGACAGGTGAGGGCAGGAGAGGGGAGCAGACTGATTGAGGACCCTCTGTGAAGTCCGAAAGATGGGCAGATAGTGAAATGACCATTTCACTTGTAGTCTGATGAGCCTAGGAGGTGAAACACTAACCCCGACCTGACCTGCATCCACTACGGAGCACCCATTAACCCCATTAGGACATCTCAGTGATGGTGGAGGATACCTTCCTATCTCCATTTTTGTGGTTTTTCAGCTTCAGACAAATGCTGTTAAACTGTGTGTAGACTTCACAATGAGCTGACCAACAGAAACGGCTCGAAATGACTTAAAGACAGGTTACATTGACTTACAGTCAAATATGATTTTTCTGACAGCAGCTATACAGATACTGAGGCGACTGTGTAGAAGCTGACAAAAGGAAACACTGCTTTATGCAAATGCTCTGTTACTGAACACAGCAGCAGCTAAAACAGCCGAGACAACAGCCCGGTCACTTAACTATCCATGACAGTAAGTGCTAACATTGTGCTACCTGGTTTTAAGTAGAACTAATAACACCTGTACCTGTGCATCATTTGAAAACAGCAGCTGCCATTTACACTGTGTGGGAATTGCATGATGAATGGACCAACAGAAATGACCCAAAACCGCTAGGAAAGACGTCTGGTTCCATTGACTTACATTAAAATCAAATGAGGTTTTTGATCTCTCCTGTAAAGTTGCCGTTTTGAAGATACTTGTTTTTTTTTGGACAGCGATGATATATATGTGTGTGTGTATATATATATATATATATATACAGGGGTTGGACAATGAAACTGAAACACCTGGTTTTAGACCACAATCATTTATTAGTATGGTGTAGGGCCTCCTTTTGCGGCCAATACAGCGTCAGTTGGTCTTGGGAATGACATGTACTGCGTCCTGCACAGTGGTCAGAGGGAGTTTAAGCCATTCTTCTTGCAGGATAGTGGCCAGGTCACTACGTGATGCTGGTGGAGGTTCGTCCTTCTTGGTGGTATGCTGACATTACCCTGGATACCGTGGCTCTTGATACATCACAAAGACTTGCTGTCTTGGTCACAGATGCGCCAGCAAGACGTGCACCAACAATCTGTCCTCTTTTGAACTCTGGTATGTCCCATAATGCTGTGTGCATTGCAGTATTTTGAGCAGAACTGTGCTCTTACCTGCTAACTGAACCTTCACACTCTGCTCTTACTGGTGCAATGTGCAATTAATGAAGATTGGCCACCAGGCTGGTCCAATTTAGCCATGAGACCTCCCACACTAAAATGACAGGTGTTTCAGTTTCATTGTCCAACCCCTGTATATATATATATATATATATATATATATATATATATATATATATATATATATATATATATATATATTTACATTCAAATAATCAAACACTTCAAAGCCTTGTGAATATAGTGAATTCTATAGAGATGAATGTGTTACTATAGAGATAATTATGTTTCAGTTGGCAAAGATTCTTTTAATGCTAGCTGATGCAGTGAGCAGCTTCTCCTTAAACAACCATGTAGGAATACCTATCGTGTGGTCATGGAACAGATGCTGCTGTGTTTTCATTGGGCCAAATTATTATCTTGTATGAATCACTGAAAAACCAAGGTGATGTTGACATGACTGGAACTGGGTTAAACAGTGTCTGTTGCACTACTGACATCTGGAAGAACAGAGGAAAACCCGTACCTTTGAAGAAAGAGAAATGCGTTTGGCGAGACGTTTTTGAATAAGCGCTCACTGTACAAGCCTCTGGAGGCGTTATGATATGGAGGGGGGCTTCAGTTGGTTAGGTTGAGGCTCAGCAACTTTATATGACAATGAAGTCAGACAGTCAAAGACCACCTGAACCCACTAAATGACCGGGTTTTCCCCCCGTCAGGGCCGCTTATCTTGCCAGATGGCACAGCCATATTCCAGAATGACAATGCCAAGATTCAGTGAGCTCGAAATGTCAGTGGTTCAGGGAGCATCCGGAATCATTCTCATGTCCTGGAGAGGACATTACCGAGAGGAAGTGAGATCAGGATGTTCAATTCTGAAATGTTCACATCATAAAGAAAGACAGAAATGCTTTAAACTTCAGAAGGACTTTAATCCATATAAAAATGTAAATACATATTTATTTATTTATTAATTTTGTACAGTGACAAGATATACAAAATGTAAACACATATTATAGTTAATTTTTTTTTTTTATTTATTAATGTTGTACAGTGACAAGCTGTGTACAAAAGTTTGAACACCCCAAATAATGTTTTAAATAAATAAGATATTTTCGGGTCATTTTAGAGAACTGTAGACAATTTCTATTGTAGTTCAACATAATTTTAACAAACAAACATTAAATATAAAGTAACTCATTACTCATTTCAGTAAGCAAAGAAAGCCATCTCAACTTAAACTGAAAAATCCCATGTCTCATAAAAAAAGTCTGGAGCTGCTCTGTGGGCTAGGACCCGAGCCGATTTCCTGTGTAGTAGCCCTCTGAGGTAAAGTTATTCAGTACCACACTGAAGGGTCGGAGCGGGGGAGGAGGGGTCGGGGTGGGGGAGGAGTGGTCCTCTGAGCGTCATGTGATCACCATACCTTCAGCAAGGGTTCACCCTGAAGTCAAATGCCTGTCCTGTCACAAGTGAGTGATGGAAAAGGTCCATCTAAAACCTCAGCAAACTCCAGAAACCTGGGCTGACGACAACTGATCCTGGATGCTGGCCGTCTGTATGGATCAATGCAGATCGGAAATTTTGGGCATTTGGCTCCTGAGGTCCTTGAGTTCATGTTGTGAGAGGTAGAAGTGATGGTTGACCTCACTGATGGACACATCCCGCAGTCTGGGAATGGCTCCATCCTGGACACTATCCTGGACCAGAAGCTGACTCTTAGCAAAGCGATCTATGGTGGGGAAATAAAAAAATGAATCAACTAATCAATAAATGAATAAATAAACAAATATTGGTATATCAGAAGTGCCGTGATTTTCCACAAAGCAAGTCGTAAAAAGTATCCTACAAACTCACAGCACTTTTATCAGTTTAAGTGATTCAGTACTTATCAAAACACTGTATCACTGAGTGAGTATTTTATGCAAAATCAAGAGCTTGTTTTGGATCATATCTATGAAAACAATCTAAAAGAAAAGCTGGTTCTGTGCTGGGACTAGAGCTGGAGTCCTTAACACCACTGGCAGAGAGGAGAGCCCTCAACAAGCTGCTGAACATCATGGACAATGTTCACCATCTGCACAGCACGATCATCAGGCGGTGGAGCTCATTCAGTGGCAGACTGCTGTCCCAGTCCTGCTCCACAGACAGACTCAGGAAGTATTTTGACCCTCAGGCCATAAGACTGTACAACTCCTCTCAGTACAGCAAATGGAAAACTCTGTGACACTCTTTCATTCCGGTCACTCTTTCATTCCGGTCTATCCATCTATCTATCCATCTATCTAAAGGACTTGGTGTGTACAAAGTTAAATCAAAGATTATTAAAGATATAAAGTCATTAACCTCCTGAGACCCCCGTGTCCTCATATGAGGACATTACATATCTGCTTCTCTGCACCATGATACTTTTTAAAACGTTCACCCTTCGGCCTCATATTGTTTTTTTCCAAAACAGTTTCCTGTACAAAGACAACGTTTAGTTTTTGTATTTGTTAAGTCCTACTAATTACAAATAGCTAGGAGAAATTAACATTGCACCTCTCAGGAGGTTAAGTGCTAGAGAACATGAAATGCTGGAGGAATCTACCGAGACAGGAGAGCTAAACTAGTTTAAAAATAAAATATATAAAAACAGCTATGAATATAATTTGTGCTACTTCCAGTGTAACTACAATATCTGCCTTTGTCTTTCAGGACCTAGCCCACACAGTATAGCTACAGAACAGTCTGTAGCTGTGTTGTCCTGTGTGTTTGCTGCTGGACCTTGTTCTTATGAACCAGACGCTCACTGTATCTGCCAGTAAAGCTAAAACCCAACCTTCGGTTCCTCACTGAGAACCTGCTGTACATGTGGAGATGCTGATTTAGGAAGAAACAGGAGTGGGCTCTGATTATTTCCAGAGCTGTATATGCTGTGACATCACATCCATAGCTAACTGAGAAAGGGGATGCTCCTAACAAGCCTGGACTTCATCTCCCAGAAGATAGTTCAGCCCTAATGAACCCTCAAGCAAACTTTTCAGTCAGGGTGTTTCGAGGACCCCCTGGTCAGTTCAACTACTCCCCCGAGCTGGGATCTCTGGTGATGGCGTTCTACAGAAAACTCTCAAACCTGTGATGTTGTCCACAGAGCAGAGGGGAGCCGTGTTCATCATGTTGACTCCAAACAGCACCACAAAAGACACTGTTAAAGCAACCAACAGGTAGATTGGCATGGCAAGAGCCCAGTACCTGTAGACAACAAGCGTTTAGTGTTCAATATCTTAAGTCCAAAGAAAATCAGTTACCAGTACTAGCACAACAGCACACTTCCCTCCCCGTTACATGTACAGGATATCAAAGAACACGATCCACATACTTCTGAGGCCAGTAGGTCAATCCAAGAGAGTGGAGCCAGGACTCAGGAACATACGCCCAAACTAAATAAAGCACTGGGGAGAAAGGAGAGACAGATAACACTGGCAGTTATTAATAATCATACCACCGGTCTATCGACATTTCAAGACAACAAAATCAATAAGATGTAAATGAAGCATGTGGTCATGTGACTCTGTTCTGGAGTTATAATTAAAAACCATTCAAATACTAAACGGGCCGCCATGGTGGTGGCAGTCACGAGACGTCTCTAAAAGCTAGTGACTAAATAAGTGTTACCTAAAACTGTTAAAAAGATGCTGCCTGATTCGTTGTTTTACCATCATCCCAAACATCATTTAAGACACTCATCATTAAAGAACGGCTGCACCCAGAAGGAGGTGTGGGGTTGTGGTGGTGTTGGGAAGGAAGATAAAGGTGACCAGGATCAATAACTGATGATAAGTTTAGGCTGATTTGATCAATATTTATTGAGCTACACATACAGAAGTCTGTCTCTCAGTATGGTGTCGCATCGCCGTGTTCGCTAACCCAACACGCCAGACGTCTCGGTATGGAGCTGTAGAGGTTCCTAATGGTGTCCTGTGATAATCCATCCCATGCAGCTTGAACATCCTCACACAGTTCCTGCAGATGGTGCGGTAGGGGTAGGGGTGGAGTGACACCAGGCCTTCTGGACGTGTAACAGCAAACTGTTCATCTTGCTGCTGACCACGTTGTCTACACCAAGACTAAAGCGGGACTCGTCACTGAAGATGACCCGCTGCCATTCTGAGTCACTCCATGACAGTCTGGTACGACACCACTGCAGTCTTTGGTGACGGTGACGCGGTGTTAAGGACAGTCGTCTGAACAGTCTGCATGCATGTGGTCCTGCGTGGTGCAGGTGTCTGCACTAACAGGATGACTCATGGAGGGGGATCACTGAATCGCTGAATGTCTGCAATCGTGGCTGTTGGGTCAGTCATGTATAGCGATAAGGCCCGTCCTTGCTTATGTCACATATGGGACCAAGTCACACCTACCCACCAAGTTTCATCACTGTTGGTTGATTCTTTCTGGGTGCAGTTAATCTTTAAATAGGAGTGAATTATGTCTCTTCTGATATTGAGTTTTCCTACACAACAGTGCTGCAGTGCACACTCCAAGTGTTTGAGAACTGACTAATGCAGTGCATTAGAAAGACAACTGCCTGCATGTGGTTTCTATACAGCTCGTTATAACTGCCTTACAGACGTTACATGTGGCTGTTCTGGTTTTATTCTCCAGTTTAAAATTTTTCAACACTGCAGACATTTTAGCAATGCCCTGCTACAAACAGACCTCTCTATTATAACACTCGTGTGACCACTGACAAAACCCAAAGGATCGGGATTAGGCTCATGTTCAATAAAGCCAAAACTGATCAGATAAAATCTTGATCTGCCCCATATCTGTATTTGAGATTGGACCAGAGCCAGTCATGCTGGAGACATACAGGACGGGTCTTGAAAGACAAAATAGTTGCCAAAGTAAATCATGTTTTCCGATTCACTACAATTTCACCATTATCAAGATTACACATAAAACCTGTAAGTTCACTGGTCAATAGTAAATAAATGGCTCTATTTGCATGGCAGACAGGGTCACCCTGGTTTCCACCCCCGTAAAGATATCTGACCTGGCAAGTTTCTCCACAAAGCACTGTTGACTTCAAAAGGGGTTTTGATTCTGATATTTTCCACTCATTCGCTTTCTTGAGACCTCGTGAAATTTGTGTCATTATCAGAGCAAAGCGAGTTTTGCTTTCCTGAGAGTTTTGACATCGTTTTATTAAGATAGCTAAATAGATGATAGATAGATGAACATTCATCTAGCCGTCATTCATGCATACTCGGATATATGCAGAATCTGCCTATAAGCAGCCCCTTATTATTATTACTCTTAGTGAAATACATGCCATATGGTAAATGTGCCTGTCTGGTCTGTTTAGTAGGTTACATTCATATGTGTAAATCACAAAGACAAATTCCTGTTATGTGCGACATAGTTGGGGAAGCAATAAGGCTCTGATTTGGATATCTCGAGATCTTGAGAAAGCAGCATTCAGTGCATCGTGATAATGACACAAGTACCATAAGTAGGGATGGGCAGATTGGTTCCTTAGTATCAATAAGTAATTCTGATTTTGGTATTTACTTTTAAAAATCAATTCTGGTGCAAAAATATCAGCATCATCCAGCTGTTTTCTAGGACTGATGTGTATTCTGTCTCTTAAATAGAATGCTTCAGTAAATGATGGTGTAATACAGTCTGCTTCCTATCACTATTTAAAAAGTACATTTTTAAATGTTGATCTAATGAATAAACAGCTAATTATTATAATATTCAGCTGACAAAATACTACATTAAACAAATCTTTTGAAAATTATTGAACTGAATTTTGTTAAGTGACATTATAAAAAAAGCAAAAAGATTGATTTATAAATGTTTATTCTATAGCTACAATAAAAATGAATGATAAATTATTAAAGAATAATTCTTACAACTTTAATTGTACTATTTAGCACTATTGAAATTCACCTACATTCACAGCATCGCTATCGCGATATTAGCCTTGGTATTATTTGGTATCGGATCGAAAGGAACTTTCGGTATGGTATCGGCTGATATCGCCCATCCTTTATCACGAGATCTCGAGAAAACAAATGCAAATAACTCGTTAGCGCGAAAAAGAAGCAAACCCGCCTGTGAAGCTGTGGCTTTCATACCAAAACCACCCTGACTCAAGGACAAAATGATACAGAAACGTTGAAAAATCGGTGGATTAAGTTTTTTACTGGAGGAGGTGAAACTTACAAAAGCCGAACTGCGAGCCCAGGAAAAGCACAAACCCGTAAATAGCCCTCTCAGGCAGCGGGGACGGTGAGTTCTCAACCATGGCGTGAAGCTACAGGCTATCGAATAACACAACAACACAGCCCAAACTTAGCATCACCAGAAAACAGCTCCCATGTATCTACAAAACAGCCTCAAACCATTTGGACCTGGTCCTTAAACCCCATTAATCCAGCAACCCCCGATTAGCTAGCAGCTAAACAAACGACTTCCGGGTTTTTACGCGCTTCATTCGAGGTTCCTGACTGTCTGCGACGCCCACCAGCTCATTAGCTCCACCTGCAGGTGTGGAGCACAGCGACGCTTTGGCGCCCATGTTACACAGTATACTCCGGTACAAGCAGAAACAACACGTTTGTGTTTTAAAGGGTGGATAGGAGAAATAAACCCGTTTCCGACAAGCTAAAAAACTGCCTCCTTTTCCCGCTAACTCAGATAAGAGAACCAGAAGCCTGCCTTTTCAACTTTGACAATTCAAACTCAGTAACGGACAAGAGGGCGCTGTGGGTGCTCATGCTGCAGGCTCCCTCTCAGCTCCCCACATGACAAAGGAGGTAGGAGTGCGTGGCTCTATGTTTCAGGAAACGTCCCTCCACCTGGAAGCCCGTAATTTATGGACAGGTTTGTGATATAACATGTTGTAGGGCGGGAGGCATGTCGCTTGGATAGTGATCTAGGTATATATGGAAGTGGGTTATTTAGGGAAGATGTTCAGCTGCATATGTGTGGGTGCTGGATCGGTGAGTAAACATTAGCCCGGGCCGTTAAGTTGTGGGACTACGCGGGGTTTGTAAATTAGCCAGTTAAACTGACTGTAATGAGGTGAAAACATAGATCACTGTTCGTGCTGGACTGGCTTCACTTTTGGCTCAGGATAAAGCAAGTCGCGGGTAAAGCCCTCCTTTCTGAAACACCTCCATCAGTTCAAATGCTGCTAGCTAGCTGGCTGGCTAACTCCGGGTAGCATCGCTGGTACTGGTAGAGATGGGCGGATTGATACTTCCTAGATATCGATACTACCGGTACTACTGGTGTTTAGTTTAAAGAATCGATTCTGGGACAAACATATCTATATCGTTAAGCTGTTTATTCAGTAGGATGGGTGTGTAAACTATGTTTCAATGAAAAATAAAATACAATAAAAATATATATCTATAAAGAACCCAAATTGCTGCTGGAAATGATGGTGTGATATAGGAACTACTTTTCCTTCCGCCTTCTTCTCCTGCTGCCACAACAGCTGGCGAATAAGGCTCTGGCCAGCCCAGATCCGACTTGTCATATCCAGATTGATGTTTGATTGTCTGGATGCAAAAAAAAAAAAAAATCCAATTTGGAAACTATATTTTTCTTAAAGTGTCTTTTGTGTCACTTGTGTAATGCGACAAAACAGTGACTGTGTCCAATCCAGAGTCACAAAAGGATTCAAGAAGAGCGCCAAAGAGTCCTGATCCGTGACTTGACAGATCGATTATTTGAAGGACGAGTGTCTCTCATGATGTCCACGTCGTCAGTGCGGCTACATAGTTATTGACTATGTCTTTATCATAGCCACTAATGCAGATAGATTGGTGATGTCTGGACACACAAATTCAATCTGATCACTTACAAATAACAGTGGAGATCTTAAAAGATCCGATCTTAGAAACCAATCCGATCTACCTGCAGTCTGAACACGGTCTAAGAAGCCACTTTACCATGATGTAGAGAAGTGGGACTGAAGTGTGTATTGTACACAGAACATGTCCCAGAAAGAATCGTCAAAAGACGAAAAAATTGTATAACTTGGTGCAAAGGATGGACCTACCACCCCATGTGGTCTGACTGGAGTTCGATTTCCTGTCTGGGTGACACTGCACTGGCCTACCTGTAATGCAATTAACCTTGTAGGACACTCTGGATAAGAGCAGCAGCTGAATGCCGTAAATGTAAACGTAGCTATTGAAATGTAGGGCTGGCAATGCGATATGTATCTTGATTCGGGGGTTACGATTCGATATATTGAGATTCTGTAGGAGGTAAAAAAAAATTATATATAACAACTATGAAAAGCACACCACTGCTAACATTAGCGGTGCACCCTGCTAGGCTCTATTGATGATGAACACTGCCATCTTGTGGTCAAGGCCATAAACACAACACCCAATGGGCAGCGGTCAGCTACAAATCGAGAATCGATAGAGCATCACAAAACATAATATCGCAGGTGATGCAGTTCATATGTAAAGTACCTGTTTAAGTGAACATATAATTTAAACTGAATTTAATTTTGTTAACATTATTAATAATTAAATTTATTTTTTAATATTTAATTTAGAATAATTAAATCATAATACGTTTATTTAATATTAATTTCAGACATCCTGTTTTTTAATAATAATTGTATTTATCATTACCATTTACCATTGTTAAAAATCACATCCTGTGTAGTACTGGTATCATTATTAGCATATTAGCCTTGGTATAACTCGGCTGGGGTTCAGATGGAAATTCAGAGGTGTCGCCAATCCCTGGTCCAGTTCTCCTTTCCTTACTTCTCTTAGACCCTCCTATTGGGGAAGCTCTGGTGAGTGGTGGGTGTGCTGTTTCGCTTTTAGCTGGCCTGACATTAAATACCTCACCAGCACATGTGCTTTAGTTGAGCTATAAACGTTAGATTACGCTTACCCTTATCACATCCCCGCCCTCTCTGTGGGTATACCGATAGGAAGTGACTAAGCGGTTTGTTTTGCTTTGGTTTGGAACAGAGTGACCTGATCTGGAAGCAGCCAGCTGAGCAGACCGACCAGTCAGGGTAGTTAGAAGGGTTTCAATTCAACCTCCACACCCAGGTCCAACCCAGGTCCAAGTCATTGCTATGCAAGCCAAATTTGGTTCTGCCTATCCCAGTCTTTTCTCAGTGTCTCTCAGTTCTTCATATGCCATGTGTGTCTTTTCTCTTTTAGTTTCCCGCCCACCATGTTAGAATCCGACGACTCGGATGTTGAGGAGGGTCCAGAGGTGCTTCGGCATAAGACCAAAATTGTAAGTGTGAATAAACAGACCAGCCTCTTTACAAACGATCGTTCGTTCACTCGGATCCGATCTCACTAACATGAGGATTCACATTTGCATAGCCAAGTGACTCAGATCTGTCACTGATGTGAACCACCCGGCGTGCTGGATCGACCCTGACGCGCACATGTGAATCAGCAATGTCACGTCATTGAATTACAGTGGGGCAAAACAGTATTTAGTCAGCTACTGATTGTGCAAGTTCTCCTACTTAGAAAGATGAGAGAGGTCTGTAATGTTCGTCATAGGGACACTTCAACCATGAGAGACAAAATGAAAAAAAAAAAACACCAGGAAATCCCACTGTAGGATTTTTAAATAATTTATTTGTGAATGATGGTGGAAAAATAGCAGGATTCCTGTCTCTCACAGACCTGGAACTTCTTCTTTAAGAAGCTCTTCAGTCCTCCACTCGTTACCGTTATAAACGACCCCTGTTTGACCTCGTTACCTGTATGAAAGACACCTGTCCACAGCCTCAAACAGTCAGACTCCAAACTCAACCGTGGCCAAGACCAAAAAGCTGTGGAAAGACACCAGGAAGAGAAGTGTAGACCTGCACCAGGAAGGGAGGAGTGGATCTACAGTAGGCAGCAGGCTGGTGTGAATAAATCAACTGTGGGAGCGACGGTAAGAAAATGGAAGACATAATCTCCCTCGATCTGGGGCCCCACGCAAGATCTCATCCCGTGGGGTCAACATGATCATGAGAACGGTGAGCAAAAATCCCAGAACTATCCCCGGAACTGATGAATGACCTGCAGAGAGCTGGGACCAACGTAACAAAGGCTGCCATCAGTAACACACTACACCGAGAGGGACTCACCCTGCAGGGCCAGGCGTGTCCCCTTGCTTAAGCCAATACATGTCCAGGCCCGTCTGGAGTTTGCTAGGGAGCTTATGGATGATCCAGCTGTTTATAAAGGGGACCGGATGACTGATCCGTAATAAGGGAAGAATGAACAGGGCCATGTATCGTGAGATTTTAAGCCAAAACGATGGAAGATGGAACATGGCTGGGTCTTCCAGCATGACAATGATCCCAAACACAAAGGTTATGTTACAAAGTATTGAGTTGAACTTTTGTTATTGACCAAATACTCTTTTTCCACCAAATCTGCTGGGAGCTAAAGGTGGCCCACGTATTTACAACATGCATTTGGCCCACCTGTGCCGAAACAGATCTGGTCCACTTCTGGCACAGATACAGCAGAGTTGCCCATGTTTGGCCGAGGTGTGGTGCATATGCGGCTCACATCTTGCTACCTGGAGAGGTTCACCCCAGTGCTGTTAACCCAGGTGGGCCAGATGAAAACAGGGAATGTGGGCCAGAACGGTTTTGCTGTCTAGTATGTATTTTTGTCTTGGGTTTTTGAAGAAAAAAAAAAAAAAAACTTAACCGCAGATTAAACACACTCCTCACTCCTCACTCCACACTCCACACTAGCTGCACTTTTATGGTGTTTGTTTTGTGGGTTGGATTTAATGGAGATGGAGAGAGGGGTAGAGAGAGAGAGAGAGAGAGAGAGAGAGAGAAAGAGAGAGATATATTGTGTGTGTGTGTGTGTGCGCGCGTGAGAGAGAAATAACGAATCCAGAGTTCTCTTAATGTGTGTCGGTTTCCATAGTGATGTCACTCAGCTCATTCGTTTGCTCACATCTCTGACTTCTATTCCCCCGTAGATTTACCAGAACGCATTTCCGTACATCCACATGGAGCCACCTGGTAAGATGATGTCACTTTATTTGCAGACTGGTCAGTGGTGTGAGATTATGTAAATGGGGCGCTTTGATGCAGGCTGCATGTTTGCATGGCTTTGGTTTTAATTCTTGCAGAAGCTTTTATGAACGATGGACAGGGTGGAGGGGAAGGAGAAGACGGTGCGGTATCGTGCTGTAACGCGAGTATTCGGTTTATCTGTTGATTAGACGTTCTGTACGAGCGGTGGGCTAAGGTGAAGCTGGAGGCCAGACAGGCTATTGGACACCTGCTGCACATCTCTGTGTTCTGGTGGCATATCCTGTTCCGGCAGCAGGAGAATCACAGCACCACTGCCTGGGCAGTAAGCATGGGCTTCCTGGACTCCAAGTAAGTTAAACCCATCCTTCCGTGTGACATGATGATGCAGCATCACCTATTTACAGTCAGCGCTGGAGAAAAATCATATGGTCCTTAGAAATGAATATTGCTCTAATGGCTCTGGAACTGTGCCAGAGAATAGCGCAGAGCTAGCTGCTGGGATGACATCATTTTTATGATTTTGGGTGGGTCAGGAAATGTGCAGACACTGCTCTTCTTAATTAAGATGTTTATTACAATTAGGCCTGTATAATAACAACACATGGTTACATCAGTGCTCTGTAAACTCTGTTTCATAAGTACTGGGTTGGCCCAAGTTCACCTCAACGTGACTCTATAGTGTATCTATATTACATATACATTATTTATTACATATAGTATATACAGTATATTAAGACTATCATATACAGCTCTGGAAATAAATAAGAGACTCCACTGTCTTCTTAGATCAGCGTCTCCACATGTACAGCAGGTTCTCAGTGAGGAACCGAAGGTTGGGTTCTAGCTTCACTGGCAGATACAGTGAGCGTCTGGTTCATAAGAACAAGGTCCAGCAGCAAACACACAGGACAACACAGCTACAGACTGGCAGAGGGCCAAACCCCCTCTCTACTGACCGTGATGAGCGCCACCTCATTCCAATGACCCTTACCCACCGTAAGATGACCTCCAGTGACCTACAGAGAGACTGGCGAGCGGTGGCTGGGGTGAAACGCACAGCGAGCATGGTTCTAAAAACAGGCTTCTGGAGGTCATTAGTGATTTTCTAAATACACAGATCTAATACAATATCTGATCTGGAGTTTGGGAGACATGCTTCCAGTAGTGTAGAGAATCAAACAGAACCAACACAAACCCAGAACCTGTACAACCAGAGACACTGATCAGTTACAGGTGGGCTCTTTAATTTTTCCAGAGCTGTAAATACACGCACACATGTACGCTACCAGTCAAAAATTTAGACACGGCTCCTCATAGCAGGTTCTCATTATGTTTATCTTAATAAGCTTTACTGTAGAATAAAAGTCAAGACTATAAAGAGCCCTCATGGAATTATCCAGTCCACCTTAAAACTCTCCAGAGTGGAGCTGTACAGGAGGAGGAACCAGCTTCCTTAACCTGCAGTGGAGCTGATAGAACAAGGTTTATTACTAAGCAGGTTTGGAGCGATTCTATTGGTCGGTCCATCATGAATATTCACTAACCTGAAAGGAGAACTAGAGCTTTTACACTGTGCAGAAAAAGAGATCAAAGTTTTTACACCACTAAATATATATTAGAGGTGGAGATATGGAGGAGTATCATACTGTGTACATCAGGAGTAGATGTGGTGTATCAGGATATGGACTGGTTCAGACTCTCATCAGGTGGAGCTGTTCAGTGTACCACTGTAGAGTCTTTAAGACCACCAATCCGTTTTATTCAGAGGTCGGTCTGTGTTATGGCTTCGCTGCTCATGTTCTAAGACGTTGTTCTGTTGTTTCTCTGTTTCAGTGTCTCAAACGATCTGAGTCTAAAAAGGCTGCACAGAATTGAAATCCTGGAGCTCATCCTTAACACGGTAGAAAGATGTGTACGTATTACGCCTCTCTGTGTCTCCAAGTTCTTGAATGACATTTGAATTCTTATTTCGCCGCGTTTTCGTCGCCGATTAACTCGCCCCGCAGTTTTCGAGATATCGACTCCGTTCCAACTCCATATCGTCCGGTATGATGCGCTGATGTGGGCTTGTATACAGCTTTTTGATCGGATGCAAGAATTCCGATCGGGAAGCAATTTTTCCGGAATTTTTTCCCATAGAAAATGAATGGGAGCGAAAAACGAGTGCCCATCTAACCCACTTCCGCTCGACCTAGAAAGACCAAATCGGATACACTGGCTCGGGGCAACGCCCTGAGCAGGAAAACGGTGATGGATTGACCCGCACTCGTTTATTTCTCCTTTTATCGCATCCCTTTCTCCTCCCATTGGAAATGAATGGGGCGAAAAGCGTGCCTACCTTACCCACTTCCACTCGACCTAGAGCCTCCAAATCAGACACAAGGGCTCGGGGCGAAGCCCCGAGCCAGCATTCGGTGATGAATTGACCCACACTCGTTCATCTCTTCTCTTTTTCGCATCCCTCGTTCCTCCCATAGAGAATGAATAGGATGGAAAATTGTTTGGCTAAGTACTCTACTCCCGTTCGACCTAGAGCCTCCAAATCGGATACGAGGGTTCGGGGCAAAGCCCCAAGCCAGTATTCGCTGATGGATTGACCCGCACTCGTTCATCTCGCCTCTTTTTCGCATCCCTCGTTCCTCCCATAGAGTCCCAGTCATTATTGGACCCACCTAAAGCCGGCTGTTTCGTTCGCCCGAGAGTCGTGTAACTTCACATACACACTAAGAGTAGGTCCCCAAGCACTGACCAACAGCCATACTGACCCGCACTCGTCTATCTATCATTTATTCATCCCTCGTTCCTCCCATAGTTTCCCTGTCATTTTAGACAC
This sequence comes from Prochilodus magdalenae, assembly GCA_024036415.1. NCBI lineage: Eukaryota > Metazoa > Chordata > Actinopteri > Characiformes > Prochilodontidae > Prochilodus > Prochilodus magdalenae. The sequence continues at coordinate 255,645 of JAMWET010000633.1, read as the reverse complement.
AAACCAAGCAGTAACGCTTCCGTTCGCCCGAGTGCCACCAAACTTCACATACTCACTAAGGGAAGGCCCCCAGACGCAAATCCACAATCATACCGACCCGCACTCGTTTACTCATCCCTCGTTCCTCCCATAGAGTCCCAGTCATTTTCGACCCAAACCAAGCAGTAATGCTTTCGTTCGCTTGAGAGCCACCAAACTAAGGGCAGGCCCCCAGACGTTAAACCAAAGTTATACCGACCCGCACTCGTTTATTCATCCCTCGTTCCTCACTGAGCAAGCTGCGCAACCATCCCGCGTTTCCCTCAGGAAATGCACTTTTCTAGTTATGGTTGCGCATTGCAAAGCATTACTGTTATCCGATCTTATTTCGCTAAAGCAATTATTTTTCTTATCGCCGATTAACTCGCCCCGCAGTTTTCGAGATATCGACTCCGTTCCAACTCCATATCGTCCGGTATGATGCGCTGATGTGGGCTTGTATACAGCTTTTTGATCGGATGCAAGAATTCCGATCGGGAAGCAATTTTTCCGGAATTTTTTCCCATAGAAAATGAATGGGAGCGAAAAACGAGTGCCCATCTAACCCACTTCCGCTCGACCTAGAGACGCCAAATCGGATACACTGGCTCGGGGCAAAGCCCTGAGCAGGAAAACGGTGATGGATTGACCCGCACTCGTTCGTTTCTCTTTTTATCGCATCCCTTTCTCCTCCCATTGGAAATGAATGGGGCGAAACGCGTGCCTACCTTACGCACTTCCACTCGACCTAGAGCCTCCAAATCAGACACAAGGGCTCGGGGCGAAGCCCCGAGCCAGCATTCGGTGATGGATTGACCCGCACTCGTTCATTCTCTCTCCTCTTTTTCGCGCATCCCTCGTTCCTCCCATAGAGAATGAATAGGATGGAAACATTGTTTGCCTAAGTACTCTACTCCCAGTTCGACCTAGAGCCTCCAAATCGGATACAAGGGTTCGGGGCAAAGCCCCAAGCCAGACCCACAGTGATGGATTGACCCGCACTCGTTCATTTCTCATTTTTTTCCTGCATCCCTCGTTCCTCCCATAGAGTCCCAGTCATTTTTGGACCCACCTAAAGTCGGCTGATTTGTTCGCCCGAGAGCCACCAAACTTCACATACACACTAAGGGCAGGTCCCCAAGCACTAATCCACAGTCATACTGACCCGCACTCCTTTATCTGCCGTTTATTCATCCCTCATTCCTCCCATAGAGACCCAGTCATTTTCGAGCGAAACCTAGAAGTAACGTTTCCAGTCGCCCGAAAGCCACCAAACTTCACATACTCACTAAGGGAAGGCCCCCAGAGGCTAATCCACAGTCATACCGACCCGCACTCGTTTATTCATCCCTCGTTCCTCCCATAGAGTCCCAGTCATTTTCGACCCAAACCAAGCAGTAATGCTTTCGTTCGTTCAAGAGCCACCAAACTAAGGGCAGGCCCCCAGACGCTAAACCACAGTCATACCGACCCGCACTCGTTTACTCATCCCTCGTTCCTCACTGAGCAAGCTGCGCAACCATCCCGCGTTTCCCTCAGGAAATGCACTTTTCTAGTTATTATTCTTATTTCGCCGCGTTTTCGTCGCCGATTAACTCGCCCCGCAGTTTTCGAGATATCGACTCCGTTCCAACTCCATATCGTCCGGTATGATGCGCTGATGTGGGCTTGTATACAGCTTTTTGATCGGATGCAAGAATTCCGATCGGGAAGCAATTTTTCCGGAATTTTTTCCCATAGAAAATGAATGGGAGCGAAAAACGAGTGCCCATCTAACCCACTTCCGCTCGACCTAGAAAGACCAAATCGGATACACTGGCTCGGGGCAACGCCCTGAGCAGGAAAACGGTGATGGATTGACCCGCACTCGTTTATTTCTCCTTTTATCGCATCCCTTTCTCCTCCCATTGGAAATGAATGGGGCGAAAAGCGTGCCTACCTTACCCACTTCCACTCGACCTAGAGCCTCCAAATCAGACACAAGGGCTCGGGGCGAAGCCCCGAGCCAGCATTCGGTGATGAATTGACCCGCACTCGTTCATCTCTTCTCTTTTTCGCATCCCTCGTTCCTCCCATAGAGAATGAATAGGATGGAAAATTGTTTGCCTATGTACTCTACTCCCGCTCGACCTAGAGCCTCCAAATCGGATACAAGGGTTCGGGGCAAAGCCCCGAGCCAGCATTCGGTGATGGATTGACCCGCACTCGTTCATCTCGCCTCTTTTTCGCATCCCTCGTTCCTCCCATAGAGTCCCAGTCATTTTTGGACCCACCTAAAGCCGGCTGTTTCGTTCGCCCGAGAGGCGTGTAACTTCACATACACACTAAGGGCAGGTCCCCAAGCACTGACCCACAGTCATACTGACCCGCACTCGTCTATCTGTCGTTTATTCATCCCTCGTTTCTCCCATAGAGTCCCAGTCATTTTCGACCCAAACCAAGCAGTAATGCTTTCGTTCGCCCGAGAGCCACCAAACTTCACATACTCACTAAGGGCAGGCCCCCAGATGCTAATCCACAGTCATACTGCCCCACACTTGTTTACTCATCCCTCGTTCCTCCCATAGAGTCCCAGTCATTTTCGACCCAAACCAAGCAGTAATGCTTTCGTTCGCCCGAGAGCCACCAAACTTCACATACTCACTAAGGGCAGGCCCCCAGACGCTAATCCACAGTCATACCGACCCGCACTCGTTTACTCATCCCTCGTTCCTCCCATAGAGTCCCAGTCATTTTCGACCCAACCCAAGCAGTAATGCTTTCGTTCGCTCAAGAGCCACCAAACTAAGGGCAGGCCCCCAGACGCTAATCCACAGTCATACCGACCCGCACTCGTTTACTCATCCCTCGTTCCTCACTGAGCAAGCTGCGCAACCATCCCGCGTTTCCCTCAGGAAATGCACTTTTCTAGTTATTATTATTATTCTTATTTCGCCGCGTTTTCATCGCCGACTAACTCGTCCCGCAGTTTTCGAGATATCGACTCCGTTCCAACTCCATATCGTCCGGTATGATGCGCTGATGTGTGCTTGTATACAACTTTTTGATCGGATGCAAGAATTCCGATCGGGAAGGAATTTTTCCGGAATTTTTTCCCATAGAGAATGAATGGGAGCGAAAAACGCGTGCCCATCTAACCCACTTCCGCTCGACCTAGAGACACCAAATCGGATACACTGGCTCGGGGCAAAGCCCTGAGCAGGAAAACGGTGATGGATTGACCCGCACTCGTTCATTTCTCCTTTTATCGCATCCCTTTCTCCTCCCATTGGAAATGAATGGGGCGAAAAGCGTGCCTACCTTACGCACTTCCACTCGACCTAGAGCCTCCAAATCGGACACAAGGGCTCGGGGCGAAGCCCCGAGCCAGCATTCGGTGATGGATTGACCCGCACTCGTTCATCTCTCCTCTTTTTCGCATCCCTTTTTCCTCCATAGAGAATGAATAGGTTGGAAAATTGTTTGCCTACGTACTCTCCTCCCGCTCGACCTAGAGCTTCCAAATTGGATACAATGGCTCGGGGTGAAGCCCCGAGCAGGCATTCGGTGATAGATTGACCCGCACTCGTTCATCTCTCCTCTTTTTCGCATCCCTCGTTCCTCCCATAGAGTCCCAGTCATTTTTGGACCCACCTAAAGCCGGCTGTTTCGTTCGCCCGAGAGGCGCGTAACTTCACATACACACTAAGGGCAGGTCCCCAAGCACTGACCCACAGTCATACTGACCCGCACTCGTCTATCTGTCGTTTATTCATCCCTCGTTTCTCCCATAGAGTCCCAGTCATTTTCGACCCAGACCAAGTAATGCTTTCGTTCGCCCGAGAGCCACCAAACTTCACATACTCACTAAGGGCAGGCCCCCAGACGTTAATCCACAGTCATACTGACCCGCACTCGTTTATTCATCCCTCGTTCCTCTCATAGAGTCACAGTCATTTTCGACCCGAACCAAGCAGTAATGCTTTCGTTCGCCCGAGAGCCACCAAACTTCACATACTCACTAAGGGAAGGCCCCCAGACGCTAAGCCACAGTCATACCGACCCGCACTCGTTTTCTCATCCCTCGTTCCTCCCATAGAGTCCCAGTCATTTTCCTATTTATTACTATTAAACCCAAGCAGTAATGCTTTCATTCGTCTCTGAGTAAAGTGCCACCAAACTAAGCATGAGGCCAAGTGCACTACACTTATCAGTCATGTACATGTTTACATACCACCACTGTCCTAAGAAAACCATGATGATGGACCAGAACTTCTTGGTAAACCGTCCGGTTTTGACCTCTCTTGTGACGATAGTTTACTAGATTGTCACCGGTTAGATTCCCAGAACTGACAGGACACACCCCTGAAGTGCCCTTGAGCTAGGTACCTAACCCCCTCAACTGCTCCCCCGGGCACCATGGATAGGCCTGCCACTGCTCCGGGCAAGTGTACGCACTGCCCCCTAGTGTGTATGTTCGCTATTTTGGGTCAGCCCTGGGCTGGAGGTTAGGGAACCAGCCTTGTGACCGGAGGGTTGCTGGTTCGATTCCCTGAACCGACAGGACACATGACTGTAGTGCCCTTGAGCAAGGTGTCTAACCCCTTCAGCTGTTCCTTGGGCGCTGTGGATAGGGCTGCCCACTGCTCCAGGCAGGTGTGTGTGTGTGTGTGTGTGTGTGTGTGTGTGTGTGTGTGTGTGTGTGTGTGCTCTCAGGCAGTGCAGTGATGATTTGCTAATATTACGTGCAGAATCCATTCACCTCAGACATGTTTATTATTGAGTTTCTGTCTCTCACCGTCTCTGTCTCTGTCCCTCTCTCAGCAGCAAGAGGATTGTCTTATGAATGCAGTAAGCTGGCTTGAGGAGTTCGGGCCACAAGGCTTTAGCCGGAAGCTCCTGGATCTGGGCCCAAAGCCAATACGCTATCATGTCCTGCAGTTTGTCTTCATTGAGTGTAAGTCAGTGAAATTTAGGCTGGGAATTCTTTGTGTATGGGGGCCCATCTAAGCTGTGGGTCATTGGTTTGATCCCCTAAACAGACAAGACTGGCATCGAGTTTAGTATATATGTATAAGTTATATACAGCTCTGAAAAGTTTTAGAGCCCACCTGTAACTATGGGTATCTCTAGGTGTACAGGTTCTGGGTTTGTATTGGTTCTGTTTGATTCTCTACACTACTGGAACCATGTCTCCCAAACTCCAGATCAGATATTGTATTAGATCTGTTTATTTAGAAAATCACTAATGACCTCCAGAAGCCTGTTTTTAGAACCATGCTCGCTGTGCGTTTCACCCCAGCCACCGCTCGCCAGTCTCTACTCCTGTATTTGCTTAACTATTGCAGGAACAGAATTAATGAAATTTTTTTCTGTTTTCCTCCGCCTCCTCAGACGCTCGTTACATTCAGGTGATGTCATGCAGCAAGAAGAAGATGGTGAGAGAGCTGTCAGTAGACCCAGAGCTGTGGCATTTACAGGTAGGAAGTTGATAATCCCCAGTCTCAGCCACAGACGCTCCGCCCACACGGAGACGCAGAGCTGGCTTCTTCCAGGTGCATTCTGATTGGCTTGTCCGGCGTTAACCACAGTTCAGCCGAGCAAACCGTAGTCTCAGCTGTAGGTGCTTCGCCCATCCTATGCCTCCGTGCTTCCTGAGGCACTGTTTGTCATGACCCTGTTTTAAAGATGGCCTCCTTTACATGTCATGCCTGATAGCAGGCTTGTCTGTTTTGCGTGTCAGTTGATTATCCTGTTCCTGTAGTAGTAGAAAGTTCTTGGTCACATTAAGGCCCATTCCCATTTCTTAATTTGACCCCTACCCCTTGTTTTCGAGTGTAACCCTACCACTTGAAACCGAGTTATGAGGGGTAGTGGTTGAAATCTTCCGTCTATGAAATGGGACGATCCTTCAAGAACCCGATACGTCGTCAGGTATCGTCAGTGGCTTTTGTGTAAACAGACGAAAAAGGACTTCAGTTTTACACATCAGTCAATCAAACGAGGCAAATCAAAGAGGCGGATGATCGTTATTTATCATCTCCACCCAGAATCCTTCACTGATATGAAGCTGAGCTGAGCTTTTTAATCACCAGCTTCATGATCAGATTCCCCGTTCCACCTTAAATGGTTCAGCAGCCTCAGGTACCAGCACATAGTGACAATACCATTTAAGGTGGAACACATTTTGCTTTTGCTAGGTAGCGCAGAGACGACAGCGTACTAGTGACTTATACACGTGTTATGAAAAAAAGGACAATAAATCTCTGTTACCATGGTGATCTTACTGTACAGCAGCTTTAACAGAGACATACTCATATTTATGGGTCTCTTGTGCAGCCGTCTTGCCGTTGATTCGCAGGGCATTCTGGGAATTTTCTCCTAACACTCCATTTGGGGCGGCCTCTGAGGAATCTGTTTGAAGGGCCATGAAGCCCTAACACTTCGGCCTAGCCCTCCACCTCAACAACAACTGGGACAACCCTACCCCTAGACATGAACGCATGAACGAGGGGTAGGATAGGTGTTAGGGTCAAGGGGTGAAATGGGATTGGGCCGTAGTCTCTAGACTAATCTGGCAGTGTGAGACTAATTATCCCCTGATTAGGAGTTGGACCAGGCCCTGTTTGCAAATGCTCAAATCCCAGGTGTTGGTGAGCAAGCTTGAGCTTAATCTGAAGGATTTAGAGGCCTAATGTGGGACTTTAATGAGTATACGGCGACGTGCCCCACACATTCCATAGTGTTACAAGCCCAGAAGCCCGGATACAAAGAGCCAAACAACCAAACTGTCTGGGGTCTAATTAACTCATCCTGGCCCTGTTGGAATTTGACGTGAGACCTGAACCCAAGTAGTGAAGGTGTGCGCCTAAATCTGGTTGGACGTACAGAGAATCCAACTCGCATGCAGGCACAGTCTCTGAATTTCCTCGAAAGGGGGGCCATCTTAGTCCACGAGCCTGTGCTCAGCCAGCACAAGCCGCATTCATGATAGCTTTCAGGTTTTATAGGTTGATGGAAGAGGCGTCCCAACAGATACGCATATCCAGGGACGATCCGGTGTCCGTGAACGGAGGAGAGGGAGCCAAGGAAAGAGCACCCCCTTAAAAAAGAGTCCCGACACCCAGAGTTTGAAACGTCACTGTTTCCTGCCAATGCCCCAGCCGCCCAATTTCAGGCTGAGCCCACGGTTAATAAAGATCGAAGTGATTGGCGCCCCCCTGTGGTTCCAACGTGGAAGTCTGTTTCTACCCCTAGCCAGTAACTTTCCAGAACTGTAGTCTAAAGCTGGATGTAGTTGGGATTAGTTTTACACGGGAAGGTGGGGTAATGTTAGCATTACCAGGGCTCCTCAGTGATTTAGTGTCGTCTGAAGGCGGCGTCAGTCATTTCTATTGACTGTGCACCGTTTTTAACCATCTGTAAAAATAAGCCACATTAAACCTCAGGTTATAATAATCCCGTGGGCATCCGTGTAAATATTCCATAACCTGTGGAAATGGAACTTTTAGCAGTTTTTCTCATGTATGAGGCGTTCGAGGAGGGATGTGGTTTTATCGTAAGTTAGTAAAATGTATTTATACTACAAGAAAATTTAAAAAATAAAAATGTGTTGCTTTTTAAAAGATTCCACAGAATCTACAGATCTCAGAAAAGCAGGCAAAGTGTTCCAGAGTCTCAGAGCAAAGACCTCAGATGCTCGATCCCCACGAGTCTGTAAACAGGAACGTGGAACAGACAGTAAGTTAACTTACTGGACCTGAGAGAACGTGCTGGATCCTGGATTCTAAGCTGGACTCTTTACTCAATTGGAAGCCAGTAAAGAGGTTTGAGTGTGGCAGAGATCCCTCAGACACAGAAACCTCTTGAAATACGGCTTCCCAGACAGAGACTGGTTGTGTACCCTCAACTCAAACTGGCTTTGTAGGTGCGGTTCTCCAGTTACATGTGTTTTTGGATGTCACGGCAGCATGTGTGCTAAATGTTGGGTTGGCCAGTGTTGTCAGTCTCAGTCTTCATAAGCACTCAGATTTTTGGATTATCCAGCGTGTAAATTGGCCATTAGATTTTACAGGCGCGTGTAATAAAATTGCAAATTGGCCATTAGATTTTACAGGCGCGTGTAATAAAATTCCATCCCTCTACTTCCCCGTGTAAAACTAACCCAGTTCCTACAGGGCTGACGTTAAAGGGATCAACTGTGTGGCAACAAAACCTTCTATCTTTGAACACTGGAACTTTACAGGAGAGGGGAAACGTCTTGTTCACTGTGATGTGCATTAGCTCAAAACCATTTGGTGCTTCTTACCTTTGATTTTGCTTGTTTGTGATGAAATGATGAAATGTCCGCATGACACAAAGCGCAGCTGATGTTCCCAAATGGTGTTTAAAAAAAGGAAGTTCAGTAGTGGCTGTTCGGTGGGACTTGTTTCAGTGTTTAGGGGCTGTACGCTTTGATGAAACACATGTTTCGCAACTTTGCTTGGTTTATTTTAGGGATCTGTGTATTCTCGGATTTCGCTGTAACCCTTTACTTACGGTGTTTGTTTTCTCAGAAAAGTGAAGAAATGAAGAACAAAGGAAATGAACAGTTCCAAAAGAAAAACTATGATCTGGCGATTAAGTGGTACACAAAGGCCATTAAATACCAGTAAGTCCTGAATTCTCTGATGGAGTTAGATCCGTGAGAGGATTTATAGCTGCTGTGAGCATTTTTAATTTCAGTATATTTTATTATAATGATTAAATCTCACATTATATACACTCATCATCAGAGGAACAGCTGCACCCAGAAGGAGGTGTGGGAGTGCGGTGCTGTTGGGAAGGAAGATAAAGGTGACCAGGATCAATAACTGATGATAAATTTAGACTGATATGATCAATATTTATTGAGCTACACATACAGAAGTCTGTCTCTCAGTATGGCGTCGGGCCACCATGTCTGCTAACCCACACACTGCAGACGTCTCGGTATGGAGCTGTAGAGGTTCCTAATGGTGTCCTGTGATAATCCATCCCATGCAGCTTGAACATCCTCACACAGTTCCTGCAGATGGTGCGGTAGGGGTGGAGGTGGAGGGACACCAGGCCTTCTGGGGACTTGTGACGTTTGACAACAAACCTTTTGTTCACACACGGGTTCGTTGGGCGTCTCCACCAAGACTAAAGCGGGACTCGTCACTGAAGATGACCCGCTGCCATTCTGGTTTACTCTATGACAGTCTGGTACCACACCATTGCAGTCTTTGGTGATGGTGACGTGGTGTTAAGGGCAGCAGTTGTAACGCTGTGCATATATGTAGCCCTGTGTGGTGCAGCCATCTGATGATGGACTCATGGAGGACACCACTGCTCGCTGAACGTCCACAATCGTGGCTGTTGGGTCAGTCAGGTACAGCGATAAGACCCGTCCTGGCTTACATCACATGAGCAGCCGAGTGTGAAACTGGAATTATTGGCATGCCTCAAGATGTCACACCCACCCACCAAGTTCCATTCCTGTCGGTTGATTCCTTACGGGTGCAGCTGTTACTTTGACCACGAGTGTGTTTCATAAACCCAACTAATGATGTTTTTGCACACGGATCTGCTGCTGAATACGGCATCAACCAGTACTGTACTCTGTTACTGCTCTCTCAGTGAGTGCTGTGGTCACATATGCTGTCTGGCCATACGTTCTAATGGAGTATGTGTGTATGTGTGTATGTGTGTATGTGTGTGTGTGTGTGTGTGTGTGTGTGTGTGTGTATATGTGTGTGTGTGTGTGTGTAGCTGAAATGCTGATAAAGCCTCTCATACATATTCTTTGTTTCAGTACCAACAACCACCTGCTGTACGGTAACAGAGCTCTCTCCTATATTCGATGTGAAAAATATCTGTAAGTTGGATGTAAAAACAGAAACCTGTAGTGTTTACTTGTTTGTTTGTTTGTTTGTTTGTTTGTTTATTTGTTTGTTTGTTTTGTTTGTTTTAATTGTCTTCAATGTCGATTTCAGGAAAGCGATGGGTGATGGGAAGAGAGCTATTATTCTCCAAAGGGACTGGGCAAAGGTAAACCTCTTCTGCTCCTCTCCCACCATGCCGTCATTCACACACTTCTTGTTTTCTTCCTTTTCTTGTCTCTGTTTTTGTTTGTTGTTTTCAATTCCCCTGTTTATTTCAGGGCCACTATCGCTTCTGCGATGCTTTATTTTTTCTGGGAGCTAAAGAGAAAGCATTGGAAGCCAATGAGATAGCTCAGAACTTCTGCAGTGCCGATCCAGATGGAATGAGAGACCTCCAACAGCAGCACTGCCGCTTTGTGACGGAGCCTTATGAGGGAAAAGGTAAGGGCAGAGCCGGAAGGCTAGGTGAATGGAGGAAATGGAATAGTTCTGCTAGAAAATGAAAAGTTAAATTCCCCAGTATTATCCCTAAACCAAAACCTGTTTGGTGTACGATGTTTGTTTCCCCAGTTTGGTAATAAGAGTGCTTTCAGGCGGACGTAGCAGTGGGATCAGTTCATCAGTAGTGATCGGCTGCCTTAGTTACGGCCGTGAGGATATTCATTTTCTTGTCACTGAAGCAACGCAGCTAGTGGCTCTAGAACCCACCAACCCCAAAGCAAACACGCTAGTGCGTCGCACGCTAAGGCATTTATAGGGATTACCTGACAGAGCAGCTTTGCATCACATACTCAGTCTCAACCACGTTCCCGGTGCAGCAACCAGTCTGCATCCTGACATTCCAGACTATTGTTTTTAATGATGGTACAGACGTTGGCACTGGTGCACACGCACCAAACTGGCATATAGACTCCACAGATTACACAATGGTTCATTCTGACATTACCTTCACAGCATACAACCCAAACACAGAGTCTCACAGTAACAGTTCAGATTAATACAGTGACCTAAAGACTTCAGTGATACAGAATACAGTGACCCACCCTTCAAGAAAAACAGCCAATCAGATTGCTGGTTACCTCTTAGAGATCTGCGCAAGCGCAGTAACGTGCCGGATCCACAGAATGCAATTTTTTGTGCATTATTGTGTAAAATCTGGGCCGTTAACGAACTTTAACACATTGTAATCTCCTAACTTGAGAGTTTGCTGCTGTTTTCAAACGAAGTCTTAATGGAGGTGGCCTGTCACACCAGCGACACGCCCATATTATAATCAGTCCCCGCCCACAGAGACACGGCGGAGTAATGCTGAAAGTGACTTGGATGAAAAAGTCGTTCCTAGTTTGTTGATGTAGGTATTTATTAAATGCTGCTTTATTTGCTACGTGGTCTGGTTTGGTGTCCGTATTAACACGTGGAGTTTGAAGGTCTTAAGATGACAGGAATTTACCTCTTTACACCCAGTCATGCACCTTAAGGCGTTTAATATAGGGTCCTATTACTTCATCAGCTGGAGTGGATAAAAAATATCAGAGTGGATAAACCCAGTCACTGCTAGATAGAACACTCTCTGCACAAATTGATCTACCCCTTACAAATGGACTCTTCCGAAATACATGCAGCCATAGCAAGAGGCCATGTGACTACACCTAGCCCCTATACTGATGCCAACCAATAGCCTAAATGCCTGTAGTGGCCCAAACATCTTAAGATGCTCAAAATTGGAATGCGATGGTCATTCCGTCGTCCTCTGACATCCAAGCACAGTAAGACATATGAAAATGTTCATATGTTTCTGTTTCTGTTGTCTTAAGATGTTCAAATTCAATGTGTTAATGCAGATAACAAACTATGTTCAGGACCAAGTGCTGTTCTACAGGGGTTGGACAATGAAACAAACACCTGTCGTTTTAGTGTGGGAGGTCTCATGGCTAAATTGGACCAGCCTGGTGACCAATCTTCATTAACTGCACATTGCACCAGTAAGAGCAGAGTGTGAAGGTTCAGTTAGCAGGTAAGAGCACAGTTCTGCTCAAAATACTGCAATGCACACAGCATTATGGGACATACCAGAGTTCAAAAGAGGACAGACTGTTGGTGCACGTCTTGCTGGCGCATCTGTGACCAAGACAGCAAGTCTTTGTGATGTATCAAGAGCCACGGTATCCAGGGTAATGTCAGCATACCACCAAGAAGGACGAACCTCCACCAGCATCACGTAGTGACCTGGCCACTATCCTGCAAGAAGAATGGCTTAAACTCCCTCTGACCACTGTGCAGGACGCAGTATATGTCATTCCCAAGACCAACTGACGCTGTATTGGCCGCAAAAGGAGGCCCTACACCATACTAATAAATGATTGTGGTCTAAAACCAGGTGTTTCAGTTTCATTGTCCAACCCCTGTATATGTGAGCCCTGGGTTGCCTAAACGTGTGGCTGTTCTGTTCACTTTACACCTTTTTTTTTTTCTTCCTCAGCTGAAGGAAAACCAAAGAAGCCAGAGGCCAAAAAAGGATTCAATAAAAGGTACATGTGGACATTTCTACTTCTTTCTTATTCAGTTCTGGTTTAACAATAAAATGGCTCCTAATTCTTCACTTCTGACTCTCAGACATGAAGGCGCGTGTGGTCTCGATCCCTCTGTCCCGCATATAATTCCTCTGAAAGAGTCAGAGATAGATCTTGGATTTTGTACCGAGGAGAACAAGGTGAGGATCTATTCATCCCTGAGTTCTGGGTTTGTAAGACAACAACATCAAACTTCCCCTTTACTGGTTCTGGGTTTGTTATTAGAGTTAAGTGTGTGGTAGTTTTTTCTGAAGCATGAGCGTGATAGCAGTGAACATACACTCATCATCAAATATAGCTGTACAAATAGCTGCACCCAGAACGACTCAACCAACAGGAATGAAACTTGGTGGGTAGGTTGGACATTGTGAGATCTGCTAATGATTCATGTTTCACACTCGGCTGCACACTGACCCACGACTGCAGACATTCAGCAAGCAGTGGTGTCCTCCATGAGTCATCCTGTTAGTGCAAGCATTAGCATACGGCTGCACCACGCAGGACTACATACACACAGACCGTTACCACGACTGTCCTTAACACCACGTCACCGTCACCAAAGACTGCAGTGGTGTCGTACCAGACTGTCATGGAGTGACTCAGAATGGCAGCGGGTCATCTTCAGTGACGAGTCCCGCTTTAGTCTTGGTGAAGACGCCCAACGAATCCGTGTGTGGAGGCACCGTGGTCAGCACCAAGATCAACGGTTTGTTGCTACGCGTCACACGTCCAGAAGGCCTGGTGTCACTCCACCTCCACCCCTACCGCACCATCTGCAGGAACTGTGTGAGGATGTTCAAGCTGCATGGGATGGATTATCACAGAACCTTTATCTTCCTTTCCAACAGCACTGCAGTCCCACACCTCTTTCTGGGTGCAGCTGTTCTTTTGATGATGAGTGTATGAAGAACAGCTGTTCCATTACTAAGTCAGTGATTAACAGGAGACGCCCTACTTTGAACATTTTTGCACATTCTCATGTCTAGAGGTATCAAATGCTCAAAGTTCTGCAGTGCACAGAGGCCACCACCACCACCACACACAGACACACACTTGAGATCTATCACCATGGGGAAATCCACAAAGGAGGATTTCTCAGTTTAGCCAGATACCGCAACATGCCTGTATCAAGCCTGTGTTGTGGCCCTGAGACCCTTAAGCCAGGGATACACTGTATGATTTTAGCGCAGTTTGGTCGGAGAGGACTGATTTTTCTTGTCGGGGTTAAGTTTCAGCTTACTCGTGTCGTTTGAGAGGGGAAGCCATGTCTGATAAACTGTATGAGCAAGCTCTGATTGAGCAGTTGGACGATCATCATATCTTTTATGATAGTATTATACTATGAAAGTTCTGCTTTTATACCCAAACGTTTGTCCAGTATGAAATTGTGTTCACATGGCGGAATCCCAATCGACTGTGAATTAGACAAATGATGCACTGGTGGTTGGAGGAGCTACTTATCCTATGTGGTGCACTATTTAGGGAGCAGGAAGTTGTTTGAGACTCAGCCAGTGTTTTTGCTTAGTACTCGGACATGCAGCGTGTTGTTTTAAATAAAACAGCTTTATTAGAAATTGTCCACGGACAGAGCCGAGCAGTTTGTATGGGCTGCGTTTCGTGTGCACCCATGTGCGACATGCGTCAAGTCAGTCGGTCTGAGTGTTTTTGTTCTGGGTAAATATAGACGTCACAGGTTTTCTCTGTACACTGTGGGCGACTCGGATGTGCAGTGTGAGCTATTTGCAGTGACACAGAGCTTGCCAGGCTTTATCCCTCTTCCTAGACTTAAACACTAACTCAGAAAACTTAAAATTAAAAGTCCACTGAGATGTGGGTTCAGGTGGAAGAGAAAAGGGCTCAATACTGTATTAATAGAGGTTTGGGTATATATATATATATATATATATATATATATATGCATAGACCTTGACCTCATATTAGGCTGATATCTTCCATTCCTGTCTCTTAGTTGGGCACCATTAGATTCGCAATAGACCTTTAACACATTTCAGTTCTGACTGATTATTTCCAAACCACAAATGCCTCCCTTGGGTTTTTTTTTTTTTTTTTTTTACGAAGTTCTCCTTGAAATTCTTTGTCTGCAGCCAAATCTCTGTGGAAGACCTACTTTACAGAGCTACGTACACAGTTCAAGCCCTTCCAAAAGCTTCTGTTTGGAGCTACAAACCATTATACAAAAAAAACTTTAATTATATCTTTTAATTGATCAAACAGGAATAATTTATCAAACTGGAGCCAGGCCGTCCTAATCTGTCTCATTTCCACCTCACCTGTCCAACGAGGAAAGAGCTGAGGAATGTTATTTATTGAGATTGTTGTGTTGCTGAGCCAGATGCTACAAACCATTTATGAGTTTTTATTATCAGTGATTTCAATCAGTCTGTAGCCCGACGTATTTTGGTCACTCCCTGTTCAAAGAGATAAGAGTCTGGTCTTACATGGTTGGAAATAACTGCCTGGTCTCGTTAAAAAGGTAGCTCTCGAGTGAACAGGCTTAGTACCTAGACTTCTACATTAGCTGTACAGTTCCAGTGCAGAAGTGCATTCCCTGGCTGATTGACACTGTGCCACTCTGTGGTTCACAAAAGTCTTTGTGAAAACGTCTTTCAAAAACAAATTACGAGACTGTATCGTGGAGAAGCCCAGCCGAAAGCAGTGGTCAATATAGCTAGACACTCCTGAGGTGGATTTGTAAAGGACTGTGTCCTGTCTGATGATTCCACTTCAATGAAACTCAGAGAAACGAAACTCAAAGAAATGAAACTAAAATGATACTTAATTATTGTGCATGGTTTATTGTAGGGAAGAACGGAAGTTTCTAGAAGTCGGTGAACTTTATGTGAACCTCAAGTCTCTTATGGAGGGCGGCGGAGCCCGGACAGGAAGAAAACTTCTTAAAGGAAATACCTGATTTTTGAAGAATGAAAGGTTTTGTCGTTTGGAGATAATCATTCATAAATGAATTGTGTTTAAAGCCTTTTTGGGGAATAATGGTGACTAACTTATCAGTGCTCCAAACTGGATACATCGAGGTCTTTGGTTGAGTTCTGAAGCATCACCATGCCTGACCTGTAACGAAGGTTTGAGCCTTTTTCTCTTTAAACTGAACACTGTTTAAGGCTGGCGTTAGTGATGGGAGTGTTGGTGCCGTGAGAGTCCTAACTTCTGATTGCCCTACTGTTTGTATTTATAGTTAACAGGACAATCTGAGGGACGTTCCTCATCCTGGACAGTCCTCGTCTTTAGGCTTAGGTTATCTGGCTACCTCAGAAGTCCTGCTTTGTGACCTATCCTCCTGGAGACTTGAAATCCAACACACTTATAATATTCACACAGCCCTGAATACTTTCATTACCTGGATTTAATATTCCAGGGAATCACACACCTGATCCTACAGGAAGGCCTGTGGCAGCCTAGGAACATAAGAGCCAGCATTCCTGGATCTGAACTCTCCAGGACCAGGATTGTATACTGGGGTTGCAGACTATTATAGGGCCTGGAAACGGTTTAGTGTTCCTGATGCTCCAAGACCGTGGTGCCCATTCCTGGTCCTGCAGAGTTCCAGTTGGATCCCTCCAGTTCTTGTTGTTGTTGTTGTTGTTGTTGTTGTTGTTGTTGTTGTTGTTGTTGTTGTTTCCCAGTTTTCTTCATCTTCTTTCCTGATTGTTTATCAAAAACCTTTAAATGATTGTATGGAAGTACTGCAGAGTAAATGACGTTTAAGTCAGGAGGTAAATTGATTGTGTTCTTGTGTACCAGAAACCAGAAGACAGGATGGAGCAGCAGGAACCCTCAGGTGAGTCGTGGTTGCCTCAGTGTAGGGATGGTAGTCCTGTGTGAGTGACACTGACGTGGTGGTGTGTTGGTCTGGTGTGAGTTGATCAGACACAGCAGTGCTGCTGGAGTGTTTACGCACTGTGTTCACTCACTGCCACTGTGCACCTAGTAGATTATGTCCAGGCTAGGGCTGCACAATATATATTGTTTCAGCTTCGTCATCGCAATGTGCGCATCCACAGTACTTGTATCGCAGGACGTGCAGTGTAGAAGTAGGGCTAATTAAGTGAAGCAGGTCATGCTACAACTTTTTGGCTGCTTGATACCAAAGAAAAGCTCGCACGGTTCCTGAACTCGGGTTTAAAGCCTCTCGGATACACAGGGAAGTGTAGTCACAGTGCTCACCTCCTGCGGGGTTTGGTGCACAGAAACTGATTATAGATCATTAAAGTTAGTGTAAAGATGCTTCACACTTAATCAAGAGGGTCAAGTCATTCCTCAGCTTTTTAAAAATATATTAATATATTTTTTTACCCCTCCAATTATTTTAAAATTACATTTTTTAAATTATCTAAATATTGATGTTCAAGTCAATTGGTAAAAAAATTTATGAATATTTTTCAAATAATTAATTTTGTAGTGGAGTCCCCTCCCCCTAATATCATGCAGACCTGGTCCGTGTTGGTCCCAAGGTATGAAATACTCCTCAGTATTCATGGTGTCCCATGTTGGGTCACCAGTCCAGCACTGATTGGCTGCTAACTCAACTGCCATAGTGGTGCTGATGCTTCAGTGGCAACACAATGTTTGGTTTAAGAGTTGTTCTTCTGGAAATACCCTTACTCTAGTTTAGTAATGCATGTTCCACACATCTAATATTTCATTTCAGTTAAGGTTAGAGAAATGAATCTCTTGTGAAACTGGGCCAGTTTGCATATCGTCGCTGTCCAAACAAATACAAGTATCTCCAAAATGGTAGCTTTACAGGAGAGGGCAAAAACCTATTTGAATTTTTATGCAAGGCTGTTTTCAAAGTCATTCAAGGCTATTTCTGTTGGTCCATTCATCATGCATGAAATTTTCAGACAGTGTAAACAGCAGCTCATGTGATCAAATGGTACATTAAAAAAAAAAGTAAAAATCGTCAGAAATTGAGATACTTGTTTTTCATTGGAAAGTGACGATATATACATATACTTGTATAGATGGCAGCACTGCTGTGTCCAATCCACTTACACCACCATCATGTCGGTGTCACCGCAGTGCTGGGAATGACCCAACACACACGTTAACACCTGCTCTGTGGTGGTCCTGTGCATTGAATAACGGGGTACCCAAGTATGCTGAGAAACAGATGGACTACAGAGTACTCCTATATGGTAATGAGTGTAGATACAAGGAGGTGGACCCAATGAAGTGGCAGATATAGATATAGAGGACTGAAAGCTCTGCAAAAGGAAGGGGTGAGGGGGCCAACTCCATGTTAATACCGCCTATGGATCTAGATTGGCATGCCATAAAGCCTCCTGTAGGTGTCCCAGTACTTGTGTCCATATAGTGTAGCTGGATGCCCTTATGATTTCCTGGATCAGTGTTGGTCATGTGTGAATCAGTGCTAAAGTCCCAAACTCAAAGTCCATGATCTCTTTATCTGGGGCTGGTGTGGCCAGCACAGAAAGCGCCTTCCAGCCCACCTGCAGTGGTTATTGTTCCGTGTTCAGCGACCAGAGCAGCACATGGAGCTACCTTCTCCTCTTAATGACGACACACGGAACTGGTTAGCTCAAACCCACAGCGTGATCTGCAGCTTGTTTGGTAGGAGAGAAGCAGCTGTGTTGAGGGGAAAGGTGAGATCCTCATCGTGTTATTGTTGTGTCTGAATGCGAGTTCATCTCACTTTCAGCTTTAGTTTGGGGACTTTCAAGGATTTCAGCCCCTCTTTGGTAGCTTTGTGGACTGTTTTTAAGCATCTCAGAAGAGATCAGTTTTAAAATCAGTTGCTCCTGAACTGGACCGTCTGATTAAATGCGCTGGAATCTGATCAGAGATCAGTCCTCCCACTCTGAGGAGCGTTTGGGTGAAATCCAGCCCGGTCGGTCTGTTAGCTGCTCTTCAGGTCCGGCGGGTTGCGCATAGGTATTTAAGAAGGGAGTGGTGTTTCAGAGCTCCACAGGAGAGCAGGTAAACTTGATCCTCAGGCATGTTTGAAACGATAAACTCTCTTTTCAGGGAAATCCAGAACATTTGAGGAGAATTTACCAGCCCACGACGACCTTACGAGGTAAGATGAGCTAACGCTTGTTCTTGTTCTCTCACTCTTCGGGTTTATTTCTCTTCTCTAAACCGTCGGTCTGTTTGCTAGTGAGTTCCTGGTAAACCTCGGCGCTTGAATCCGACTTCACGATGTGCTTAAAGCTAAAAGAGATCGGAAAACGCAGCGTTTTACTCTTAAAAGATAAAGACTGCTTTCCTGACAAAGCCGTGCTGCGTTTCCGTTTCTGAGAAGTGTAAGTTTGAGGGGAGTAAGTTGGCAGGATGTAGCTGTGTTAGCGCGCGGCTAGCATAAACTTTTCAGGACTGTTAGCAGTTCCGTGTATCTCTCCGCTTAACCGCCTGTTTTACCTCAGATGAAACCCCAGTTTAACTCGGAAGACTTTAGTTTGATGCCATTTAGTCATTCGGGCGCTCATAGCTCCTCATTAGTTAGTTTCACTTTTGATTCGGGCTGGACTCTGAGTCCTGAGGAGTTGTTGTGTCAGGAACTGTTTGGAATTCTGGCTTGCGCTTCAGTCTCCTTTTCTAAGGAAGGGCGGAGTGATACCTATCTTAACTATCGGTATCTCCGATCCTTCTATTTACTTAAAAGAATCGAATCTGGCACACAAATATC
This sequence comes from Prochilodus magdalenae, assembly GCA_024036415.1. Taxonomy (NCBI): domain Eukaryota; kingdom Metazoa; phylum Chordata; class Actinopteri; order Characiformes; family Prochilodontidae; genus Prochilodus; species Prochilodus magdalenae. The sequence continues at coordinate 236,506 of JAMWET010000633.1, read as the reverse complement.
GATATCATTTAGTTTATTAATTTAGTAGGATGGGTGTGTACTCTGTTTCTCAATGACAGTAGCAATAGTAAACGCTGCTGTGGATTAATAGTGTAGTATAGGGACTACTTTTCCTTCCGCCTCCGCTCCTTTTAAAAGCTGGGGAGTAAGAAGCTCCTTTAAACAACCCTTAGTGTTTAAAATTTTAAATTGGCCACCTTCTCGGAGTGAATTGTCAAAAGATGATCCAAATGAAGTTCAGGTCTGTTGTTTGTTCAGTAAGACCAGAGCACCACTTTTCCCAGTTAGCTGAGGTTGGGATGTCATATAGTATGGCATGTAGTTGTTTGGCTGCCTCTGATTGGTCCAGTTCGTCCCCAGCTCTGATATTGTGTTAATATTCCCTTTTATAATACACAGTTTTAATAAAATGGGGCCCTTCCGATTTTAAATTGGGGTTTCCATGTAAAATTGATCAATCAATATTAATTAACCAAATATATTATGTATTTTATGTCGCAACAAAAAAAGCAAAATGCAACAAAGGGCCGGGTGTATAAACAATTATGGAAATAAAGGAAGGAAGGAGGAATAAAGCTGGGAAAAGAAGAATCATTTAAATAGACCCGAAAGAAAGGTAGTGAAATATATACAGCAGGCTGTCAAACAGAAACTAGTATCCAATAGCTGTGTATCTTATGTCTTGTAAGTAACATGCAACAAAAGAAAATGTAGTGAACGTTTAAATGTAAATATTCAGATATTAATCTATTATATCCACATTATTATCACTAAGGTTTCAATCTGCAGTACTACTTTAGATGAACATGTGATTCGAATATAATTAAACACTAAATTGATTTTTTTTTTTTTAATTACTAAATTAAATTATTATTAATATAGAAACATGGAGAGACAATGTTAAACTCTATTATAATTTGGTCTGCATTTGTCTGTATAAAATCACAAGCTTTAATGCATCAGTATCGTGATAATAGCTTTAGTAATATTTGGTATCGGATTAAATGGTACATCAGTGGTATCGCCCATCCCTACTTCTAGGGAAGTGTGGATTGATGCCTATATATCCCCGGTTACTTCGAAACCTGTGTTTCGTTTTCGACAGAGCCATCCCGGTTATAAACATCTTCTTTTTTATTTCTTGGTAAATGTATTGAGCCATTCAACAAACAAATATTAACATTGCTCTGTTTTTTGATTTGCATTTGGTTAGTACCCCAGAACGTGATATTTGAGTATTGTGACCCCGCTTTTAAAAGAATATATTAATACCTTAAAAAAGCCCACCAAAGACTCCGGCTGCTGCTGAAAACCTTTTCCTTCACCAAACTGGTTAAAAGGAGCAAGCATTAGTGTAACTGTTCATACCACACAGCGTAGGATGATGTGGTGTAATAGGAGTGGTTACTGAAGAAACCCCACATTTTGTTCCTCCCATTCATTGGTTGCGTGTACACAAGGTGCAGTAACTGAGCCTCACTGGAATGTAATTTACCTCCTGTCGTTTGCTGGACACAAAACTCCCGCTGGTAGTCCTGCTTGAATCCACATCTCGGTAGTTTAAAACACTCTGAAAATCCAAGTCGCCCTTAGTCCTCAAGCTGCTAAAGAGTCTGCTGGAGAGTCAAAATACACAGCGAAGGACATAACTTCGACGTCGTTTCTCATCATGCGTTCGTATTGTAGGGACATATGGTCGTGACAGGTGACTTATCCTGTTTCGAGCCAGGTGCATTCCCTGGATTGATTTTCCACTTCCACCTTAAACAGTACAGTAGGTACATTCTGGGTCCTGAGGTGTTACAATAACTGCTGCACCATTTAAGGTGGAAACTGGAAACTGACTTGAGCGTAGCAGAAACTTGAGCCTCTCTTTGTTCATTCATTTCAAATCACTTTTATTGTCACATCACATTTTCACAGGCGTGAAGGTGAGTGGAAAAACTTTGATGTGTAGTCCCTTACTGTACTTCAATACAAAAATATACATTAGACAATAATTAGTTTATTTATTTGTGACCTGAGGAAAAGATTATCAGATGAAAATCCATTAGCCCTTAGTCCTCAAGCTGCTAAGGAGTCTGCTGGATTTTTGGTGGTCAAATCACGCAGAGAAGGATAATTAAATATCTACGTCGTTTCTCAGCGTGCGTTCTGTCTCGTTAGATGGGGCTTGGTAGTTTGAATGAACCCGTTTTACCAGCCCAGTTAATCACACCGTCTGTTGTTATTGTTGGGAATGCGTCTAAATGCTGATGTAAATACCCGCGTGATGATGTATCAGTCCGGACTATATGGGGTAATATTGGGGGAATTATCGCTGATCCCGTCTGAATCGACCAATCAAATTGTTGCATAATTGGACCTCCTCTGGTAAAACTAATCGCACTCAAACAGGGTTTAAGAAGTCTCTATAAACTTCGGATTAGGTGCGCAAAGGGAGGCTCGAGTGCGCAAAGGGAGGCTCGAGTGCGCAAAGGGAGGCTTGACTGTGCTGATCTAATTATCGACAGACTCACCAGGAAAAGTCTATTTAATCATATGGATACATTTGTACTTACTGAATTTTCAGGTCACATGTAGAGTACTTGTTTACGTGAACACATAATTTGGACATTAGTGATGTTGTTGTTTGTTTATTTTTTATGTTTTTTATTATTAAGATCAGACTTTCTGTTACCATTTTGTTCATGTTTACCATTGATGACTGTTGAAAATCACAAACAGTAAAGTATCAGTATCGGGATATCGGCTTCGGTATTACTTTGTATTGGATTAAATGAAATACAGGTGGTATCGCCCATCCCCACCTTTTCTCTCTTCCATTAGTCACTGATGTCATCTGTCTTGTCATTCCTCAACTTGGGTAGTCTAGAGCCTGTGTGTTCTTTTATTGTGCAGACCCTACAGCTAACCGTGTATGATTCGGTCTGGTTCGTTACAGTGAAATGGACCGAAAAAGCAGGAAAGCAGCTCCAGGTACTCCAGAGAAACACTCTGTGCGGAGTAAACACCCACCTGCGCAGGAGAAGGTAGGTGCCTTTATTTCCTAACACAGTGTCCGAGTTTAGTTTGTCTTTGTAGGCTTGAATATTTACTCCCTGGTGATTCTAATGATTCTCTTCTAGCTATCTGTAGCTGCTGTGATGTATATTATGTTTTGTGATATTAGGGTGTTATGATTTTGCTCACCATTATTTTTAATTTACAGAAAATAATTGCAAATCAAAATTTAAGGCCTCGTTTTTTTGGCCAGCCAGACCAGAACACCCACCTGGATATTAGGATATTAGGCAGATGTTCCCCACCTGGGTCAATATTGCTGAGATAATACAATCCAATAATAATTACATCTCCTGCAATTTGAAAATTGCACTCTGAATTTTGAAATTGCCATTTTGATATAAATGGATAGATCTTTCAGCTCTAGTGTAAACATACAAAAGTTGATTTTATTGATGGTGAGATTTGATTGTACAATTCTATCCTAAAAAGTTTAGTTATTAGCCTTTCCTTTATCATTAATAACCTTCAGTAATCGCTAGCTATAGAAACGAGTCATGAACTGGGTCTATGTAAAACCCAGAAGTGTTGTTTTCACCACGTTGTGTGTTGTTGCGTGTTTCTGTAGACGAGACTAAGTTATGTTTGGAGCTGTAGGTTTCTATAGTACCTGCCTGTATGCATGTGTGTGGTAATGTGTCAATGCACACATCCCTGTACAGCCTCAGGCCAGCAGCGGTGGAGCATGCAGTAAGGAGCAGTTCTGTGCGGCAGTGCTGGACGCTCACACGGCACTCGCTGACCAGCGTTGTCGCAATGCAGAGCAGGCCTTCTCTCTGGCCCTCAGCATTCTGGACTCCAGCGGGACCAAGGTACTCACCCAGTACATCCTCAGCAGCATATAAACACACTATTCTTGTTGGAAGATTCGGTCCTTCCAATGCATCACAGATTAATGGTTAATGGGTAAATATGGAGATATATATATATATATATCTATATATATAATATATATATATATATATATATATATATATATATATATAATATATATATATATATAGAGCCCTGGTGCAGGCGAGTGTCAGGGCCCGTCATTATCAGAGCGTTTGCCTCACCCTGCTTTTGGTCCTGTTTCCTGCCTCAATGTATTCAAATGTAGCTACACTGGTGCATGCTGTCCTCAGGCGGTCTGTCACGTGTGCCGTCATGAAAATCTCTATCGCCCTGTTGGGACAGGATTAGTTTTACATGGACTGGCTTCGGTTCATTTACAGAGCGCTCGCTGGCCATATGCCCTCTTGCATCACGTCAGTGCTCACTGTAAATACAGTTTAACTCGCTCCAGGGACCGTGCTCGTAGCGGCACTGGCAAGCTGGAATTCAGTACAGGAAACTTCACTCACTGCTGTCACTCAACCAGTTTAAACCACCTCCTCTCAGCCTGCAACTGTTTTTAGTTGAGTTTTTATTTTTTTATAACCTATTTTAAGTTCCTTACTCTGTTTTTTTTAATTAATCAATTATTTTATTTTTCATTATTTATTTATTTATTTATTTTGTTTTTCATTATTGTTTTTATCATTAGTATTTTTCTCTATTTCTCCTCTTTATTTTACCTTTACTGTTATTATTAATCCTTATTAATTATATCTTTTAATATTTTTAATAAGTAGACCTATTTATTTTTTTATTTTTTATTTTTTTATTGCTCTGTTGCATTTTATCATTAAATTTGTGTCTATGTCTTGTTTCCTTAACTTTTAATTCAAATGAGCTTCACTGACTTGCGTGGGGTTGTTAGTACAAGGACTTTCATGTTGGTGAGTCTGAATGGGGTGGAGCAGTGCGTTTCCCGGAGAAGAGCAGAGGGGCTGTGTGTGTGGCTGTTAGGGCTGGAAAGGCCGTTTTGGGCCAGTTTTCAGCATATTGAAGCGGCGTTATGGATCTCTCAAAGGCTCCAAACATTATTTGGCAGAAATGACCCAAAGATAAATTTCAGAAAACAAAATGTCTTTCCAGCGAATTAATACCGGAATGATTAAGGATTCTGATCTGGCCTGAGTGTTCGGAATATTGCTTCATAGACTGAATACGGCTATTACTCTACTGACTTTGCTCTTTCCTTTCCTCCACACAGGAACTGGGCATAAGTGAACTGGACAAATCCTTGCTGATCTACGGCTATGCTACAGCTCTGGTGGAAATTGGCCAACCTGAGGTACCTGAACTCAGACTGTTGATATTTGCTGACCTGGACTTGTAACCCGTTTGATACGTTTGTGTTTATATAATTAGTTTAAATCCTTACAGAGTTATTTATTTTGTTTATCAAGGAACTGGCAGAAGCTCAGAAGCGGTTCGATAAGTTAAGCTCTTCAGAAGACCGAAAATTTCAGTCTTTGGTTCACTATGGAATTGGGAAGGTTTTCCTTAAGGAGAACAGGTGAGTCCTGTGTGAATCCAAGCTGAGCACTGGAAACTCTTCTCTGGTCTCTGTATGTATGCACACACATTACTATTCTCGTTCATAGACCTCTCATTCTCCTTCCCAGGTTTTCCAAAGCCTTGGAACAGTTTTCAAATGCTCTGTTGATGGTGCAGAGGCAGATCACACCTGGAAAACTCACCTGGCCCACCACTAAAATAACGGTTGAAGAGACCAGACCGGAGTATTTAAAGGTGAAGTTGCTCACGGTGGCTTTCGGCATTTGATGCGTCTATTCTGATGTATTTTGTCAGAATCATCAGAAATCCTGATTACTGATTATCTGCCATGCAGCTGAACAGATACTATACGCCAGCTGCCTCCCTTTCTTGGGTATAGGCTGTTTAATGAACTGGTAGAGCTTTCTTGTGAGGTTAAGCCAGGTGGACGGTATTAATCACATTGTAGAACATTGATCATTTCAGTTGATCAAAAAACATCTCTAACTCTAAACTTAAACAGGAAGTAGCCTGGAGGAAACTTTAGGAGTTAACACGTGAGGTATTAATTTAATTTTTATTATTGCAGAAAAAATTGGGAAGCCAATGCTCTGTAACAATCACTAGAAGAAAAAGAGAACTGATCGCTACATGTAAATATGGACTCTGTTTTAAATGCCTCCAGGTCTTTAAACGTATCTCTTCCCACCGTGTGTACTCGTTAACTTGCCGGTCTCTGATTGGGTCGTCTCCTCGCCAGCCCCAGTGTCCTCGTTATGCTCATTTCTTGTCTTGGCCTTGTTTCTCTACAGCATCAGCTTGAACGTTTTATTGAGCTGTGCAAATTTCCACCTAAGCCAGATGCAATTTGCCGTCATCAGCATTGTCTGGGCCATGCTGTTGAGATGTACTTCACAGATCCAGACTTTAAGGTAAGCGGCAATGCACTGTGGTTACGTAAACTCGGGGATGGATCAGTGTCATTATTCCTTCAGACCAAGTACGAGTTCATTTCTTGGTACTTGCCAATACGGATAGTATAATGTACCATAGCCTTGTAAGAGATAAGGAGACTAAGCAGACCAGACTATAACTGCCAGCTTGAGTCAGTCATTCATTAGTGTGGCAGTGTACACTAGGGCTACTTCACATGGTGTGTGTGTGTGTGTGTGTGTGTGGAACAATTCCATCACGATAGTATAGAGCATTCCGCTCTTTTTATAAAGACGGATCTGTTCCAGACGTTTTTCCAGGAAGCTGCTAAGCAGGAAAAATGGCTCAACATTTCAAGCAGACATCTGACAAACAGGAGCGCACAGGCTTTGTTTACACACTGTCAACCGAAGACTAGAGAGTATTCCACAGAGCAGGATTACTCAGTTAGCCAGCTATCCTAAGCCCAAAGCCAGTCCTGTCCAATAGAGAAGGAGCTGAGGGACATTCTGCTTGGACGGTCCTCATCTTTATGCTTATTATCTGGATAAGTAAGAATTCCTGCGTTCTGGAAAGTCCTCTAGTACAGTACAACACGTTCATCAGTGACAGTCATCTGGCTAGGATGGGATTTTACATATCAGTCCCGTGTGGACCTCTGCTATGGTGGATGGTATGATTGGTTGCTCACCGTTTTTAACCTTTACTGATGTGCAATCCACCTTCTACTGACGTATGAAGCAGATGGGATGTGAAGCATCTAATTGCACTGTGCAATGAAATATTTTTCGGACTGTGGTGAAGGAGCATTTCTTCTAAGCATGTTGTTGTTTCAGGGGTTCATTCGAATTTCATGCTGTCAGAGCTGCAAGGTGGAGTTCCATATCAGTTGCTGGAAAAAACTCAAAGCTGCTTCATTCGCTGATAAGAATGATAAGGTAAGACGCAGAGATGGATACGGTGTGCCACATGAACATGTTAAAAAAAACAAATACTACATTTACATTTTTTTTTTTTTTTTTTTTTTCTCTGCAGGACTTTCTTCAGGATTTGTGTTTTACTCCAGACTGTACTGGTAGAATCTGTCGCTTTGTTATATTTGGCTCAACTGGACTTATTAAGTGTAAGGTAGGTTTCCGCAGCAGGAGCCCAACAGAGTAAGAAAGTGTGCTTCATCCTTTCACATCCTCTAACTAACCTTCTACTTTTTGCTGTCCAGTTTGAATCGTCTATTCCTAAAGGCAAAACTCCTGGAAGGTCGAGAATCAAACAGAAATGTACAAGGTAAGCAGCAGCCTGTGAACGAAAGCCTTGGTGTAGTTCCTGGCGCGGTGGATAATGCCACTCTCCGCCGAGGAGCTATCGTCCCCTTGCGGGAGAGTGAGGTTCAATTCTCTGGGTGGGTGACGGTGATGCACTGCACCAGTAAGAGTCCTTGGGCAAGACTCCTAACACTACATTGGCCTACCTGTAATACTGTTACCCTTTTTAAGTTGCTCTGGAGAGGGACGCCAGCTACATGCAGTAAAGGTTATCATTTATGCCTGGCTTTTACAAACAATAAGCTTATGTCATGCATTATTTAAAAAAATTCCTGTGTGGGAAACGAGGCGGTTGTGGAGGCAATATCGGGAAGTCTTGTAAGGACAGCAGAGCTGCTCAAATAGGCAAGTAAAGCGAGTTGAGGTAGCGATGCTAGTATGGCATATTGTTATGTACCAGGCTGTATGTCTTATCACAGAACAGATCATTATAATGGCTTGGCTTGTCTCTCCATCCGTTCAGCTTCCCTGATGATAACCTCCAGAAAACAATAGGCTTACACATCAGCACTCCCGTTAGCACGTCTTTTAGCTGAGATCACAGGGAGCACAAAGTGCTCCAAACAGTTTTCCAAGAACTACAAGCAAGTAAGATGGCTGACCATTTCGGAAACACTGACAAACAGGAAGGGACAGGCTTCAGTAACACGCTGTCGGCCGAAGACCAGGGGGGGTTTCCTCAGTTAGCCAGCGTAAACCCAAAGCGAGTCCTGTCCAGTAGGAAAGGAGCTGAGGGACATTGTGATTGGACAGTCCTGATCGTGAGGCTTCAGTTACCTGGCTAACCGAGAAATCCTGCTTTGTGGAAAATCCCTTAGGATAGTACAACACATCCAGAGCTGGCGGTGATCTGAGATTGGCCTAATCGTTTGCGTGTCTGCCTGAGAAATCTATCTGAGTGTAGGGTAGCGTCATGTTGGCTAAGATCTCAGTTTATCTTGGCCATGCACTGGCGACGGGTGTCTGCGTTACTTATGGATGGAGATATGTGCCATAATCACATTCTGGTCTTTGATGAGATGGACAGTCTGGTACACAAGCGTCATTGCTAGCATCACCACCTCCACTCAGTCTTCTGCCTTATTTACAAACGTCCGGTGTTTCCTTCCATCACGGCCTCATTTTCACACCGGCAGTTCCAAAGTGGCCAGTGCAGTGAAATAAGCCCATATGACGTCATTACAGAGGTCGTACAGGCATCGCTCACTGGGTGAAGATGCATCGGTAGCAAAGAACTTAGCGAGCTGTGTATAGGTGGCTTCCCTCCCGAGCTTTGTTTCACTCAAAGTACACTGAGGTCTTAAACAGTCTGTCTTTTCCGAATAGCTGATGTTGATTATGGTGATGATGTGGTTACAATCGCTAATCAGTCAGGATTGTGTGGATCGTACAAACGCACACGGAAATGTAATTCCATTTCCTGAATTCCATTGAAGTTGAAATAAAAGGCCATGTGCAGATCGTAGTGTTGGTGTCAGCTGATTGGTATGTAGGTCTCTAATGTGGCTGTGTTTCTCTTTCCAGTCTTAAGAAGTTGAAATCTAAAGAGGATCGAAAGTTGAAGAGGAAACAACAGAGAGCTGCTGCAGCTGTCAGCAAGGAGGAGGTGAACAGTGTTATGTCTGATGAGGGAAAAGACCTTAGAGAAACACAGAAAGGTACGAACGTCAGCTTGGTTATTGGACTGTAGTCTTACAGATGCAGTCCTAGTCTGTAAATCACTTACAGTACATATGTCTTTATGTAACTTACATCTCTCTCTCTCTCTCTCTCTCTCTCTCTCTCTCTCCCCTTTTAGCATCGGCAAATGATTACACTATTTATGGAGATCGTGTTTTACATCAAATTTATGAAAGAAGAGAACTTTTTAATGATGAAATACACAATATTTCCACCCTGTTGGTTTGCCTGAGGCCGTGGATGGAGCTGGACGAGGCTAATGGTCATGAAAACATCCTAAAGAACCGTTCTGAGCCTAAAGTTCTGGGGGAGCTTGTAGATCTGCTTTTGGAGCGACGCAACCGGGTCTGGGCCAGACTTTTCGTTCATAACCTCAGTGACTGCCTAAACATCAAACCCAAACTTCACGACTGGGCTAAACAGCTTGACGGTGCAGGTAGGGTCCCCAGAGCATTCGTTTTTATCAGTGTTGGGGATTTCTTTATGGTGGGTCTGGTGCGTGATCGTTGATAGGGCTGTAAATTGAGAGCAGGAACTTTTCAAATATAGTTGTATCTGTAGACAGGCGGACTGGCTGTTAATTGGGGCTGTGTTGATGTACACGGCACTTGCGTTATTTTGGCTGGTCTAAATCGCCTATAGCTAGTTCCCAGGCTCGTTCTTTCAAGTTGGGATTTTGATATAACCAATTAATTTCTCAGCCCTAGTTGTTGATATAGGACACCAGCTAATTATTATTAATAATATTTATTTATTTATTTTTTTATACAGTGCTGGTGGTAAATACCAGCACTTGCAGTTGTTCTAGCGGTACAGGCGACACACACACATACACACTGTTTAGAAATTCTGTGTTGTGATGTAACATAACGATCACAATATCAACATGTGTTGTCATACTGCCTGGCCCTAATTTCAATATTAGAACGCAAATAGAAAAGAAATAGAAAAGAGATCTGTGCTTTTTCTTTATAACTCTTGTAGAACCTGGTGGTTCTCCATGTTGGACTTGAATGTCCTTTCTATTGACCTGCTGTTTGCAAGTCAGTCGTTTATTTGTTATACATTAGTGCTGCCCTTCCCATTAGCTTAGAAATATACATATAAATAAATAGACAAATGAAAAAAATCTAAATATATACTTATGTATTTTTGTGTTTCCAATCCACACACTTTTAAATAAAAAAAAATATATAATAATTAATTAATTCACTTATTATTGGTGTCTTTTTATTTATTTTTTTATTTTTTATTTGTTTTTATATGTGTATTTATTTGTGTTTATTTCTCAACTTATTTTTATTTGGATTTAAATTTTTATTGTTAGAAATTAAATGATGTTTTTTTGACGTCTTATGTATTTTTTTTTTTTCCTATTAATTTATTAATTAATTATTCAGGCATGTCCTACAGGACCAGCTCTGACTGCCCTAATGTTTTCCCCTAGTGACCCTATAAGAGGGGCTGTAGACCCCTAGTTCATCCTACATCATCCAAAACTTGTGTGTAATGCTTTTGCCGTTCTCTGTTGCCCAGGTCTAAAAGCGGCAGAGAGGTTTATTGATCGCTATGGTGACGGTCTGGAGGATTTGGATCTATCTTCTCTACTCACGTTCTCTCCACTACAAGACGTCTTGATTGAAAAGTTTGGAACGGTGCCAGAACTGTTTGACAACAAAGGCTTGACTGTAACGGAATACCTCCGACAGGCCCCGCCCCAGGAAATGCGTCTGTTCATCTGGACCCTAGAGGAGCACCGAGAGCGCTACCCTACCTGCTTCAGTATCCTTGATGAGTATTTTGAAATGGGTGCGTATTATAAAGGGGGGTAGTGAGCGGGAAACGGTGACCGCTGTGCCGACGACGTGAGCTCAATAATTCTCTCCTCTGTTTCAGATGGTATATGTTTAGTGATTAGGAAGACTGAGAATGAGGATCACTTAGTGAGTACTGGCATAGAAATATTAATAGAATTTGGCATAGAATTTAAATTGTGTTGTAATATATACACATTATAAACATGAACATGTTTGGTTTTCCAGAGTTCAGTTTATAAGAGTAAAAGCAAAAGTCGAAAGAAGAAGCAGAAAGAACCGAAGGTACGTGATCTAATTAATTCAGTTCAATTCAGCTTTGTCATTACACCAACACAGTGATGTGCAGTAGAATGAAACACAGTCGGGCTCCTTCTTCAGTGCAGCCAGTAAAATAATGATATAAGTAGTAATTGAAAGACAAATAAACCATATGTGCCGGGAGAAAAAAAACAGTAGGACACGTGCAAAGTGTGCTAGACAGCAGTTAGCATATGAAGGAAAACAAAAACAGCTTGATGTGAGTGTACACGTAGCAGAGTATTTCAAAAGAAATTTCATAAAGAGTGGACCAACAGAAAATAAGTGCAGTACACACAGTCCAGTGGGCCGGTGGAGCCGTGTGTGTGTGTGTGTGTGTGTGTGTGTGTGTGTGTGTGTGTGTGTGTGTGTGTGTGTGTGTGTGTGTGTGTGTGTGTGTGTGTGTGTGTGTGTGCTGGGGTGATCAGGTCTAGATCAGTACAGTCTATAGTGGTGTAGTCGTGTTCTGGTAGTCCGGTGGGCTAGTGGGCCCAGTGTGTGGGCTGGCGTGATCAGGGCTAGATCAGTACATTCCAGAGTGTTGTAATCATGTTCTGGTCGGCCCGCTGTTGTGACCAGTTTGACTGCTCTTGGGTAGAAACTGAACCTGGTGGCTTTGGCTCGGATGTTCCGGGACCTCTTTCCAGATGGCAGAGGTTGAAACGGGATGGCTGGTGTGTATGGGGTCATAGGATATGTTGACTGCTTCCCTCAGACATCTCCTGTTGTGTAGGTCCTGTATGGGTGGGAGGGCCCGAACCTGACAAGTGGTAATGAACCATGTTGGCTCGTTTCAGAACCGTTACTTACACTTTTACCCGTTTTGTGTGTGTTTCTCACAGCCTGTTATTGTTCTGTCGGGGATGAGAAGTGGAGTCCTAAGGGATGAAGAGGATGTGGATATTTTCTCTGAAGAAGATGCATTGTATGTTTTTCTTTCTTTCTTTTTTTTTTTTTTTCTTTTGCTCATTCCCCAATACAGACCTTTCAGGTAACTGTACTGCTGTTGCTAACTCTTCCTTAAATCCACAGGATGCTACTTGATGGCACGGATCCTTTCAGCATTCCAGATCACTTGAGGGATCAAGTAGCCGAGTTCGAGGGGCAGTATGTTGGTACAGGCCGTCTATACAACTATAAGAGATTTTTGGACAACAACCCCGACCCTACTAAAGAGAGTTTATATGAGTAAGTGTCCAGAGGAATTACACGATCGACAGCACACAGGATATTTCTTATGGTCCAGTAAACAAAAACAGCCATATTCCTCACACACTCTGTTTCTGTGAGCAGGACAGTGAAAAATCTGACTTGTTCCACATGTTGCTCAGTAATACTCCACTGTAATGTAATACACATGTTACTGGAGCATCAAAGGCCATCTTAGCGAGGAGAAATCGTCCACCTCAGACTCCTTTTAGGAGTTCTCCTGCAGTGCTTGCAGGTGGAATGAGGATCTCACGGTTTGTCTTGCCAGGCATGTGGAAGTATGCTTGCACATCTTAGCAGATGCTTTCACAGAGTACGTCTTCACTCTGGTCTTGATAAATTGATCCACAGACGGAGTAGAAGGCGTCTGCCGGATGCTGCAGCCTCTTGACGCCTCTAAATGACCTGTAGCTCTTCATCCACTATCCACTCACTCAGCTGGAGCACCACCTGAGCTGCCTGTTTCACACACCTGTACTTATACGGCTATGTAGACTACTGGACAGTTCTCCCAGACAGTTCTAGAAAGTTCTAACCAGTTCTATAAGCTTCTGGAGAGTTCTCACAGTTCCAGAAGCTTCTTGAAGTCAGCACTGAATGTATTGCAGATGTTCCGGACAGTAGAGAACTTCTCAAAGCATCGTTGTCCTGAGCACAAAATCAAAGTCGCCATTAGCCAGTAGCCTTTCTCTATACGTTTTGGCTCTTTAGGAGTTAGGAAATGCACTTGGTACCCAGGAACAAGAAAGACATGGGCCTCTGTAACACAGTGTTAGGTTTACTGAACACACTTGTATTGTTATGTGAAATGATCGAGTGTTTAGGACTTGGGTTATGGCTTGTGATGTAACGATCTGAAGGGAACGATTTGACTGTAAGCTTTTCCGGCGCTATAGAGAAATTCAAAACTGTGTGGGGTTTAGCCAAAATAGAATTAGACGTATAACAATGTACCTACTGCAGAACCAGTGCTCCCATTCCCACTATCACATCTGTAAACTCCTGTTCTTCCTCTTTTCCTGTCAGTTATTTTGCCCAGATTCTGCAGGAGCATGGTCCCCTAGAGGCGTCAGACCCACTGCTGGTGGGTGAGCTGGACAACTTCCCCATCGAGGCTCAGCGAAAGATCGAGGCAGCTGGAGGACTTGAGCGTTTTCTCCTCGGATCCCTCAGATTTGTCCGGACTGAAAACCTTATCGGACTGACGACTCAAGCGGTGTCTTTGCAGCACGCTATGGTGGACGAAGCAGCCGGAATCTCTCACTATTACCCTCATACTTATGACTATGAGGATTTGGAGTCCAGAGGATCCTCTCATCTCAACCCCACAGCCAAAGAGTTTCTGCCCCAGTTTGAACAGTTCAGCCTAAGCGGTGACAGTAACGCATCTTATGACGTTCCTGTTCTTCTTGAGGATGAAGCTGGCTCAACTCTCTCTGACCCACATAACCCGCTTCCCGAACCTTGCCTCACGCTCCCTGATCCATATGCTTTTGGTTCTCAAATATCTCCCAATTTTGATTATATGTTTTTACCACAAGATGCAGATGTGTATGAAAACCCGGAAGTACAAAAAGCTGACGGCCCTGGTTATCACCTCGACACAACTCTGAAAGATTGCTTCTATAACTCCGTGGCTCCCACCTCGGATATTAGCAATATTAACCTGTACGGTGAGAAAGGAGGAGGGGACCCGCTTCCAGGGATGGTTTTTAAAGACTCTGCGAGATCCGACAATAAAACGGTTTCTGTTCAGGTAAGGTTTTCAGGTTATACTCTTTACTGATCAGAATTATTCAAGGTTTTTAAACAGTGGCTAAATGCAGGCTTCCTTCCTTGCAGACTCTAGGGTGTAACAAGGATACCAAAGATGACGTTGCTGTTAACACGGAACCATATGCTTTGTTTGAGAAGAATAAAGTGAGTAACTGGGTTATTGCTCTTGGGTTTCATTGTCAGAAGCACAATTGCAGAAATAGCTGCACCCAGAAGGAATCAGCCGACAGGAATGAAACTTGGTGGGTAGGTCTGCCATTGTGAGACATGCGGATACATGTGATGTGGGCAAGGATGGGCCTTATCGCTGTACCTGACTGACTCAAGAGCCACGGCTGCAGACATTCAGTGAGCAGGTGTCCTCCATGAGTCATCCTGTTAGTGCAGCACCATCGGCAGACGGCTGCACCACGCAGGACTACATGCACACAGACCGTTACCACGACTGTCCTTAACACCACGTCACCGTCACCAAACACTGCAGTGGTGTCGTACCAGACTGTCATGGAGTGACTCAGAATGGCAGCGGGTCATCTTCAGTGACGAGTCCCGCTTTAGTCTTGGTGGAGACGCCCAACGAATCCGTGTGTGGAGGCACTGTGGTCAGCACCAAGATTTGGTTTGTTGTCACACGTCCAGAAGGCCTGGTGTCACTCCACCTCCACCCCTACCGGACCATCTGTGGGAACTGTGTGAGGATGTTCAAGCTGCATGGGATGGATGATCACAGTATTCCATTTGGAACCAAGGCGAGCAAACATGGCGGCCCGACACCACACTGAGAGACACTATTTCTGTTATTGTCCATATCAGTCCAAATGTATCATCAGTTATTGATCCTGGTCACCTTTATCTTCCTTCCCAACACCACCGCACTCACACACCTCCTTCTGGGTGCAGCTATTCTTCTGATAACAAGCTTAATTTGACTTTCTCTTGTTTTGTCTTCTGTGGAGGAACTAAAACCAAGCTTATCATTCTTAACCTTCACACGTCCTGTCTCTTTCAGGGTGATATGACTCTGAAAGAAAAAAACATAAACTTGGAAAATGACATTCAGAAGTTGAAGGACACGTACGAGTCCCTCCAAAAGCAGAGAAGAGAAGAAGTTTCTGTTCTTGAGGCCGACGTGGAGCAAATCCAACAACAAATAGAGGTAGGAAAGCCACCATTGTACCGTGGACCTCTATGTTCTGAACGTCAGACCGCATTTTCACCGTGTTGGTACGAATTGCAGATCACCCACACAGAACACGGTTTATTCCAACAAAAGCTTGAAGAGGAGATCCGGAAAGATCAACAGGAAAAGAGAGCCAACCAAGAGACACTAAAAGCCTTGAAGGGGGAGATCAAAGAGCTGGAGGATTTACGGGAATGGTGAGACTACAGGGAAAATGGAAAGATGTGCTTGGGTCTGACTCAGTTAGGTCGTAACTAATATGCAAAGCTCTTTAAAGCTTCATAGATCCTGATGATCTAGAGGCACACGCATTCCTTCTTGCCTGATCATTTATGTGCTGTCATTATGACGTTGTGTTTCTGTGTTGCCTAGTTGCTCTAAGCAAATCCAGGAAAGGAGCGTGGAGTACCAGACGGAGCTGAACCGCTTCCTTGAGAAAAGGCAAGTACTGTCATGCGCAGCGTACACTGCCACCATGTGACACATTCTGGGATTTCTTGTGGTGTTGTCTGTACAGTGAATCTCCCAAGCGGCTTACAGGATCCTAGTTTTCCTCTCCTGGCACAAGCAATTTGGAGAGTAGATGTTAATGTGTAACCCTCCCCCTTGGAACTGAGTTATGAGGGGTAGTGGTTGAATTCTTCCCCCAGTGAAATGGGACGACCCTTCAAGAGCCAGATACGTCGTCAGGTGTCGCGGCTTTCATGTAAACAGACGGAAAAGGCGAGGACTTCAGTTTTACACGTCAGTCAGGCTAACAAGTGACCCAATAAACACGAGCACAAACAAAAAACTGCACAACTTCATTAACAGGCTGCTAGCGGTGCTCTGTAGGCGACCCTGCCTGTCTGCAGTGACAGCAGAGGAGGGTGGAGTTCAGCTCCTCACAGCTTAAACAGCTTAAATGGTGCAGCAGCTACATTCTGGTACCTGAGGTTGCTGCACCATTTAAGGTGGAACGTGAAATCTCGCTAGGTAGTGTCGAGACATCAGCGTATTACTATTACTGGTGATTTTTACATGTGTTATGAAGAAAATGACCATAAATCGCTTTTACGGATGTGATCTTACAGTACAGCGGCTTTAACAGAGACCATACTCATATTTATGGGTCTCTTTGGTCACTTGTGCAGCCGTCTTGCTGATGACTTGCAAAGCATTCTGGGAATTTTCTTCTATCACTCCGTTTGGAGTATGCCTCTAAAATCTCCATTTGATGGGCCATGTAGCCCTAACACTTCACCCTACCCCTCCATCTCAACAACAGCCGGGACAACCCTACCCCTAGATGTGAACACGCAAAGCGGAGGGGTAGAGTAAGTGTTGGGGCGAGGGGTGAAATGGGATTGGGCCTAAAAGTACTGAAAGACTTTAACTGTGATTGTAAAACCCCACAGTAATCAGTCTGCGGCTGAGAAGATGAGTTTGGAGGACGAGATCAAACGATGCAGAGATCTGTGTGCCAAAGCAACCAGTCGGTCACTAGCAGCACAGGTAAGAGACCAGCTCTGGCTTATTCCAGTTCTACACTGTATGGGTGGTGGAGTAATATGTATATCAGGCTTATTATGGTTGCGCATTAAAAAAGCAATTTTTTAAAAAATTGTTGCGATACCAGTACTTTTAAAAAGCAATAAAAAAAATTTGTCATGATACCAACACTTTTAACTCCAGGTTGTCCGGTTCGATATTGTGGTTCAGGCTTGTCTACAGCTATTTGGTCGGATGCACGGTTTTCCATGTTCCATTTTCCGGGCTGTTTATTCCCATTCAGATTGAAGAGCAGACAAAAGTACACGCCCATTTACTGTATGTCTGCTTGACTGACAGACACTGTTTCACATACAGTATCCCTCTTTCCTCCCATTCATTTTCAGTCCCATTCAAACCCTATTGATTCCTTTAACCTGCCGCCACCAAGCTGCATGTACTCACTCAAGGCAGATCCCCAAACTCAACTCTCATCCACAGCCATACTGACCCACACTCCTCTGTGTGCCCTGTTAGTCAACCACAGCCTAGTGTTGCAAAAAAATGTAAATGTTAGGTAGGTGTCAATCTACCTCCTCATGGCATTTCCCTGACGCTCATCATCAGAACGTATTACAGGTAGGCCAACTTAGTGTTAGGAGTCTTGCCCAAGGACTCTTATTGGTGTAGCACAGCCTAGTCACCCAGACTGGAATTCGAACCCCAGTCTCCCACATGTGGTGATGGCAGTGTTATCCGCTGAGCTACACCAACCTGTATCTTCACTCACTGTCCATGATATCAGCTCCACCGACCATATAGGACACTCTGTAGGTGTACAGGTCCAGACTGTAGTCCATCTGTTTCTCTGTATACTGTATTACCCTGTTCTTCAGTGGTCAGGACCCCCACAGGACCACCACAGAGCAGGTACTGTGTGGATGGTGCATCATTCTCAGCACTGCTATGTACAATCCATTTATAGTAGTGCAACACACACCAACACACCACCACCACCACCACCACATCAGTGTCACTGCGGTGCTGAGAATGATCCACCACCCATATATAACCTGATGTGGTGGTCCTGACCATTAATGGGCAGGGTGAAAGGGGGCGCTAATGAAGTATGCAGAGAACCTTTTACAGCCTGTAATTGTAGGACAGCAAAGTGCATCTGGTCATTTGAGCTGATATAATGGAAAATGAGTGTATGAATTAGGAGGTGGTTTTAATGTTATGGCTGATCAGTGTACATGTCTCTTTGCATGCCCTGAACTGCAAAACAAAAAAAAAGAAAAAAATCTGGTTCTGCCGGTAGAGTTATCAGGTTTACATGAACTTGGCTAATCAGATAATGGGAAAACCCCCGGTACGCAACACTGGGGCCGTATTAAGATTTCACCTTTATAGACACAACTATGTTAAAGCAGCATAGCAGTGTTACACTAACCCATTTCCCTTTGTATATTTTCAGCTGTCTGTCCTGCAGAACCGGCGAGAGCATGGTTTGCGTGGGTTGAGAAAGTGTCTGTCAGATGGGAAGGCCATTCTGCAGAGCATGACTGAAATGTCAGCCAGGTAGGTTTGTATACACAGTTCGAGCCTTCTGTCATCCCGTACCAGGGGGAAGACAAAACATAGAACGTGGTGCTGTTGGTTTTGGTTTTGGATCTTCTATACAATAAACTTAAGGATACAAGCAATGAGTATGAATTAGATGAGTAGATAATTACGGTGACATGTAAGTTCAGGTAGTAGGGCTAGTTATAAATGAAGAGGAAACCAAGCCTACAGAAATCTGAAAGCTGTTAATGCTATGGTCAACTGCTCACACATGTTGAAACCAAATTAAAACCAGAAAGAAATGAAGGCACAAACCAGCTGGCTTTTTTGTGCGTCTCCACGATCAAGTACAGGTGGTTATTGAACTGGTAAGAAGGGAGGAATGGACAGATGTATTGGGATATACGAGTCATATTTGGTTTCTCTGAAACGCAGTGCACACAATAAAATACAGGAACTCAAAAATCAATACAGGAAGTGAGTGCAGCCACAAAAAAAAAAAAAAATCACCACTGCAGCAACCCAAGCTTGGAACATCTGTCCTCTTACAGTGAAGACTACCTAACCCTGCTCTACATGGCCATGGGAAGCCCACTCAGGAAGCCCTCCGAAAAAAGAGCCATCTTAAAACTTTTAGGGACTGTTCTGTAACCTGATTGGTTGATGAACTGAATTCTGTATTACATCCTGCTGTTCATAGAATCAGGTTTGCGGTAGTCTACTATAAGCGGACTATGTTACTTTATAATAGTTTTATTTTGTGATTGTTGTATAAGTTTATCATTTGATCATTTTTTCTGCTATTGCTTCATGTTTAATGTATTAGCGCGCACAGTATTGTCACTATTCAACTATATCTGTATTAAACTGTGGAGCTCAGTTCCAGCTTCTATTAGACAGTTGAGCTCAGGTTTAATACACACCTAAACCCGCAGATCAATAACTCATTATTATTATTATTATTATTATTATTATTATTATTATTATTATTCCTCCTCCTCCTCAGTGGAAATACTAAGTCACCAGGCAGAAGACAAAATGACTTTAATGCTACAAGGATGGCCGATTTGAATCGGCTCCCCCTACAGTAATACTTTAGTTAACAGGAACAGACCGCAGTGGTTTCGCCTTTTCTGGTGATCCATCGTTCAGCGTAGCACCCAGGTGCTTTCTCTTCAGCTGCTGTGGTTCGCCATCGAAACTCGGCTTCTTGTTTTGTGCCAATCTGATGTGTTCCTGAACTTTCAAACACCTTTCACGCTTTGAGATCTCCTTCATGATTGAGTCAGGCTGCGAAACAGTGACTGGGGCCAAAACATGAGACTGCACAGGGTGTCGTTTCAGTATCGTCAATGCAGTGTGCACATGCACGATGCTCACGTCGCAGGACGTGCTAAGTAAGGCTAAAGTGAAGCAGGTCACGCTACAACATTTAAAAAAAATAAAATAAAAAAATAAAATTCTGCTTGATGCAAAAGTAAAGCATACACGGTTCCTGGAGTCCTGGGATATATGGGGAAGGGTAGTCAGAGTGCTCACATGCTATTGTGTTTGGTGCACTGAACCCCATTATAGAGCACCAAGGTTCCAGGAAAGATCAAAGAAGTGGTGAAGTGTTTTTTATTATTTGTTTATTTATTTATTTTTATTTATTATTTTTATTAGTTTATAAAATTAGTTTTATTTCCACCCCCGGTTGTTTTACAATGACCAATGTTCAAGAAAAATTCCAGAAAATTCAAATACAGTGTTGGTTTTCAGCATTGACGTCAAGGAACTTTGGCAGTCCTACATATAAGCACCGTTTATGTAGAACACTGGCTTTGTGCTTCACTCTGTGTAGCTTCTGTGCCCCTATTCTGAAAATCTCTCCCTCCTTTTGTTACAGGTATCCGTCTGGAGGCCTGATCTCCACAATCGAAGCCTGGAGGTCATGTGTGCGGGACGCTGAGCAGAAGATTGTTAGGACAGAGGTAGGATTGATATTTGGTATCTTTTTGGGCTTAAGCTATTTGATGAAGAACTGATTTAACAGGCATTTGGTCTTTCAGACTGAGGTGAATCTAGCTTTTGCAGATGGGAGCTGAGCTTGGGTAGTTTCCTTTGCTCATGTATGTGGGTTTGACCTAAAAAGAAACCAGAGATGCCGGTTTTAGTGGTTTAATTGGTTTCTAGTATGAAATTAATAAAAGCATTATTTTGATTTGCAATTTCCAGCGAATACATGGATAAACCACAGTCCACACTAACTGCCTGGGGCACATGGTAAAGAGAGTGTGTGTGTGTGTGTGCACGTACTTGTTTATTTTTAGGCACAATATGAAGAACAGATTGAGCTTGTCAAAAAGGGCACCAGACTGTCGTCACTTCCTCTGCTCTTGGTACCTACTCCTCCTGCTCCTCCTCCTGTATCGGTAAGAACACCCACACGATACTGATGATGTTCTTGTATGTGTAGTGCTGTCGGGGTTCTCTGTATGAGAACAAGGAATGTAGTCTGTACTAGAGGAGAAAGTGATTAAGTTGTTAGAAATCTTGTGGTGATTATGGGATGATGAACGTGACCGTGTCTGCAGCAGGTTTAAAGTCCATAAGAGAGAGAGAGCGACAACTTTTGGTGCTTTGATTTTAGTACTTTCTGTCTCGTTTCTTCCACGCTAATGTTGCATGTGTGCGGTCACTGTCTGGTAACGGTTTTGAGAAATGCTTGTCCAGCTGTTTCCGGTCATGACAACATTACTAACAGTGCTAATGCTGTGTTGGTGTTGGCAGCGTTTGAGGAAACACCAGTTGTCCTAACTGTAAACTGTGTGTGCACGGCCGACAGTCGCATTTACAACTGGAAAACATAAGATTCTAGATGATAGTTTGAGATGTTACACTTAACGCACCATTTACAGATCTACAGTTAGATGAGGATGCAGCATTTGTAAGGTGATATGTGTGATTTTGCAGATTAGACTTGCTGAACTGGGTTCTGTGGTGGTTTACTCCAAACTGGGGGTAGATCTGTCCCTGGGGTTGCATCCTCCACCCCTGCGCGCTCCTCCGGGGTTCAGCCTTGTGTTTCCGCCCCCTCTCCACATCCTAAGACCAGCCTTGCCATACGTAGTGCAGGGACAGACAGTAGCAGCACAGATGAAGGGAGAGACAGGGAGTCAAGAGCAGGTAATCAGATACTCAAGTGGGAGAAGTCGAGATGACCTGGACCGGTTTTGTGCTGCTTCACACCCCTGTAATGGCTCAGTAACTGTGTTCATATTGTACAGGTCTTGTTGGGAAAAGAAATCAGACTTTAAGTCTCGGGCTATGAGGTGTAATGTTTAATAATCTTAAAAAATATAAAAGTAAAGAGTTAAACGTCCAGCAAAGGTTTATTACATTTGAGATGTAAATATGTCATAGCAACAGAAATGTTAATTAGACCAATCTGATAACTGTCTGATCATGGACCTGATATAACAAGCCTGCATGGTTGACATCCCTCTGTTCAAAACTTTACGCACTGTACTATGATCAACCCTGTAGCTCTGCACAAACTGTTATGGATATGATTATACAAGCAACAGCACGTGCACATAAATGATGGTGGTGTTTCCATAGTAGGTGAGGTTAGCCTTCGCTCACTAGGTCACTAGGACAAGCAGGAGCACATACTTTTGATTAAACCTGTATGGGATATACACTAACGTCCCTCCAGTCAGACTGAATGGCTAAAGATCTGCAGCAAGGCTACGTTTATTAGGTTAAACATCAAACCAGGGGATAAAACGAGCCATGCTAAAATTAAAGGCATTTGGACTCGACCGTAAAATATACTGGTGGTCCTCGCAGTTGTTAAGGTTTCTCAGAACTTCCAAATCTACCAAGTTATCTGGCTGCCTAAACTTGCTCTGTGGAGTTCTCTGTGGAACATCAACAGAAATGAAAGATGCTACAGTGGTCAGTTCAGTATATATGTAATCCAGCGTACCGTACACCAAATGCCAACTACAATTTCACACTTTGTGTCTGAACTCCAGTTGTTTGTTTGAACTGGAGTCCGCTTCCTGTTCTCCAGCTTTTTGTTTTAATGTTCCTGGAATATTTGAATAGGAAGCTGATAAATAAGAAGCTAAATTCAGCCTCATGTGATCTAAATACACATTCACTCATGGGCTGTATTTGAAATGGCATACTACATATCATTCATTCACTAAATCTGTCTAAAATTAGTATGTAGTATGTGACAACTGTAAATCTGTAGTACACTGGAGATACCCAGATGGTGTTTGACTCCAGTCAGAGTTTCTAGTATACAGGTGGAGCTAGCTTCATGGTGTACTGCATCCCATCATGCACCGCGGCCTCACCAGCTCTCAGTCTGCTTCAGCCAGAGAAAATGGAGGCGGCTAACACTGGTGGCAAAACACAGCCCACTCTGAGTATAAATGTGGGTGTAGTGATTGTAGTGGGGTGTGTGTTCATCAGAATGAGCCCCAGAGAGTTAAACTATACAGGTCTGAAGATTAATAAAAGACAAACTCGCTTTAGAGGATGAGTTTTGGAGAGAAATAGCAGAGGGGAGCTAACAGTTAGGCTAACCGTATCTCAGGTGAACTGAGCAGCGTTAGCAGCAGCTAGCTCTACACAGTGGATACAGTAATAACAGCTCTGAGGTAAATGTGGGTGTAGTGATTGTAGTGGGGTGTGTTTTCATCAGAATGAGCCCCAGAGAGTTGAACTATACAGGTCTGAAGATTAATAAAAGACAAACTCGCTTTAGAGGATCAGTTTTGGAGTGAAATAGCCGAGGGGAGCTAACAGCTAGCGTTAGCAGCAGCTAGCTCTAAACAGTGGTACAATAATAACAGCTCTGAGGTAAATGTGGGTGTAGTGAAGTATGTTTTCATCAGAATGAGCCTGAGAAAGTTAAAATACAGAGTCATTGTGTTTAGGCTTTCTGCAGATGGCTCTGAACTCTTAATGAATTGATATGTACAGCCTATCGCACAACAGCCTTTTGCCATTTTAGATGCTTTTGTGTTTCCGCAGCACTTGCACCAAACACTAATACTGCCACTCAGTTACTCCGTCAACCACAAAGTGAGTGTACCTGTAGTAATGCCTGCCAGCTGTGATATCTTGTGCAACCCCTTTTAGAAAGGACAGTTGAGCACAGCCTAAATTTTGCTCTGACCTCCCTGAGGTTGAGTACCTAGAGAGGGGAACGTTCTAGTAAACCACATGTAAACATTAGAAACTTAGTATGACCACACAACTAACTTGAACCTAACTGGAGAGCGGTCACAGATGTGGCTTCCCCGAGGCTGTAATTTAGTTTTAGTCCTCTATATGCTGGTTATCTTCAGCTGAACCTGACGGTTTACCTCTGTTTCCTGCAGGCCTTTTTACATCCACTCACCAACCAACATCCTGCTCCACAGCAGCTACCTGTGCTACACGCAGTGCCTCATGCACCATACGGAGCGCAACAGCATCCTGCCAGACCGCAAACACACACAGCAGTGAACACGGCCCTGGCCCAACCTGCACGGAGAGCTACACATACACCTCCAGCACCCAGTGCTCCTGTCACTCATTCAGAGGCTCCTCAGAGGCCCGCTGCTCCTGCAGCTCCACCAGCTCAAGCGCAAAGGGCTCCAACCCCAGTTCAGCAGCACGTTAGTGTGTTTGATAGGATCGTAGACCGCCTTCATGCCATGTTCCCTCACTACACCAGGTGAGACGCAAATATTACTTTTATTTTATATTAGTTTTTTTTAATTTAATTTATATATTTTTATTATTATTTTTATTTTTTATTTGTCTGCAAAAAAAAAAAAAATTGGACGTTCAGCCCAAGTCTTTGTATTCTAGCGAGACGGAAATGTTACTTGAATTTGCATTTATTATTTAACTTGTATGCTAAATTTGTGTTTCCTCTAGGCCGGTTCTGAGCAAGTTCATTCAGGAGGTCCGCACCGCTAATGGTGGCAGTCTGAGCATGCTGACGTACGAAGAAGTGATCAACAGAGTTGCACAGCTCATCCTTGACCATCAGGAGAACTCGAGAGTAAGACCGCAGTTACAACTCGTTTTGCAGACCCCAAAGCCTATACCCCACATTCATTCCGTTAGGGGAGACTGTAGAGATTCTGTGGCTGTCTAAGATCAGTGTTTCTTAACCCTGGTCCTGGAGGCATCCTGTCCAGCCCAGTTTACTGCTACCCTGATCCTAACACACCTAATACAGCCCATTGGCTCATTATCAAGTCCTGTGTGTTAATGAGGGGGTGTGTTAAAGCAGGGAATGCTCTAAAATGTGCAGGGCAGGGTGCTTTCAGGACTCGAGCTGAGAAACAGTGGTCTAGATGTCACATATTGTATGTTAAGAGATAAGAGATGTACTTGTATGTAATCAGTTAGTTGTTAACAGGCAAACCTAAAATCAATGACATGGTCAATCAGAATGTCAGTTATAAAGCAGAGGCTGTGGACTGTGGCACCAATTAGTGGGTCGAGCATCAGCACATTTATGCAAACGGCCTTAAACTTGGCATACCCTGCGTAAAGAACCCGGTTACGACTATACGTTAATAAATTAAATATTCACAAACCAAGTAGTTTAACGTTTCCACACTTGTCCTGAATACTCGAGGGCGTACCCAGAACCGATTCTGGGTTTATTGGAGGGAGGGGCACTGGTTTGCTTTCACATATTAGAACTCCATCCGAACTACGGATCGATTGCACACTTCCATACGTGGCTTTTCTGTGGTGGGTTTGTGAAATGGCAGGAAGAAGCTTCATCTGTTTGCTGCTTTGGTTTATTTTGCCTGGATAGAAACAGCACAGTTTACTGCTACCCTGATCCTAACACACCTAATACAACCCATTGGCTGTATTAGGTGTGTTAGGCAGCGAGGAGCCCCTGCATATGAGGAGTAGTTCTGGGAGGAGAAGATCGTTCTCTGCCGTCACCAAACTTGAGAGGGAAGTAATGCACTAGAGGTCGACGCAGTCATGTTACAAATTACACCGTTCATGCGACCCAACGTCTGGCGAAGCCCAGATCACAGGTATCTGAAGGACCATCAGTGCTCTGGACCGCTCCCGTGCTCGCCAACAGATTTCACACTTGACCAAAAGGACCGAACTTGAGGAGTAAGTGGACCTGGGTCTGGAAGAAACCTCTAGAGTGAAAACTCACATAATTAATGGAACATATAATAACTAATGGAACCATTTTCATTAGAAGAGGCATTTACTGAGAATGCTTTTGTTATGGGACATTATCGTACGTGCGCTCTTACAAAACCTGATCCAAAACACCACTGTTTTCATCTGCATGCTTCTTTTTAGGCTGATCTAGTGGAACCAGTTGTGTATTGTGCCCTTACAGTACAGGGTCCTTCACTTGAATGATAACCCAAAGTTTTCTGAATGGGAACCATTGTTTAATGGCTCACCAGTTCCTTGTTTACATCCCCAGTTCTGTTGGTTCTGTCAGCACCTTGTGCTAACGCTAAGATGCAGGGTGTATTCAAAAGTAGTGAACTCTATACTATGTTCTGACGCTTCAGTTCATTTTTACGCTGAGCTACTTTTATTTCACTTATTAATTTAAATATCATGATTTTCACTGGAGTGTAAGTTTGGGCTTCTCTTCTGTCTCTGCTCAAAGCTCCACACTGATTATGTAGTAGCAGTAGTACTTTTTATGCTCTGTCTAAAGATCTTACTAAAGATTTAAAGCTGAGTAATAATCAGATTTGAAGACAAAATACACCAATATATACGGTTGCCACCTTTCAGAAATGAAAATGAAGGGGGTGGGTTCATGTGACATTTATCGAAATACGTAACTCGTGTCCCATAATGGGAGTCGAGTCCAGGGGGGAGGCTTGGGGGAGATTGTGATCAATCATGTTTGTGTCACATACATTTAAGGAAATATGAAACAAATCGCAACCTGCATTCGTTTAATACGGGACGCAACATTTAATAGCCAAATAAAAGACGATTCCATATTTTACGGGACGGGTGGCAACCCTACCGATATATAGTGTGTAACTCCTGTCAGGTATTTAAAAAAAAAAAAAAAAAAAAAACTGAGCGGTGGAAAAAGGAAGTTAGCTGTGGTTTTGAAATGGTGCCTGTGTGTGTATGTGGTTAACTGTGGCTGTTGTGTGTAGGAGCAGATCAGTTCAGTGGTCAGAGGGGATCTGGTTGGTGCGAGAGACGGTGCAGTACCCAGTCCGACTCCCCCTGCAGACACATGCAGGGCTACTCCAACTCCTCCACCTGCACATGTGTGGAAGAGCGTGTCTTCTCAGCATCGCAATAACTCCAAAGCGGTAAGACTTTACTGGACTGCATCCGTTTATATACAGCCACCTGCCATTAACACGTCAACCCAAATACACCCATCATGCGCCTTCACTCACAGGCTGTATTCTAAATGACATACTACATTCTACTCGCATACTAAATTTACTTAAAAACAGCATGTGATATGTGACCAAACCGAATCTTCACCACCACCTCACCAGCTCTCAGCCTGCTTCAGTCAGAGAAAATGGCAGCGGGTAATACCGGGGAGCTAAACGCAGCCCACTCAGAGTATAAATGTGGGTGTAGTAGAGTAGCAGGGTGCGTGTTCATCAGAATGAGCCTCAGAAAGTTAAAATATACAGGTCTGAAGATTAATAAAAGATGAACTCGCTTTAGAGGATCAGTTTTAGAGTGAAATAGCAGCTAACAGCTAGGCTTACCATATCTCAGGTGAACTGAGCAGCATTAGCAGCAGCTAGCTCTAAACAGTGGATACAGTAATCTGTAAACAGCTCTGAGGTAAATGTGGGTGTAATGTCTGTAGTAGGGCATGTTTTCATTAGAATGAGCCTCAGAAAGTTAAATATACAGGTCTGGATATTAATAAAAGATGAACTCGCTTTAGAGGATCAGTTTTAGAGTGAAATAGCCGAGGGCAGCTAACAGCTAGGCTAACCGTATCTCAGGTGAACTGAGCAGCGTTAGCAGCAGCTAGCTCTAAACAGTGGATACAGTAATAACAGCTCTGAGGTAAATGTGGGTGTAGTGACTGTAGTGGGCTATGTGTTCACCAGAATGAGCCTCAGAAAGTTAAATATAGAGGTCTGGATATTAATAAAAGATGAACTCGCTTTAGAGGATCAGTTTTAGAGTGAAATAGCAGCTAACAGCTAGGCTAACCGTATCTCAGGTGAACTGAGCAGCGTTAGCAGCAGCTAGCTCTAAACAGTGGACACAGTAATAACAGCTCTGAGGTAAATGTGAGGTAACTGGTCATGTGACTGTATTAGTATACTACACTGTAGGTCAGAACTTGTTACTGTACTGTGTACCACACACAGGGGGCATACACAGTGTGCAGTACATACTACTGTAGTATCAGTGTGCGGCATAGCAGTGTGGCATTTCGAATACAGCCATAGTCATGCTCAGATATTGCCCCGCACTTACAACTTCTAAGAGTGGCTAAATGACTTCCCTTTCCTGTTCCCATTCTAGCTGAACATGGAGGACCCCTGTATTATCTGTCATGAGGATATGGCACCAGAGGACCTGTGTGTGCTGGAGTGTCGCCATAGCTTCCATAGAGACGTAAGAACCATGGACACATGAATATCTAGTTTTCTCTCACACATGTACCCCAAACATGTGAAAGCGGTCTCTGCTAGGTCGATCTGTCTTCTGATATTCACTCTGATGGGTTGAGTCTTTACTCTGCTTCCCTTTTGAGGCGTGTTGGTAGCTTAGGCTGAGTCTAAGGGTAAGACACTGCCAGACTGATGATCTTTTTATCAGTGCATGTGAGGCTCACAGGTTTAGTCCCAGAGTGAAAAGCTCTGTATACCCCTCTAGTGTTTGAAAGAGGAACTGCAGGGTCTTGTGACCAAGCGGTCTCGCTAATTGGCTGCAGATATCTTTAACTCGCCAAATATGGCTCATATTTCTTTGATCAGCACAGTTTCAGAAATTGCAGATGATCTCTGATGGCCTGATCACTGATATATCATTTATTTATATATAAATAAATCTTTCTGTCTCTGCTCAAAGCTCCAAACCAGCTAATGTTTGATCTGTACCTTCGTCACCTTGTAGGTAATACAGACCGCTTCACAACATGAACTGTGTCTATCAGGGAGCAACTTCCTCACCAGGCTGTTGTGTGTTTTTGTGTGTAGTGCATCAAGTCATGGCTGAAGGAGCAGAGCACCTGTCCCACCTGCAGAGAGCATGCACTGCTACCCGAGGACTTCCCCATGCTGCCTGGGCGACACCGTCGAGGCCATGCACCTGCGGCATCTTTCTCTTAACCTACAGACACCCCTGAAATCTGTACATACATAAAAAACGGCGTTAGGTGAC
Organism: Prochilodus magdalenae; assembly: GCA_024036415.1. Lineage (NCBI taxonomy): Eukaryota > Metazoa > Chordata > Actinopteri > Characiformes > Prochilodontidae > Prochilodus > Prochilodus magdalenae. The sequence goes on along the minus strand of JAMWET010000633.1, from coordinate 207,431 downwards.
CCAGATTGGACCAAGATGTGCATTTTTCCGTGTGCCTTTTCTGTTGATCATGCCATGTGACTTTTCTTCCCCTTACATTGAATAACCTGGTAATCACATATTTCCACTCAAAATGGTAGTCAGATTTTCCTGGGCTGAAGTCTTAACGTGTCCTCATGCACTCTGTACTCAATAAGGAACAGTCGGTTGTTTTAATGGTTACTTTTTGTCCCCGAGTTGCATTATGCTGTGAAGGAGAGACGCTTACTGTTTACCCGCTTGTTATTTGTATATATTTTAAATATTTTAAATAGTTGGTTTCATTAAAAAAAAAAAAAAAAAAAAGACAGGGAGAAATTGGCTTCCTTTTTTTTTTTTTCTCTCTTTTCCCCCACCTTGTCTTCACTTAAGTTGGTGGACCGGCCTATATATACAACATAAACCAGAAAGTCCCAGTGGTAGGTCTGGTGACCACATGTTTGCACACCTTCAGCCTGGTGCCTCCGTCCTCTACACACTTTAAGATGGGGCATACACTGTGCAAAAAGAAATCTTGACGTTTGCCGACAGCTCACTCTTTTTACGTGACCGTTTTCCAACTCTTTTGCTAAGCAGACTGTTGTGTTAGGATACCGTGCCTTTTGTACTGACCTGCAGATGACCTCTCTTCAATTTGCCTGCTGTGTACTGTACTTGCACCTCCTTAAAAAGGCTGCCTGGCCTGAAGCACCCCTTATAACGGGTGCACAACATGCGGCCCGCGGGCCAGATACGGCCCGGTAAAACTGTCAATCCGGCCCGCGAAAGGAAGTGCTGATGCATTTTTAATATAAATAATGCTGCCACTTTAAATTCATTGGGAAGTTTGATGACATTGCAGAACACTGCCACCTGGTATTTACTTGCCAAAGGAAGTCCACTCCTCCATCCAAATACTATTCCCAATGTCAGTGTCGTTTTCCTGTAGGATATTGATCCCTGCCACACTGCACCTATTGGTTTGCGGAGCGTGATGATGAGTTTAAGGTGTTGCCTTGGCCTCCAAGTTTCTTCAGAGCTCAGTCTAAATGAGTCCAGCCAGTGACGACTCCACCATGCAACTTCCAGGACTTCAAGAATTAGCTGCCAATGTCTTTGTCCTGGATTCCATGGGCAACTAGGAACAGGGGAAGTTCTTGTAGAGTCTAGCCCATAGCACAAGTCCAGAAAAGCTCATCATCAAGCTCTGCACTACAGCAGGAGTCACATTTCCATCCCATAAAACAATGAATTATGGGTATTATTCTGTGTCCACCGAGGCAAATGGTTTTCTCAAACACCCAGTGAACTTCTGGTCTATGAAAGAGCAGTGCAGACTCTCCACAAAGCAAAACACGAATCAGCAAAATGGCAACTTTACAGGAGAGAGCAAAAACCTACCTTAATTTGAATGGAAGTCAATGGAATCAGACTTTTTACCGAGCGGTTTTGGGCCATTTCTGTCGGTCCATTCATCATGGAATATTCACACAGTGTAAACAGCAGCTGCTGTGATTAGATGATGCATAAAAATAAAAATCGAATGGAGATACATGTTTATCATTGGACAGCGATGATATGAACCGGTGACTGAGCGGGACGTTTTAACGCTCCCTTTCCAGGAAATGTGGCGCTCCACTGCAGATGATCAGATTTCACTGCTGATCTAAATATAACCATGAAGGAGGGTGCTGGTACTTTATTCCTGATGGCTGTTACTAATATTAGCATGCTGCTACATCTTCAGACAGCAGCCCGGAATTCTCCAATGATGTTTTGTTTCCAGTTTTAGATTGGGCAGGCTCACAGCCTGTCTGAATGTGGTGATGATTAATATGATGAAGTCCACAGCATGCATTTGAACAATGCAGAAGATACAGATTGTGCTAGTGCACCATGTACACACGTGGACAAAATTGTTGGTACCCCTCAGTTAATGAAAGAAAAACCCACAATGGTAACAGAAATAACCTAAATCTGACAAAAAGTATTAATAAATAAAAATTCTATGAAAATGAACAAATGAAAGTCAGATATTGCTTTTCAACCATGCTTCAACAGGCCTGGACAGAAATGATGGTACCCCTGAAAAAAGTGACCACAGGGACATGTTAAATCAAGGTGTGTTCACTAATTAGCATCACAGGTGTGTACAATCTTGTACTCAGTCAGTGGGCCTATATATAGGGCTACAGGTCGCCACTGTGCTGTTTGGTGACAACGTGTGTACCACACTCAACATGGACCAGAGGAGGCAAAGGAAAGAGTTGTCTCAGGACATTAGAAAGAGAATTACAGACACGCATGTTAAAGGTAAAGGTTATAAGACCGTCTCCAAGCAGCTTGATGTTCCTGTGACTACAGCTGCATATATTATTCCGAAATTTAAGATCCATGGGACTGTGGCCCACCTTCCTGGACGTGGACGAAGGAGACGGATAATACAAATGGGAACAAAAGAGCCAAGAAAAACTTCTAAAGAGATTAAAGGTGAACTTCAAGCTCAAGGAACATCAGTATCAGATCGCACCATCCATCGATGTTTGAGCCAAAGTGGACTTAATGGGAGACGACCAAGGAGGACACCATTGTTAAAAAAGCCAGCTCTATGTTCACAGATGGAAAAATGAAGCATAACAAGAAAAGAACACTGTCCCTACTGTGGAACATGGAGGAGGCTCTGTTCTGTTCTGGAGCTGCTTTGCTGCGTCTGGCACAGGGTGTCTTGAATCTGGGCAGGGTACAATGAAATCAAGACTATCAAGGAATTCTAGAGAGAAATGTGCTGCCCAGTGTCAGAAAGCTTGGTCTCAGTCGCAGATCATGGGTCTTGCAACAGGATAATGACCCAAAACACACATCTAAAACACCCAAGAATGGTTAAGAGGAGAACACTGGACTGTTCTGAAGTGGCCTTCAACGAGCCCTGACCTAAATCCTACTGAGCATCTTTGGAAGGAGCTGAAACATGCCATCTGGAAAAGTCACCCTTCAATCCTGAGACCACTGGAGCAGTTTGCTCATGAGGAGTGGGCCAAAATACCTGCGGAGAGGTGCAGAAGCCTCACTGACAGACACAGGAATCGTTTGATTGCAGTGATTGCCTCAAGAGGTTGTGGAACAAAAAATTAAGTTAAGGGTTCCATCATTTCTGTCCAGGCCTGTTTCAGGAGTTCATTTTTTTAAATATTTCTGTTGAAGCATGGCTGAAAAGCAATGTCTGACTTTCATTTGCTCATTTTCATAGAATTTTTATTTATTACTTTTGTCAGATTAAAGTTATTTCTGTTACCATTGTGGGTTTTTCTTTCATTAACCGAGGGGTACCAACACTTTTGTCCACGTGTGTATGTGAGATGCAGACACCATGTTAACTACGGTGTGCTACAGCACCGCTGGTCGATTCTTGGCTATGTAGGTGAGCATGAGAGCTTTAAATCTGATGCTACAGGAAGCCAGTGAGCGGAGCACAGCAGTGGGGCGACATGAGTGAACCTGGGAAGACTGAAGACGAGCCGAGCTGCTGCATTCCGGATCAGCTGCAAGGGCCTGAAGGGCCCACCGAAGACGACCAGCCAGGACTGAGTTTCAGTAGTCTTGCCTTAAAATGACAAGAGACTGGACTATAAACTGGGAGGCCATCTGAGAGAGGAAGGGCCGATTCCTCCGTATCTTCTACAGGAGGAATCTGTATGACCGTGTCCGGTTACTGGTCATCCAGAATCACACCAAGGCTTCCTGAGCCACAGAGGGCACATCAAAGGATACTTTCAAACGAGCTTTACTTAACAAGTAATTACATAACAGATTACTCAGTAAGGAATGCAGCGTAAACAGGTCTCGTTAATATCTTACACATGATAAAGACACAAGGTGTCGTATCTCCCACACTCCATTCAGATCCGGCACCAGTTTGAACTTCACACTGAGGGGAAGAGTGGGGGACTAACTGACCCTATGCTGCTAATGGTTACACTGACTGCTCTGTACTTCATCATTTTGGCACTGGGAGTCTTAAAATGTCCAGCTGTACTGAAGCATCCGAGAGCAGAAGGCTGTGTCCGGAGAGAAGTGCGTATTGCTGTTTTCCAGAGTTCACTAGTTTAACACAGCCCACTGCCGCCATTCCTACTAGAGCCACTTGCAAATCCGCTCCCACAAATCTTCCGCAGGTCCCGTCGTCACACTCTGCACAGCTTTAAGGGGAAGTTCTCCGTTATTAGATGGTCATCGTGAAGAACGGTCACCACGTTCACCTCGAACTCTGCCAAAACAAAGCAGCGGCAGTTAGAACACAGGAGGAGCAGCGGTGTAGTGCCATGCTGCATGTGAGCATAGGAATAGGAAATAACAACCGTCTTTAATCAGCAATATCTATCTTCTATTATCATAACAACATCTATTAGTCCTGCAAATTCTCCATAAGGATAAATGAGATTCTCCAAAATGGCAGCTTTACAGGAGAGAGCAAAAGCCTAGTTTAAGTTTAATGCAAGTCAAAGGAATAGAAAAGGAATTTAAAGTAGCGATAAAACAGAAAAGGACAATTTTCTTTTATCAAATTCTACTGAAAAGTCCCAAGAAAAATTCTCTGTCCGATTCTAGACGAGTTTTTAAACCACAAAAGTGAACTACTCGTCTACGAAAGCGCACTGCAAATTCTCCACTAAGAAAAACCAGGATCTCCAGAATGGTAGCTTTACAGGAGAGGGCGTGGTTTCACACCACAGAAGTGGAAAACAAAAGATTAGACTATTTAATAATAACTCAGTGGTTTAATCAGGAATCTGGCCTGGACGATTTCTTAGGACGTTTCTCGAGAACAACTTTAAGGAAAAACTTGTACTGGTGAATAAAGAAAAAGGTCAGAGGTCGGCATCTTTAGGCCCCAAGACCTGGATGGCATGGAAGGAGATCTTAAGACATATTCAACACAGAGATACATCGTTCTACCGTCTGAGGGAAAACTTTTCAATTAAGGAATATATAATTGGTAATACGTTTGACAGAAGGGCACGATTATATGCTCTGCCGTGAAGCCAGGACGCAGGATGGACAGTTCAGCATAACCAGAGCCCAAAGGTCGAGGGAGGTCTTCATAAGGATCAAGGCTAGGAGCAGTAATCTAGAACCCAGGACTAAACGCAGGCAATGACTTAATTTACAATCCTAAGACGTCAGGTTGGGGGATGGTCCTGGGAAGTACAGGCACTCTGGTTGGAGACATGGGGTCTAAAAACACTCATCCAGTAAACTGTATAAATATGGAAGCTCTGTACCATATGATCTGCCATGGAACTCAGTCCGCTCCTGGACCCCACATCTGATGGTTTTGTTTAAGAGACTAGAAACAGATGCGCTCCATTTCGCTGTCCGGTTTGGTCAACTGGAGACACCAAGCCACGACACGTCAAAAGTTTCTCAGTGGTCATCCCACAACTTCTTTTTTTTTTATTCCAGCAACTGTAACATTGTTAAGTTTGGTCAGTAGGGGGAGCTGTGCACTCACTGCTAGACCCCAAACTCCACCTGCCAACACCTTCCTCGTCTCACAAGTCGTTAAATGCTGTCGATATGTAAACATCGCCATGAATACCGCGTGCTTCACGTAAACCAGGTGCTTGATTTCATGCCCTCGAATCTGTGCTGGTTTCCGTGGCATTTGAAATTTAATGAGTCAGATGCAGAGTAATTCTGATGAATGGATGAATTCACCCAAGATCGTAGATGGACAAGAGCCATTATATCTAACCCTGCGTTCACACCGGTAACAACTTCTTGCCTCTGGACTTTTCGCCTCTGGACATCGCCTCTGGACGTGTTTGACCTCAAGCAGACCATAGGTTGCCCTGGGTCACTGACACCAAGCTCAAATCAGATGCGTTCCCACTAAAACTAAAAGTCCTGGAGATAAACCATGCCTGCTTGTTTATATCTGATTCCCGTGTAGTGCATCAGTATCAGTGCAATCAGTGCGGAAGGATCTTCGTGATTGCTGTATATGACATGTGGATGAAATATGGCAGATGAAACATCGCCACTGCATCTCTAAGAGGACCTAGGAACCAAAAAAGGAGCCAGCTGTTTCATGGTGGGGGGACATAAAGCATGTACCCCCTGCTCAATGCCCAGTTCCTACTGGTAGTCATTTGCATGAAGTTGCACTTCACTCCACTTTGTTGTGTCACTGACGTTGTGCCGCATGTCGCTGGAAGTCACCAGCTCTCATTGGAAGTGAATGAACTCTGCCCATTTCGCCAGAAGCCGTCGCCAGTGTGAACGCAGGGTTACTGAGCTACATGGCAGGGAAACAGACTCACCAACTTTAAAGTTTGTGGTTTCGAGTGTAGGGCAGGTGAAGAGCCGGGGGAAGACCATGTATATAGGGATAGGCAGGCCATGGCACACGTCTCCCTCGGCAATCTGGATGTTCTGGATCTCTGTTGCATCCCTGGCATACCCCTCAGCACAGCCTGTAACAGGAGAACATAAAACCAATACACACTGCTGCCTAACGTGGGGCTGTTAACCCGGTGCATCAACAGGTCGTGGGGGAAAATGACTTATCGGATTAAATTATGATTAAAATGCGGTTAATTAGTAAACGATAACAACCAACAAGCCTCATTCACCAAACGCTCTTACGAAGAAGAATCTCACTCACGGAACAGGAGTAGCTCCATGTGTTTTATCACTCACCACATGTTTCCACACGGACTAGCTGCAGCTCAATGCTTTTGATGGCGACCTCTGAACTCTCAACCACCAGCTCCCCCGTGAGAGGCTGTGTGATCACACAGTTGGTGGCGTCCAGATGTCCTCGGATCAGGAACTTGGGGAGAGAACTTCTCTGCAATAAGAGTGACATAGTTTTATATAATGATTAGTCAGGGGGGTTTTCAATACCCCCCACAGTGACACAGGCTATTGATAATTGGTGAATGGCACAGGGTCAGGTCTAAAGACAAATTCAGTGTTTCTGCATCCGACAGCTGCAGCATGTGGTCTACTACCGTGGACAGTAATCTGACATGCTTCTCTGAGCATAGTAAGAACACAGACAGCCTGGTCTTTCCAAATACACTCAACAGAAGCCAATGGCAAGACGGGAACCTTCAGCATTAAACACAGAGCAAGTTAGTACAGTAAGGGTGTCCAGTGAAATGATTGTCCATCTGCAACAAGGCAGGAGATTAGACCGAGTAGGCTTTAAAGAACTTCTTGTTGGTTCCCATATTAAACCCAATGTACCATGTTTAGGAGGACTCTAAAAGCTCCTGTAGAGAAAGTTATGATGTTACATGGTTACGGATACCCTATCTGATTTTCCACGTTAGGTTTGAGATGGTGGATGGATACAAGCAAGGTGTTGTGTGGCTGTAATGCCATTGTAGCCTGTGTGACCTGTAGGCTCCACCACTGTAAACTTTGGCATAGACTGGACAAGTTTCTGGATGTAGCCACATCAGTGTTCAGACTCTCTTACATCTTAGCATTGGTCAGTTGGTCCAGATTTGGTGGATACCTTCCCTGGCACAATTCCGAGGAGAATTCCCTGTAGACTGGGATTTTATCCACTGCTGGTAGACCCGTATGACCGTACGCTTCCATACACCTGCAGATTCAGCTACTTCCTTCACACTATGGTCTTTGGCCACGCCCACATGCAGTCCCTCCTTTTAGCCAATCATTAACATCTGCTCTGGAGCCATTTTCCACACATGGAACGAGACATTCCCTGCACTGTAGCACCTCTTCCCAATCTATGGATCCCGTCACTCACACCCCACAGACATTTATAGCTCCATCATCCTCATGCAGCGCCATCTGCAGGAGTCTGAAATTACTACCACCTGAAACATGGAGGGTGACTAAATGATGAGTATATATCATAGGGCTGAAAGATTAATGGCAACAGACACTAATACACCACCACGTCAGTTTCATTGATCCCCCACCCACATCATACCTGCTATGTGGGGGTCCTGACCATTGAAGAACAGGGTAATACAGTATACAGAGAAACAAATGGACTACAGTCTGGAACTGTACACCTACAGAGTATACAGTGGAGCTGATAACATGGGCAGTGAGTGTAGGTACAAGGAGGTGGTGTTAAGAAAGTGCTCAGTGAGTATATGTGCCTATTACATTACTGTTTGCATTGTACTGGTTACCAGCAGAACCTTTTTCTATGGCAACTGTGAGACATATGGAGGCATATATACAGATCGACATTTTGATACGCTGTTTAAAATCCAGTTTTACGATATACGCTGGAATCATTATGGGACAGTGAGGAGTAAAGCGTTCCCAAGTGGGCCATCTGACCCTCACCTCTTTCACATTCTGCAGTGTCTCCGGTGTGATGGAGAAATCGACTGGACTTGGCTGGACTTTAGACTTCTGTGGCTAGAGAATGACACAACACGTGATAATACATGGCCATACTGTAGAATTAGGTATTTAAGACTTGCATGTAGAATTACTTGGCAATATAGCCACAATGGCAGGAGCTCCAACGAACCTGACAATGGAGCATGAATTCACAGGTCTTGCTCAGGTCTTTGGCCAGCAGAGGGCGCCTCATGTCGCAGCGAAGGGTGTACTGGGGACACAGAGAAGAGGACGATGTTACTGACCAACAGTGAACAAATGGATGATGTAGATGTAGATGCTTCCTCTTTTTTTTTTACTGTAAACCAATTTAAATATTTAAATACACATTTCGAGAATCAAGTAGTCGCAGGTTAACAAAAGAGCTGTACCTGGAAGGTCAATATTTAACCAAGGGAGCGTTCCAGTGAATCAAGCACAGTGAACATACGTCTGATACAGTAACTGGCACAGAGCTACTGATATTCTAAACAGAATTACCTGAATGTTGACAAATACGCCATGATACGTCTCGTACAGCATTTTGTTTCCTTTCGCTTGCAATGGGAACTCAAATGGAATCTCAGTTTTGCCTCCTGGGACTTTGCCTGGTTTAGCCACTTCAATGTTACTGTTGATGAGCTGAATGGGCTGTTGAGGAGAAACGTCAGCATACACTGTCAGCATCATAGTTGCTCCATTTGGCTTGACCATATAACAATAACAATAATAACAACAATACTATTAATAAACTGTACTACATTCAGAATTCTCATTCAGAAGTCTGGAGAAGCAGGAAATCTGTTGGTAGCCTTTAGATTGTGTCGAAATTGGAGGAGATTCATTCCAAAATACAGCATATCCATTTCTAAAGGGGTGTTTTTCAAAAATAGTGACAAATAATATCTGCTGTTTCTATTTTTCTGATAAAGGCAGACTGAATCATGATACAGCATTGATATTTGTTGCATGTGTACCAAGCCAACTGCACAAAACATAGATCATTTAAAAAATAAAAAATAAATAAAATTTAAAAAATAAAAAATTCGCGAAAGTGGTGTTTACCCACCTTTGAAAGAAATCTCTTCTTTTCAGATTGAATGGAGCAATATTCGCTGGCCGGACAAGTCTCAATTCAGATATTTTGAGACGAATGTCCGCACTGTTATTTGAAAATGATCCGGTCGGATTTGTGTGCCCAGGCATCCCCGACCCTTCTGCATGGGTTCTTGTGTTAATGACATCAGTAACTACGTAGCTATGTCTGTGAACTGAACTTCAAATGTGGATGCAGGAGAGATGGAGGTGCATCATCTCACCTTTCTAACAATCGCAAACTGTAGAGTAGAAGTCGAAACAGTGACGCGGAAGACACATTAAATGTGACCGAATTGGCATGTCTGACTACCTTCAAATGTGGTCTGGGTCTAATTTCAAATTTCAGAATCAGATTTCAAGTGTTTTGCTGTGCAGACTATCAAAACTCAATCTGGATATGCAAATCTGTGCTGACAGTCTTAACATAGCCTTAGAAGCCTTCCAAGCTGCTTTCTCGTTCTATAAACATCTTAAGAGTAAAAATATTTTCCCTCCTCAAGAAAGATTATAGCTTTGGATATTTTCTTACAACACCAATAGATCATTAGTTTGCTTTCCTGTTCATCGTCATGCTGGGAACCAGTCAGAATGCGGCAGAAAGGACAGAACGAAGAGAAAACGTGAGGCCAAGTGTGAGCGAATAAAGCTTATGATCTATGGCCCTTAAAAAAGAGACTTTGAAATATTTTTTAGAAATTAAATGTTTGGCAAACATAACAAAATACTAATATTAACAGAGAAAATTAATTTTATTCTTTAATTCCGCAGTTTTGCATGATTGCGAGATGCAAAATTCACAGGTAATGTCTATAAAACAGAATGCAGTGTAAAGTTTCTACTGTAAAGAAATAACCTGCGATATGCAATACGTACTGCCTGAACGAACAACACCCCTTATAACATGCACTGCTCAAACTCTACTTGGAGCAGTGGTCCAAATTGAAAGCCGGGTGCAACACTCCGAGCCCATGAGGAAATCCCCACCTTCACAGAATTGTAGAAAGCCTCGAACACTCCAACACTTTTGGAGCTGAGCTGCAGGTTCACCAGGCCTTCCATGGTGAGAGAGATCCCCTGATGCTGCACTGCCTCCTTACTGGTGATCACCACCACTCCGGCCAGCACCTCCTACATGGACAGATGAACAGATGTAGATGTACACTACATACTTCTGCTCAGTTTTCACATTTAGAGTAACCACTAAACCACTTATGGAGAATCTTGGATTGATATGCAAAATCTAAATGCACCAATCAAAGGAAGGAAGAGGGGGCCTTAAACATAAAGAGTGCTGTTAGGATGGGTACTGAAATTTTGGGTTGGCATAAACCTATAATGTACACAATTTTCCCTTTTAAAAAGTTAGAATAAACAAAAAATGCTGAAAAGAAAAGTATATAACAGTTCCATATAGGACTCCACTTCCAATACAACAAGAGACTAGTAAGTGTTATATGTGCTCTTATTACCTATAAGGAATTCTTCTAGTGAAAGACAACACAAGAGGATGACTGTATAAAGTAACAAGCTAATAATAATGATCAAAAGGGAAACTATAAGAAGCTGCAGTCTGTGTGGTGCTACAGTAAAGTCAATACAGCTGCTATTCCACTGTAGTCGTGTTTTGTTAAGAGGATGGTATGATTTTTGTCTCACGTCCTTAGAAAACCCTCCGTAACCTGAACTCGAACACAGATTTGAGAAAATCAGGAATTGCAACGTTACCCCTTCATGGTACACTTTGTTCGCACGCTTGAGTCTTAAATCCAAAACAACGCTCATTTTTAAACCGTATTTAAGAACTACAGCTCTGTGCTTCTGCTTCTTCCTGGTTGGAAGAACCACGTGATGAACGTCATATGACCTGGAACGTTGGTGCGCGCGCTGCTCTGATTCTGCGCAGGAGTGACGAGCAAATAAAATAAATAAAATAAATAAAAATAAAATAAAATGCTAAACTATTGCATTTCGGAATGTTGCATTAGGTGCGATCGAAATTTATTGAATACAAACAAATTAAAAACGTGGGTCTTTCACCAATAGCACTGCACTCGGACACGTTATTATTATTATTATTATTATTAATAATATTCTTAATATATTCGCTATGGACAACATTACTGAGTCACTTTAAACAACAGACATGTATACATATTTATATTATATCTCCACTCTCTGTCAGACTATCCTTTTCTATTAAATGTACATAGAGAATTTCTACAGACCCCTCCTGTCTCTGCATACTCTGTATTTTATATTTATTTAATATATCTCTTTTATATCTCTTTATTTTAATATGTTTAGTATGTATATAAGGTTGTCCTGCTGTAGAGTATCAACCTGAGCCTCACCGCAAGCATTTCAATGCATAAATGTCCTGATGTTGTGCAAATGACAAATAAACCTGAAACTTAAAAAACTTAGACTTGAAATTTATGTAAAGCATAATTTAAAATATAATAATAATAATAATAATAATAATGATAATAATAATAATAATAATAATAATAATAATAATAATAATAATAATAATAATTATACCAAGTTGTTGGTTTTAATATTGAAGTTATTCAAATATGATATTGATAGTGCATAAAAATGATTCATTCAGTTCCAGAATAAATATTGGTATCTTCATTAGCATTACTGTGTTAAACTGCTAAAATCAATCAGAGTTTTATTCAAATATGATATGCTATTCAGTATGTATATTAAAATTGGTTGTGGGAGGGAAAAACATATCACATTAGTAATAACTGTTGGCCAGACAAAAATTATTACTATAAGTTCCAGCAAAATAAACATAAGATCATAGCTGTGTGGGCCGGAGGAGGGAAATAAATGGATATAACTGCGCAAGCTGTTCGTATCAAACCAACGATGATCCCGAACGGGTCCTGGCTTCTAAGACCACGCCCCTAGAAACGTGTACTTGATTGACAGTTTCTAAGGCAACTCCGGGAACGTGTCTACGTCATGAGGTCATCCGGGAACTTGGCGGGTTTGATTGACAGTCGTCATGGTAACGCTCTTACTCGGCTTCCATTTTGTTCCTGCACTTTTTCTTCCGTCAAACGTTTCGAGGTTCCGAGCGCTCGTCGCGGATCCTAATCGACCCGAACGGTTTTCGCCCGTTTAAATATCGACCGAGGACGCGCGGGGGGGTTCGCTCTGAACGGAGCGGGCGACTTTTAGCTCGACCCCAGCCGGCTGGAGCGCTTGGTCATGTCCGAGGTCCGCCGGGCCGGTCCGCTGCGCAGGTTTGGAACGCGCGCCATTTTGTAAAATTTACACAAAAAAGGAAGAAGTGGCTGGAGGAGGATGAGCTCTCCCCGGAGAGACACAGCCAGCGCGCCGCCACTCCAGAGCTCGTTTTCGGTGAATATGCGTTTCGGATCCGCGTGTCTTGCAACGTTATTACGTGACGCGCGTCACTGACAGTCGATGCCTGCAAGGCGAAGGGTCAAAATGTAGCTGCGTTTCTGCGGCCGGATCGGAGAAGTTTGTGTTGACGGAGGTTGTTTGAGTTTGACGGAGAGGCGCTGTTGATTCGGAAAGGAGTTGACACAAAGTCAAACGACTCAGGGGTTTTTGAAGCTTCATCGGACAATTAATTACACAAGATCGGAGCGGAGGACATCGGATTTTATCACGAGGATCGCTGTTATTCCCCCCCTAAAAAAACCCTATGAGGATATTTTCTCTCATCCGTAGAGGGGCGCGTAGCAACAAGGTAAGTTTGTGTTGCGTGTGTGCGTGAGCGAGCGGGCGAGAGAGCGAGTGAGTGATGAGGAGCTAAAGGATGTTAGCCAGCCCTGCTAGCGGGCTAACAGCTCGCTCGGCGATTCCGATACGTGAAGAAGGAGAAGAAGAACGAGATGGCTAACGTTAATGGCTTTGGCTAAGATGTTGCTACCGAGCGGATCAATAAGTCTTCGAGCTGTTTGTGTTTGCTGGCGTTGTCTGAGGTTGAAATCATGCTCCGGCTCAGCACAGGTTGCTAAATATGGTGCACTTTTATTTGAACGGGGATGGGAAGGTCCAGGCAACTCGCCTCTTTTTTTCACAGGCCGAAGCGGCACTAACGTTCGGTGGCTAGCAGGCTCAAAATAGCCAGCTAGTCGTAACGTCGAGTCGGTCATATTATTTCAATTTATTTTGGGGTCCGAACCGTCACTACCATCCATCTGTCTGAGTCGAGGGCTCGGAAACATAGCTGAATCGGAGCCGAGCCTCCTCTTATCGCGCTTAGGTGCTTTAGCCTTTTGAGCGCGGTAGTTAGCAGCGCTAAGGTTAGCTAGCTGGCTAACTAGCCAAAGCGTTCTTTAGCCTTAGCTAGTCGGGTACCTGTGACAGCTCTCATGCACACACTGAACTAACGCTAGACTGACGAGCTCAACCGTTTACGGACACGAAAAACACACGACTAAGGTCAGTATTAAGCTCAGTTGGTACCTTTTAATGTTTAGTCTACTGCGCTAAAACCGTGGATACGTGAATTTGTACAGGGGAAAGTTAAATAGAGTTCGCAAGTGGCAGCAGGCTAGCGTTACCAGCCTTGCCAGTTTTCTCTTCTGACGGACATTGGGAGCCTATATATAGTCATTTACACAGCACTAGTGGAAAGGAACAGTGTGGTAACACTGACATTGAGGACTTGGTGTACATAAATATGAGTTAGTTTCCCAGTGGCTAACTGTTGGGAGTGAACGGGGTGTTTTACGCAGGGTAGCTCCAAGGCTTGCAGCTCAACGCGGTCGCTCGGCTAGCTGCTTGACCATCCGTGCAGCAGGTAGTCGATTTATATTGTGTTTAGGCTCAGTTGGATGCTTGGTACGACTTGCTGCTTGAAAATGTACCCTATATCCTGAGACGTTAAAGCCTTCTGCCTTCCTCATCCCTCTGTCTAACGGATCTGCTCGTGAGTTCCCCTGTGTTTTGTTTACATTTGATTCAATGCTCGCATCAGTGTGGTCTAGATGGTATATGGGTATCCAGCCATGGGAGCGATCATGTTCACGTTAGACCATGATCACAGCACAGGCCAAGACAGGGTTGTGTCAAAGCCTTAAACAATGGGGTGATCCAGCCTTAAAAGCTTGGTCTGATTGACAGGGCTCTTGGTGGTGCTCACTTGAGGTCCAGGCTTTGCTAAGCAGGTAACAGCTGCTCCTATTTCCAGATCCCAGACTGTAAGGATGTTTGTTAAGGATTTAGTTGATTTCTGTACATTTCTGCTGGACATCTGAAAGGGGATAAATAGAAATTAGCATCAGAGATAGCATGGGTGTCTCCAACTCTTCTGATCCAGGTGCTCCAACAGTTTATTACACATTAACTAAGACTCAAAGCATGTGTGAGGTTCATTGTTTTTATGGCGCCTTAACCTTCCTAATTTGGCGGGAACAACGTCTTGTCGTCTTACGTCCCCGCCACTTGTAAAACTTTGAGTTGTAAAGCTCCTAACCGTCTGACAGTTGGTGTGTTCTTTGCAGATCCACACCAATGATTGTGCAAGTTGAAGAAAAGTCAGAACATCAAACGTTGAAAGACCCTGCTGAGGCACCAGGGTTGTTCTCACGTAGAAACCACTTGCAAGTTGGCTCAGGTAGCCTGTGTCTTTGTTCTTAATTCCTAGAGAAGATCCTGATTTTAGAGAATCCTCGACCACGTAGTGTAGCGTTAGGCCTAGGGGATCCTTGCTGCTTCATAACAGTGTAATTTAACGACTTTCCAAGTATCCCTTGGCATGATCAGAAGCTTTGTACGTTCTCAGGAACTAATTTTCCCCCTTTCTTCCCTTGTTCTAGTGTGCTGTGGTTTGCAGATGGACTCCCCTGCCAGGATGATATGAGATCTGCCAGAGGACGATGCATACAGGTTAGCCCTTCTTACATTCGTTCCGCTTCGGAGAAAGCGGTGATGGAATATCAGGAGCGTTTGTACATATTGACCTTACTCATGCTATTAGACACTGAGGAACGTGCGGGAAGCCAACTTTTTACGGGCACTCGTACAAGATCCTTACATTCTGTTTGTATACCATATCCAAGCTTAACGCGGGCGGATTCAGAGTGGCCGGGTGAAACGGACACCGGCATGGGTTTACGTTGAATCCACGGCCACTGTGGATCTTTCTTTGTGTGCCCTAAAGCTGATCAGGCACCTGCCCACCCATTTATTGTGTGAGATGGCATTACTTGAGCTGTGTGCTGTGCAGGCTTTCATGGTCTCCGCCATGGAGGACACCCTCATCCAAACAGAGTCATAATAATAATACTAATATTAATATGAATCATTCTGCCAAGCAAAACCTGGCTATCAAGCAGAAATGGTTTTCGATGAGTGAAGAAACCGAGCCTGTTTGTGATCTGAGAGTGAGGAAGAGTTGCATGGCGAAGTGAATCAGCCTTGCATGAAGTTCTCTATTTAGGGCAAACATGCTCCTCAACTATAAATGTTTAAAAATATAGGCCATGCTCCCTCCTGGCAGCTGCCGTGCATTTTCTGCTCCTGTCTCCAGGGTCAGCTATCAGAGTTCCTTTCTCGGAGAAACTGATTCCGGGTTCCTAACCCGTGAGCTTTTCTGTCAGCAAATACTGTGTTAAACTGTGCTGGGAAATGTGTCAAAGTGCAATGCAATTTCATGCCTGTTACCCGTTTTCCTATTGGATCGCGCGCGGTCGCTTTGCCCTAGCAACAAAAGTGGGTTATTTGCATACCCTTTCCCGATTGGCTCCCGCTCTCGGCGCGCGGCGAATCGCGCGGCATCTTCCTGGTGGTAGGCTATGCTAATGAGGCACTGTTGCTGGGGTTGAGAGCGCCGGTTGCCAGTGTGGTTCTGGTGCATTGTGACTGCCTGGTGAGAGACGGTGATAAATGAGGACTTAATGATCTGCACAATTCCCCCTCTCGCTCGCAGACACGTTCACATTTCCAAAACGGCGCTCGGCCAGAAAAAGGCCCGCGTGTACGGCTCGAGCCCGTGCCGCCGTGACGCGCGCGGACGCGGGCCGAGTTCCTGCGCGGAGGGCGCGCGCGCGCGCTCGGGTTTCATTGTTTGCTTTTGCGTGATTTCTGTCGCCTGTTTTTTTTTTCTTATCCTCCTTTTTCCCTCTCTCTCTCCCCGTTTTTTCGCCGAATCCCCGCGTGCTTGCCTGAAATAAACCGGCACGTGCTGTGCCCCTTTTCCCTCCTCTCATGAGACGACGTCCAGTTGAGTAAAAACGTTAATTTGTTTTCCTTGTGCTCGGAATAAAGAGACGGAACCGAGTAGCGACTGTCCTCCGTCTCTTTCTAGATGGCCGCGTGTGTCTGTTACAGTGTCGTGCGGTAGTGTGGTACTGTGGGGAGAGCTATGGTGGCTATGGGCGTGTGGGTACACTGGAGAGATGGGAAGTGCAGCACTGTAGCCGCACTTGAAGGATATGTGTGTTGGAAGTATGGGCACCGTGCTACTGTTGTTGAGCTCTTCACTTCGATGGTGAACCAGCTGAGTCATAAACACACACACACACACACACACTTACTTACCCACGGCTCCAATTATGCCTGCTCTCTCCCTCATATTATACAGTGGCATCAGGCTACCCTGGCAGAGCTGTGTGAGGCTGAGGGGGGGAGTGGGTGATGGAGATGGGAGCTACTGTATGCCTCCATCCTGTATGCTCTCTCATATCCACTGTGGATCATGGGTGTAGATGGTGGTGTTAACGGATTGCGTATGCATATTTATAATACACACACACACACACACACACACACACACACATATATATTTAAATGCTGATAATAGAATATATATCCCAGAGAGTTCAGCACAAATGTGCCGTAGGTTTTAAAACATGTCTTAAGCTATATACAGTTTTTGTTGTCTTGTTTTTAGGGGTCTTATTTAAAGGTATTTAGATGATGGTCATATTTGCATGAATACATCCAATAGTGAGACATTAGATGCAGCTGGGTATGTGTTCAAAGTGAGCTTTGTTAGCTGTAATGGTTGACTTCCTAGAGTGTATTGCCACCTCAAGCCAGTGGCATCTTGCCTCATACTCCATGTATGTTTATACAGGTTGGGCTCTTGTGATGTGATGTGATGTGTCTGGTTGGAAAGCTTTGGGCCTTCCAGGTATTATTGTGTCATTTCTGGGAAACAGTTAAGTGTCTACAGTTCAGCATTTCATGTGTCCTCAAAATGATCATTTTACAGTAGGGGGAAAATGTGCTTGTAATATCAATCGATAAAACCAGACTTTTCTAATTCATTCATTTTGGGCTATTTCCTCTGGTCCGATCGTCATGACATCTCCTTACAGTGTAAAGGGCAACAGATACGTTCAAAATGCGTAAAAAAACTAAGGCATGGTATACAAAAGATTAGGCTTTGTTCAAACAGCATAGATTTATATATATAGTATCCTATGGAAGCTTTTACAACCTCAAGGCCTTTGCCACCATGTCCACCTTTATTAACAACATGAAAGTTGAGAAAAGTCTCAGATTTAGCTGTTTGTTGATGATGACACAAAGCATCATGCATATGAATCGATTTTATTGTAAGGTTTCGGAGGAACAATAAGTCCTTCTGCTTTTGAGGGACTGTAACAAGTGCTTGGTGTAATCTTGTGACAAAAGCATGATAGCATGCTGCTGTTTTAGCCTGTGCTTTTTTGGATGCATTGTAACCCGATCTCCCGTCTCGCCAGAGAACATTAGACACTCGCATCATTTGGAACGTTACATAAGATGTTCAGTCATTTTCCAAGACTTTGGTCTGTTCAAAGCAAAGATTATGAGGGGAAGGCAGAGACGGTGGCACTCTTATTTGTCTACCCATCGTTTTTGCCCGGGTTGTGTGTCCTGGTTGGTTTATGCTACAGACGGTGTAATGAAGGGAATCCTAACTAGGATATTTTGGCTCGTGCTGCTCTGTACAGTTCTCCTGTTTTTACTGCTATAAGATTGGTTATGAAATATTTAATCCGTAGAGTTAAAAACAAAAGTCGTAGTAGGGTGGGAGGTGTCCAGGACAGGAGTAGTTGATGTAATTCTGTTTGGTTTTGCGTTTATTATACTTCTGTCTGTTAACAACATGATGTTGTGATGTTGCAGGAGGAGAGACCTCAGCATGCAAACCCTCGTCTGTTCGGCTTGCTCCTTCATTTTCGTTCAATGCGGCAGATGTGCAGATGGCTGCGCAGACGCCCCATTCTCACCCGCCGTTCAGTGACGGCCACCAGCCGAGCGCTGACCCGCCGGCCCCTGTGCTGCCTTACGGCCCACAGGCCCCGCAGCTCAACACCACCCAGGTACCGACCGGCCATGCACTGCATCTCAGCCACCTTCACCGCCCACATGCACACATGGCATAGATTTCAACCAACCAACTCCACTCGGGTTCCTGCCGGATCGTACCTTCAGCTTAGCGTGAGCAGAGTTCACAGCATTAAGGCCTGGCTTTTAATTCTAGGTCCACCCCACCCTGTAGAATGGCTGTCCTGTAATTCTACACTCACCCAAACATATCCCGTTTTCTATTTGTATACACCATGCTCTTTGATTAATAGTACGAGGAGATTGATAAATAGCAAGTGTTTTAACTGCACTGAAAATTCAGTAATCTTTGTAAAACTCCTTTTTCCAGTGCACATTTTAAATGCTTGCTCTGTGTCTTTGCGATTGTGTGTTTTGTGTTTAGGTGACTGCTGATGTGGTGATGTTACAAAGGCGGATCCCCCAGTGCTTTCGGGATCCAGCCACAGCTCCCTTAAGAAAACTCTCCATTGAACTGATCAAAACCTACAAACACATCAATGAGGTCAGAGCACTCTCCAGCCCTGTTCTCGTGGTCTATCTGAACTTTTCAAATCTAGATTTCTGCCTACAATGTTAGTTATTGTGGTGTACCTTCGACAATGTTATGAACACTAGTACATGATCTAGATGTTTTTCAGAGGATGGCTTTATTGTAGATCCATGCATTTAATTTTTTCTTTTTTTCCCCCTTCAGGTTTACTATGCAAAAAAGAAACGGCGTCACCAACAGGGCCAGGGGGAAGACTCCAGTAATAAGAAGGAGAGGAAGATCTACAATGACGGTTATGACGATGACAACTTTGACTACATCGTTAAAAATGGCGAGAAATGGATGGATCGCTATGAAATTGATTCCTTGATAGGCAAAGGATCCTTTGGACAGGTGGGTCTCACCTATTGAGCCTTTGGAATTTCTGCAGCTGTCACATGCAGTGGTCCCTCAGCAGACAAAAGTTTCTGCATGGTCATACTGAATCACTGCTTGTGTTCTGCATGACTAAAAGGGTTTGTCTCCCCCTGCTGGCAGGTTGTGAAGGCCTATGATCGCCTGGAGCAGGAATGGGTTGCCATTAAGATCATAAAGAATAAAAAGGCTTTTCTGAACCAAGCACAGATCGAAGTACGGCTCCTGGAGCTCATGAACAAGCATGATACGGAGATGAAGTACTATATAGGTAAGGGATATCTGTTTTGGGTGTAATTATACTTGTCCTGATTATGTGCGGTTAGTTAACTAACTGTCTCTGACTAAGTTATAAACTATCAGCAAAAGACTGCAACAAATCTATGTAGTCCTTTTGATGGCTAATGGTGCCATCTAGTGTTCATAAGGGAACCTTTCCTCCACAAGCTGAAGCTTGAAATGGGTTGGTCACTCAAAGCATTGCAGCAGTTGTAGCCATTTTTAAAATCTGTTTGTTTATTTATTTAAATAAAAGTGGGATTGTATGAAATTGAATCTAAGTGGTACAGAGTGTAGAATTGTTACTGACCTTTTCGTAGCAGAGTAAAATGTTTGCGCTTTTAGTGTTGACCTTTCCACAACCTCTCTCATTCCGTGTCACCAGTTCACCTGAAACGTCACTTCATGTTTCGGAACCACCTGTGTCTGGTGTTCGAGATGCTGTCCTACAACCTGTATGACCTACTGCGGAACACAAATTTCCGCGGCGTCTCCCTGAACTTGACGCGGAAGTTTGCACAGCAGCTGTGCACGGCGCTGCTCTTCCTGGCCACGCCTGAACTCAGTATCATCCACTGTGACCTTAAGCCCGAGAACATCCTGCTCTGCAACCCGAAGAGATCTGCTATCAAGATTGTCGACTTTGGCAGCTCCTGCCAACTGGGACAGCGGGTGCGTGGGGGTTCAATGCTTTGTTTATATCCTTTCATCAATTTTTATATGCCTGTCATTGACATACTGAAAAGTTATCAGATACAGGGAGAGAGAGAGAGAGAGAGAAAGAGAGAAATGAGGTCTGACTAAGAGAAAGAAAAACAAAGATGGAAAAGTAAATGTGCATCTTGGGCTGTTAATTTAATTTAATGTATTTATATTTTTCTGTCCTCAGATATACCAGTACATTCAAAGCCGGTTCTACCGTTCCCCGGAGGTGTTGCTGGGCATGCCGTATGACCTGGCTATAGATATGTGGTCGCTGGGCTGCATCCTGGTGGAGATGCACACCGGAGAGCCTCTGTTCAGCGGAGCTAATGAGGTACAGTTTGCCATGAGCTTGTCTTTTTTACAGATACACCAGAAGGGATGTGTGCTGTGAGCACAGGGAGTTAGTAGTGTTAGTGAGAGGTCTGCTGTAGGATATATGGATGTGTTTAATAACTTCTTTGTATTTTTGTTACTTTGGTGGCAGGTGGACCAAATGAACAAAATAGTGGAGGTTCTGGGGGTCCCTCCCAGTCATATACTGGACCAGGCACCGAAAGCAAGGAAGTTTTTTGAGAAGATGTCTGACAGCACATGGTGTGCAAAGAAGACCAAAGATGGAAAACGGGTATGTGTTGCTTTCAGTGTTGTTTTATATCTGGCTAAGAAGTGTGGGGTTTACAGCCGCACTCAGGATCACTTCACCTCACAGCCCAGTTTGTTCTTCTGTCAGTCAGCCTTTCGGGCAAATGGCAGCAAATGTCTGCCACGCCTTCTGTTAGTAAACAGCGGTTTATTCGGTGGTGCATTTATGTGTGTGTGTGTGTGTGTGTGTGTGTGTGTGTGTGTGTGTGTGCGCGTGCGGTTGCTTTCAGTAACTGTTTCTTTTCACTCCCCTCCATTCAGTATAAGCCAGCGGGCTCTCGTAAGCTGCACAATATTCTGGGCGTGGAGGCAGGTGGTCCAGGTGGGCGTAGAGCAGGCGAGTCAGGCCACGCCGTTGCAGACTACCTGAAGTTCAAGGACCTGATCCTGCGAATGTTGGACTACGACCCCAAGAGCCGCATCCAGCCCTACTATGCCCTGCAGCATAGCTTCTTCAAAAAGACAGCTGATGAGGGCACCAACACCAGCAGCAGCGTGTCCACCAGCCCGGCGCTGGAACAGTCCCAGTCCTCCGGAACCACCTCCAGTACCTCCTCCAGCTCAGGTCTGTGCCATCTGTTACCTTTACACTGCGTGTCGGGTTTTACCTACCTATACTAACTAGATTTGGTTATCTGGCTCTTGTGCCCCTGCTTTGGGGTTTACTCTTGGTGCCTGACGCTGTGCTGCACTTCTCATGGTCCATGTTCATCACAGTCTTTGCTGTTATTGTCTCATAGGACAGCCATTTTCGGTTTTAGAGTCTGCTACTGTTTTTACTGTCAGTATATGATGCTGTTGCCTGTACTTGCAGTGTCTGATACCGCTCCTTTGACTGTCAATGTCTGACACCGCTTGTCCTGTTAGTGTTATGCCAGTGTCTTTACTGTCACAGCAGTCGGCTGTAGACATCGTCAGCGTATGAGTCAGCGAGCTAGCAATTCCACCAAAAAAAGATTTTACCCTCATATTATTTTTTTATTTTATTTAATTTGTTTATATATATATATATATATATATATATATATATATTAGTGTATAGTTTTGACTAGAAAGTTCTACCTTGGAAAGCAGGTATTACTACGACAGCCAATAAAAAGACAGGCAATGTACTAGCAAAGCTTTCAAGACATGCAGCTTTGTGATGGTAAAGACCTGGAGACATACTTCTCTTACATAGTGAATGACTGCTAAGCTTCCTGGACTTCATGTGCCTCATGGTTTTCAGTTATAGAGCATTAAACAGAAGGAGCAAACAAAGCCATATAGATTGTGTGGCCTAATTGGTGTAGAGGAGATGCATTTGTCTGTAGGGTCTCCCATTTAAAATGCATTTAAAATGTTGCTGTTGTCTTTGCAGGAGGGTCTTCTGGAACGAGCACCAGTGGACGTGCGCGCTCTGATCCCACCCATCAGCACCGGCTCAGTGGAGGCCATTTCAGTGCTGCAGTAGGCATGGACTGCCACAACCTCTGCCCTCAGGTACACAGACTAATACAAATAAGGACCTAAGTGTAGAGACACTTTTTTTTTTTTTTCAGATGCAGAACAACTCGCATACTCTTTCATAGTTAGCAGGTTGAAGATTCTTCATAGGGGACTGCTAATGCTAAGACTGTCCTCTGAAGGTTAGGTATTTAAATCATCAGTCAGCAATGCATCAGCCGACAATATAGAATTTGTGCCATTATAATAACAGGTTAAAACAACATAAGCTTATGAAATGGAATGGATAAATGGGGTGACCTTTGAATGAGGGATTACAAACGATGGGAAATAATGAGTAGGTTTATTTGTGCTTTAGCAGGGCTGTCTAATGTGCCTTCTTAAAAATACAACACGGGGCAACATGAGCTGATGAGATGCTGCAACCTTTGGTGGAGTGGTTGGTAAGCTAGGTCAGCTATAACCAGATCTCAGAAGTCGTCTAAAGTGTTTTACAGAAAGAACTCACAACTCAACAGGGCCAGACACTCTGTAATGATCTGCACAGATTTACTATAATGTGCTACATATTAAGTAGCCTATAAGTTTGTTTACAGAGCGTGTGTCATTTGATCACTGTCGCTTGCCAATGGTAGAACCACTACAACACATCTAGACTTGGAGAAACACACAAACAACAGATCCCTTCAAATCCTAAACTGCAAATGTTTGATATTTTAACTTATTCGTTTGAGATCTGTTTATGGTCAAAGATAAACACAGAACCTAATAAACCCGTCCTGATGGTAATAAGTCGTTACGATGATATGAATTTATTTAAGCTATTTTGTCTCCGTTTCCTTACACGTCCGTTTAAAGTAAAATAAAAAAGGACTAGGTTACGAGAGCTTATTTAAACCAGAAATACACATGTGCTGTGCGTCTTATTATTCCTCAGATTCTTACTGTTGGTGGTATTAAATGTGGATAATGAAATGCGTCAGAATTCAGATCTTTTTTATTCATAAGCCACAGGCTCTCTTATTGATTTTTACATTTCTGCCCATGACTCTGTTGGACTTGACTATGCTTATGTGGTCAAAATCACCACTGAAACTTGTATCAATGTATTTTCTGATTATTCTGTGTAATATTATAAAGGATTAAGAAACTTCATATAGAAAAGGCAAATCCGATTCGGCTGATAGGTTTCTTAGTCAGGTCCAGTTAATACTCAAGCAGCGGTTGCAGATGAAAGAGAACTTGCATGTATGTAATTGCATGTATATGAGAACACGGCCTAGGTGAGTACTGGGGGACACAGAGTACATTTAATGTGGCTATGATGGGAAACGTTCACGCGATCAGTAGCAGTCCTTCAGCGAGATTGTGGAGATGGCAACGAGGGTCTTGGTGGGTCCCCTGTAAGAGTAGTGCTGCTTGAGTCCTTGCAGTTTTGTGAGTCTCGATGGAGCATAACCTTTTGTCCATGTTTCTCTCTGTGCGTATCTCAGGCGAGGCAGGCGTTCGCCCCTGCCCTGGGCTGGGTGGGCGGAGACGGGCTTCAGCAGGCCGCCGGAGAGACTCACCCTGTCCAAGAGACCACCTTCCATGTGCCTCCCCACCAGCCCAAACCCTTGCACCCCCACAGTTCCCACCACCATCATCACCATCACCACCACCACCATCACCACCCCCAGCACGGGCAGGGCCCGGCGCGGCCGCGGCCCAGACTGTATTCGCCCTCGCACAGCGCCTCCACACAGGACTCCATGGAGGTGTCACACGGCCACCTGTCCATGACCTCCCTGTCTTCCTCGGCCTCCTCCTCATCCACGTCCTCATCGTCAACGGGGAACCACCACCAGGCCTACCAGAGCCGCCCGCTGCCGCTCGGCCTGGGCTACAGCCACCCCGGTGGAATGAGCCTCGGCCTGGGTGCCTTCTCCAACCCACGCCAGGAGACCGGCATGGCAGGACATCCCTCCTACCCACTCGCCACGAACTCGGGCCCGGGCCACTACATAGCAGAGACTCATATGGGCCTGCGTCAGGGTCTGGACCGAGAGGACTCGCCCATGGCCGGAGTGTGCGTGCAGCAGAGCTCTGTGGCCAGCTCCTGACTACGCTGAGAACGCTTTTTCCTCTGTGTGTGTGTTTTTAAAACGCTGGTGTTTTCAAAAAAAAAAAAAGTGCATAGAGATTAAAAGCTGCTGTAAAGAGAAGGGAGATGATGACTGACGCTGTAGCGCCGAGCCCCCCATACCCCCCCTCCCCACACACAACCCCACCCCCTCTCCCACCTCCGCGCCACGCGCATTCAAACTCCCCTCTGCTCACTGCTGGAGGCCTCTGTTTAAGTCAGTTACCATTTTTGCTTGGAACATTTTTCAAGTGAATTTGATTTTATTATAAAAGAAAAACAAAATGAAAGTTTCGTATGTTTTCACCTATTCCTTTTCATTCAACTCCTTTTTAATTGCTTATTAACATATGCACCTTCCTGACAGCCGCGAGATTAGGTTTCCGTTTAAGGTCTGGGAGAAGGTCCAGTGGTCGGGGAGACGGACGTTCTCGGGCCCCGTAGTCACCAGTAACGCAGACGCGTCGAAAGAAAAGTCCATCATTTGCAACGGTTACTTTCTCAAATGCTCTCTTTATGTTCTTTCTCAGCAGGCTCGTTATTTGAACGTTTTTTCTTCATGTTGTGCAATTCTATGCTTTTGAGTTTAGCTTTCAGAGCAGCAGCAGCAGCATTAGGAGAGAGAGAGAGAGCAGGTGCGGCGTGTGGGTCTCACCTGTAGGGAGAGGACGCGGTTTGCAAATCTCTCCCCTAGAAGAGCGCAAGCGTGTGGGCCTGTCCCATGACATGGTGCAGTTTGCGAGTCTCTCCCCTAGAGGGCTGTCTATGGGTCCCAGAGCAGCAGCAGTGTGCTGGTGTGGAAAGGTTAGTGAGGAGCTCTAAGGTGGGCAGTGGAGCAGGCAGCCTGGTACCGGGCAGCAATGGACAGCAAGTTTGAAATATGGCCTTATCACGCACTGAATGAAGAGAAGCTGGACGTTACCCTTAAAATGAAAAAGAAAAAAATAGCTTTCCTGTATTTTTTAAAGTCTGGAGTACACTTAAGTCTTTACATATGGAGAAGTAGGAAACAGAGTATGAGAATGGTTATTTGAGGCCTTCCTTACCTAGATTTTTTTTTTTTGGCTGGGCCTTGTGAATTCACAGAAGTAGTATTGCAAGTCGAATGGAGTCGAATTGAATCAGCTACTACTGTGTCCCTTACTGCTTTACTGATCTTCATTCTTGCTTTCCTCTTCTTTCTCTTCTCGCTTCGTTTAAGTTTGTTGGTTTCGGCATGTGAGTTTACTTTGAGCCTCTGCACATTTTTAATTTTGTGTGTGTGTGTGTGTGTGTGTGTTCTGTTCACCCTGGAATTCTTAACATGCAGAAGTTTGTGTGACTGCTTTTTAATTATTTTTATTTTTTTGCCTCACAATTATGCTGTGAATTTTAGGAGAGTTTATTTTCCCTTTTGATAATTTATTGTACCAAAGCAGTTTTTTTTTTATATAGCACATAGATGTCTGTAACCAATAATGTAGCAGTTGTGCACTTTGAAACAAGGTGTATCAGACCCTATTTTATTTTATTTGTTAATTTTAATTTCCTTCCCTTTTTTTTTTTTGTATTTTTTAAATTGTCAGTAAACATGGCTGTATCTGTTGCTTTGTTGAAACTGGAACTGTTGTTTAACACGGCACATTCACTGAGAGCTGGATCCCGAACGGTATCAATTGTTTTATTCTTTTTTTTTTTTTTTTTTTTTTGTCCCTGCCCTCTTTTTTTCATTTTATTTTTTTTTTTTGACACCAGAAAACACAGAAAAAATAACTCTTCCTTTTTTAAATTTTTTGTTTGTGTGAGGTAGCTTTTAGTTTCGCTTCTCTCTGTGAGATGGAGGGAGGGTCGATGCCCATGCTGTTGGCTGCTCTGCGGGTTCCAGAGCTACAGGGTCAGCTGCTGACCGCCTCGATGCTAGAGCGTGACCCTTTCGGCCCTGCGGCGGAGTGCGTCTCCGAACAGACGCCTTTTCTTTGAGGTGCCTGATTTTAAGTGGGTTCCGCTGCCTTAAGCATTCAGCTACACCGTTCTCCTGAACGAACAGCAAACGGGGCCCCCCACCCCACCCCCGCATTCAGGTTCATATTCAGCCTGCCCCACCAGGCTCAGACAGACAGCTGGGGTGTGGGGGGTGTGTGTGTGTGTGGGGGGCGGGGTTGGACAGGGGCGCAGGGGTTGAGATGTGTAAGGACACAGCCTGGTCTACTGAACTGTCTCTCTCTGTCGCTCGCGCTCTCTTGCTTTGTCCCTTTTGCTAACGGTATCCTCATACCTCGCTCTCTGTCTTGCCCTGTCTTGCTCGCTCGCTCGCTCTGTCTTTCGCTCCCTCTCTCGCTTGCTCTCTCCATGTGAGTGTGATGATGATGATGAAAATGATGCTGATGATGATAAATGATGATGATGATGATGATGATGATGCCTATAAATACAAGGTAAATGGTCCTATAGGGTTCTTATTCTCGGCCAGCAGCAGAGGACAGCTAATGGGAGGAGTCCATGAAACCCAGGCTTCAGGTGTTTACTTTGTGACCCCATTTTAATAGCTGAAATAGAATTTATGTACATATTTATATTTTTTTAATAAAGGAAGTTTAGAACTCACTACTTTTTTCCTAATGGTATTTTGAGTACATTTAAGTCAGCTTGGTGACCATGCAGTGGAACTCTCTGTGGTAGTCAATGGGTATCAGTGCTTCCAGCCCAAAGTAGTTGACAATGCCAGTACAAATGCAAAACTCTAGGGTTTAAAATCTTAACAGGAGAGTAGATCTTCATACCTTAAATATAATAGACAGGGTATAGTGTGTGGATGTGTGTCTACAATTCGAATGACGGCAGTGTTTTCATATATTCGTATACATAAGAGATTATGTATGCCTAGTACAGGAAATATTTTTGTTGTGTTAATTTGGCACAAGCTTCAATAAATGGGTCCATGTGGAAAAAAAAAAAGAACGTAGGCTATTGCTGGAGGTGCGTGTCGAAGTGCACAGCGATCGTACACACACACATACAAACACACACCTACACACACAAAGTGTCTGAACCGTGCATCCTCGGATAAACGTCAGCTCTTAGCTCCAAGTTCCACAAACACAACCCCAAACCCACCCACCTCAGGATGAGCGCAGACCCCGCTGCGGCTTCCCCTCTCCCTGCCCCTCACCTACCTCCCTTCTGTGCCCTGATCCCTGAACCCCACCCCCTCACAACTCCCTGCTCAAGGCCTCCACACCCACACTTTAGAGTCTCCACTCCTTCTCACTTTGGTTCCGGGACATCTGATGTGCACTGCAGAGCTGAACAGCGTGGCGGAAGGATAAGTACCTTTTATCCACAGATTGTACGATCAGGACTTTCTGTGTAAAGTAAAATGTTACTGGAAGGCAGAAATGGACAAACCCTTTGTACTATATTCAAGCGGTCTTATGTATGACATAAAAACAGTTGCTTACATTTTTCCCGTCTCCTTCTTTTTCTATCCTGACCAGCTCTCGAAGACCGTCGTCTTGTCTTGGCTGTCTTTCAAACTGCGTTCATGGCGGCAAAGGTCCTGTGGTTATCAGGGGTCTCAGAGTAGGAAGGCTGGTCTACGCAGTCCTCTTCTTCGCTTTGTTGGAAAGGAATACGAGGAGGTGATAACAGGTCATAGGTCACCCCCTGCTCTCAGCCACCTAGGTTCATACGGTGCCAGGTCTGTGAACAGCTTCAACCTCTGGCGGTGAATTATGTAGACCACTGTGCACACGAACCTTGTGCATTCCTGTGTCTGAACAAGCTGTTTTGGTCAAGCGGATCAGACCCAGTGAAACAGTGTGAACACGGAGGGTGGTGTCGAATCAGGCACGTTGGCTGATCCTAGTCCAATTTGATATCGCGATTCTTCAGTCAACGATTTACAAGTATGGTGTGGCATCAGTCTTACCGAGCTGCCTTAGTGTTCATCAGACTTCACATGATACCAAAGAGACCCTGTACACAGCAATCCTGAAGCTCCCAGCCAAGGGAATTCCAAGCTGGTCAATGGTGGTTCCAACTTGGTCATACTGGTTGATCATCTTACCGGCACCCTATAGACAGTATATGCTGGTTTCATTGCTGATCAGCTTAGTAACTTCCCATTGCTGCTGACCAGCATGTCACCATTCGAAACAACCTGTGCTGGTTTATGCTGATGCAACTGGGACACAGTTCCACTTAATCCCTATTGCAAAAAGGAGTCGGTCAACAAGAACCATCGAAATAGCCCAACACCACAAATATCTCCACAAAGAATGGGATTTTTAATGAGCACTGCAATCTCAGAGTCCCTCATAGGAGCAGACCTTTGCAGATCATGTGTAGTCTTAGGTGCAACTAATCAAGAGTTACAGGTGTGCTTGAGATGCATCACATCCAATACCTAGACTAGCAAGGTGGGTTTACGGACTGTGACGTTTGATTGCATGTGAGGTTAGAAGAGAGTTGCCCAAAAAGGTTGAGAGAAGAAACCATCGCCTTGTACAAACAAGTAAAAGGATGCAACGAGATATCAAAGGCACCGAATGTTCCAGAAGCTATCACTGGCTGCCACCTGAGGGGAAACCCTTGAGTGGGTGCAAAAGATCTCCAGAGAGAAGTAGTGGCACTGAGGTTTCAGTTTTCACAGTAAGATGCTGAAGGTCTCCATGCCTGAACTTCCCGACCCAAAAGCACAAGGCCGTGGTGGTTTTGGGATCCTGTTCTGTGGTGCGATAAAACAAAAGCGGAACTTTTCTGGTATATGAATCAGCGGGTGTTGCCGGAGGAGGAAGAAAGAAGCACACGCTGAAAAGAACACCCTGCCTACAGGGAAGCTTGGTGGTGGCTCAGTGATGCTCTGGGGCTACATTGCTTCCTCTGGCGCTGGCGTTCTATCAAGCATCAGGAAATCCCTGGAGAAAACGCATTGGGTCCTGTTCAGGAGGCTGAAGGTTAGGTGCCATTGGACCCGGCCCCAAGCATACTTCACCAAAGCTCCCGAAGAAGGTTCTGGAGTGGCTATCAAAGTCGCCTGACTTGATTCCCATAGAGAACCTCAGGTGGTTTTTGAAGACGGCGGTTGCAGCACGCAAACCCACGACTGTTGGAACTGGAGGCTGGTGCCGTCGAGGAATGGGATAAGATTCGTCAGGAACGCTGCCAAATGGTGCTCTACTATGTTCTAGAGAAGCTTGCTTGGGGCTGAATAATTCGAAGACCGTAGTCGCCATCAAACTTTTTTTTGTGTCGAATCTGGAGAAACCGCACGTAATTGTTTTTGTTTGGTTGATTTATTGCAATTTTGCTAATATCCCTTATTTACGGTTGAGTCAATTTGGTTGCAACTGTGCGTTGTTGTGCTCTGGATACAAGAAGAAGCATGTAGAACTACAGAGTTAAAAGCGTGGGCAGCAGAGTCGATACTGGTGTATGGGGAATAATCATGGATATGTTAAATATCGTCACCGCCAAAGAAAAAAAACCCACATATTTTTCTATTATTTAAACCAGACTGATCATTTACACTGTGTGAAGATGAATGGCCCAACAGGAAAGCTCCAAAATCAGTGGGGATAAATCCTCGGTACATTAAAGGTGCAGTATACTATTCTAGAGAACATTTATAGATATAAGAATTTAGCTGATTTACAAATACGCTCCTCCCTTCAGTGCTTCCCACACGTTTATGGACATACACATTTGACACAAATAACTTTTTTTTTGTTTTTGTTTAAAAAGTTCTTTATAGTCATAAAATCCTTCATAAAGTCCTTTGTCCACTCCACACATTAATACCATGATATGACATTACAGTGAACGACAACACAGCAGGTTATGTAACATTAGCAAACAGGACAAGACTATAGTGACCCATTAGTTCCGTGAACCACAGAAATGAGTTAAGAAGCTAACTAGCTACCGGGTCCAGCAGAACCAGAGCATCATCTTCATCCTTTTGGATGCCTTTCAACTGTCCATGAAGATGAAGTAGGCTTCTTATTTGTCTCAGCCTGTCATTCTAGTTTTTCCCTTCCACCTTAAATGGAGTAGCAGTTAGGCTATATTCTGGTGCCTCAGCTTCTTCCTTGGAAAAACCTTCTTACCTTTTACACTCATTGTCAAAAAGAACAGCTGTACCCAGAAGGAGGTGTGGGATTGCGGTGCTGTTGGGAAGGAAGATAAAGGGGAACAGGATCAATAACTGATGATAAATTTAGACTGATATGATCAATATTTATTGAGCTACACATACAGAAGTCTGTCTCTCAGTATGGCGTCGGGCCGCCGTGTTTACTAACCCAACACGCCAGACGTCTCGGTATGGAGCTGTAGAGGTTCCTAATGGTGTCCTGTGATAATCCATCCCATGCAGCCTGAACATCCTCACACAGTTCCTGCAGATGGTGCGGTAGGGGTGGAGGTGGAGGGACACCAGGTCTTCTGGATGTGTGACAACAAACCGTTAATCTTGGTGCTGACCACGGTGCCTCCACACACGGATTCGTTGGGCGTCTCCACCAAGACTAAAGCGGGACTCGTCACTGAAGATGACCCGCTGCCATTCTGAGTCACTCCATGACAGTCTGGTACGACACCACTGCAGTGTTTGGTGGCGGTGACGTGGTGTTAAGGACAGGCGTGGTGACGGTCTGTGTACATGTAGTCCTGCGTGGTGCAGCCGTCTGCCGATGGTGCTGCACTAACAGGATGACTCATGGAGGACACTGGATGTCTACAATCGTGGCTGATGGGCAGTCAGGTGCAGAGATAAGGCCTGTCCTTGCATACGTCACATGCCCGAGTGTGAATGATTGGCATGCCTCACGATGTCACATCTCACCAAGTTTCATTCCTGTCAGATTCCTTCTGAGTGCAGCTGTTATTTGATGACGAGTGCAGCTGAAGTTAAAGGTGCGGTACAGGATTTAGAGCCAGTACACTGGTGTTATAATCTGGCGTAGGAGGTTCGTTAAGTATCACAGCCACCCAGCTCTACCGCTTTGCTCCCTCCACTGCTCAGCTGCAGGCTGTCTAGTAAATCTGCTTCATTTATAATGAAGAGGCCCTCCTGGAAAGACCACCACTTCGTTTAAGACCCCCAGGACAGGCTGCTCATTCATCTTTAAGGTATGTGTGTTTTGTTGCAGATTGGTCCACAGATAGCGGATTACAGGGTGTAGTCGTCTCCGTTTTGTCTGCGCTGCTGCTGTGGGCTGTCGGTGGCTGTTCCTGGCCTCAGCCGGCTCTGAACGCACTCTGATCTAGGTGAGACAGGACCAGCAGTGAGTCCAGCATACGCGGAACCCACAGAACCCACAGTAACCGATACAGTCTGTCCCCAGTCAGACCCCACTCAGTCAGATCAGGTCGTTCATTTCAGACTCCTGTCTTCTCCAGGTCCTTTTTTTCTTCATTCGGTCTTTCGTATTTTCTAACATTCCTCCTTCTTTCTCTTTTCTCTTTGCCATTTAGTTTGTTCTTTTTTCTCCTTCTTTCTTTCTTTCTTTCTTTCTTTCCTTTTTATTTTTTCCTTTATCTTTCTTTTTTCTTTCTTTCCCTTTTTGTTAACTTTCATTCTCTTTATTTTTACTTTTTTATTTTGTTTTTAATTATTTTTATTTCTTTTTTTATCTTTTTTCCTTGTTCTTTTTTACCTTTTGAATTTTCGTTTTTTTTTTCATTCACACGTTCATTCTTTCTTTTTTCCTTTATTAAATTTTTTATATTTAATTTAATTTTTTATTTTCTGTCAGAACAAAGCCTGTATCATATCTCTGGTTGTCCGGTGATGTCACACAGTGCTGTCAGTGAAGGTGAGTTTTGAGCTCAGGTAGATATGGTTCCGTTCCTGATCCGCTCTGGTTGGTTTCTCTCTGGTTTGCTGGTGAATGACTCTGGACTACTTGGCTCTTGCGTCTCAGTTCTTTCAGTTTTTTTAAGGTTTTATTGAACATCACTGTAAACGCTGCTCATACTTAACGCCATTAAGGTAATACTGTAGATGACCACAAGGTGGCGGTCTTGTCCACCGAGTAAACCTCTCAGCCCATGTACCACAGACCTGAGCTCTGAATGGACTGTGTGTTTAAACTCTCCAGCTCAGACTCAGTGATTTAGAACCTGGTTCAGTAGAAACCCCAGAAATCAGTAAAGTCTGCTTCAGCATCGTCTGTGGTTCTATCAGTGGTTCTGTCACTGGTCCTTTCAGAGGTTCTGTAAGTGGTCTTGTCAGTGGTTTTGTAAGTGGACCTGTCAATGGTTCTGTCATGGGTCCTGTCAGAGGTTCTTTTAGCAGCTCTGTCAGTGGTTCTATCAGTGGTCCTGCCAGTAGCTCTTTTAGTGGCTCTGTCAGTGGTCCTGTCGGTGATTCTGTCAGTGATTCTATCAGTGGTCCTGTCAGTGATTCTATCAGTGGTCCTGTCGGTGATTCTGTCAGTGATTCTATCAGTGGTCCTGTCAGTGATTCTATCAGTGGTCCTGTCGGTGATTCTGTCAGTGATTCTATCAGTGGTCCTGTCAGTTATTCTATCAGTGGTCCTGTCGGTGATTCTGTCAGTGATTCTATCAGTGGTCCTGTCAGTGATTCTATCAGTGATTCTATCAGTGGTCCTGTCAGTGATTCTATCAGTGATTCTATCAGTGATTCTATCAGTGGTCCTGTCAGTGATTCTATCAGTGGTCCTGTCAGTGATTCTATCAGTGGTCCTGTCAGTGATTCTATCAGTTATTCTATCAGTGGTCCTGTCAGTGATTCTATCAGTGATTCTATCAGTGGTCCTGTCAGTGGCTCTTTAAGCAGCTCTATCAGTGGTCCTGTCAGTGATTCTATCAGTGGTCCTGTCAGTGATTCTATCAGTGGTCCTGTCAGTGATTCTATCAGTGATTCTATCAGTGGTTCTCTCAGTGGTTCTATCAGTGGTCCTGTCAGTGGCTCTTTATGCAGCTCTGTCAGTGGTTCTTTTAGCGGTTCTATCAGTGATTCGATCAGTGGTCCTGTCAGTGACTCTTTTAGCGGTTCTGTCAGTGGTTCTGTCAGTGGTTCTCTCAGTGGTTCTATCAGTTGTCCTGTCAGTGACTCTTTTAGTGGTTTTGCCAGTGGTTCTGTCAGTGGTTGGTTCTCCTTTATTTATTTATTTATTTATTTAACTCTGTAGATCCACCAACAACTCTGCACGGCATCTGATGACGTTTTTTACCAAGTTATGTTGGTTTGGGTCCATCATTACATCATTACAGGTACACACAGTGTACAGAGCAACATGAACAGGAAGCGGATAGCGGAGATTGTGGTTTCGTTCCTACAGCAGCGATATATTCTGGGTGAAGGTTCTAATGGAGCTCCAGAGGACTAGTACATATACAAACCCTAAAACAGACCGGATCCTATTTCAGGAGTCTGTACTACCAGCAGAGCACTGTTCCCTGTGTATAAACGATACGGGGTGATCAGGAGCACCGCAGTGGCGCAGTAGCTGAAAGTTAATCGTCTTCTAATGTGGAATATTTAATGAGCTGAGGTTCTGAGGTGCACAGCTAGAGCTGGTTCACTGCATGGTACCGAACCGGTATTATACAGAGGCACGTGTAGGAACATGACTGAGTTATTAGGAACTGGGAAACGGTTCTGAATCCGTTTCTGATCTGAGTTTCCTCAGGGTGTGAAGCCAGTGGTAGCACCGTTTTGGAGGAGTGCTCCTCTTTCAGGGCTCCAGTCCTCGTTTTTAAACACATGTACGCTCCGAGGCGCCCCATGCTGGTGATGTAGTTGCATAATTAAGCAGTTCATTCTAATTGCCAACCGAGAGTATTCCAACTTTCTGCCCCGGGCCTAATTAAACCCGGCTCTCCGCTGTTAAAGTGTCCGAGCGCTAATGAATGGAGGCTTCAGCATCGTGCTGCAGCTCCTCTCTGCGCAGGTGCAGACGGCCCTCACCTAACACGGCTCTGCTAGCGGTCTGTATAATCACACACAGCTGAGGCTGTAATGGCCGGACGGACATTATGAAGCAGCCTGTGAACTAAAGCGCTCAGTCTGATGAAAATCCAATGTTCTCAATCTTACCTGTGCTGAAATGGCCACGTCTCTGGCCTGGAACCATGTGGAGCGGTTATGTAAGTTCAAATAGGCTTTACTTGCTTCGGACCTGGTGCTGGAGCCCCGGGGTCAGGGCTTTAACCCACCCCATTCCAGTTTAATCAGGGGTGGTGTACTGTATACTATATTACTCTTTTCTTCAATGGTCAGGACCCCCACAGGACCACCACAGAGCAGGTATGATGTGGGTGGTGGATCATTCTCAGCACTGCAGTGACCCTGACGTGGTGGTGGTGGTGTTAGTGTGTGTGGTGCTGGTGTGAGTGGATCAGACACAGCAGTGCTGCTGGAGTGTTGAGACACTGTGTCCACTCACTGTCCACTCTATTAGACACTCCTACCTTGCTGGTCCACCTTGTAGATGGACAGTCAGAGACGATAGCTCATCTGCTGCTGCACAGTGCAGTGTTGGTCATCCTCTAGTCCATCATCAGTGGTCACGGGATGCTGCCCACAGGTCGCTGCCCACAGGACGCTGCCCACAGGACGCTGCCCACAGGACGCTGCCCACAGGACGCTGCCCATAGGACGCTGTTGTGCTGTATTCTCAGTCCAGCAGTGTCACAGAGGAGTCCAGCAGCACTGCTGTGTCTGATCCACTCACACCAGCCCAATTGTGCCAGGGGAAGGCTTCCATTAACAGACTCTGTGCCCCAGAAGTCTAGACCCGCGGTTTAGCATTTGGTTCTCGTTTTCAGGACAGCAGAACTGAGCTGAGGACGGATTGGCCATGGTCTTTCCAGATCTCCATCCCTCTAAAAAGCCAGTGATCCAAAAACTGCACTGAAAGTCTTACGTGAGTTTAAGGAAGGTCAACCAGCTTCTGACTTCCTGTACTCAACTTGAGGTCTAAAGGGAGGAACCTCTCCTGACACTGGAGGAATATTTTACCTTGGGGATCTCTACTTTAACTCGGGTATATGGTTGGGCACTTCCTCCAACACGTCTTCTTGGTCCACAGCAAACATAACACTCGGCCTCCCGAAGGCAGAAAGTTTGGGCACCCCTTCCATTTCCAGAAACTAACCTGGAATATGCACATAACCTGTAGCACTGTGATATTCTCCCAATAACTCTGATATCAGACTAACAGGGATAAGCGTGTCTGCCTCAGTAGCAGTAAAATCATGTTTATGCACGCTGACTTTGCTGCTAGACAGTGACAATGAATACCCAATTTGCCTGTTCTTTGCAAGTCATGCACATTTTCACTGAGATATATTCCACCAACATTACTGAAAATGTTGAGGCCAGAACCAAAAGGCATTTTCCCAAAGGGAAACGTTGCTCACATGCAACGCTTTTAAGTACCATCATTTGGTCCATAATAAAGTCTGTTAATATGACATAAACTACCAGGCAAAAGTTCAGACACGGCTCCTCATAGCAGGTCCTGCTTATGTACACCTTAGTGCTTTACTGTAGAATACAAGTGAAGACACCAAACTATAAACTAGCCCTCATGGAATTATACAGTCCACCTTAAAACCCTCCAGAATGGACCTTTACAGGAGAAGGAACCAGCTTCCTTACCCTGCAGTGGAGCTGATAGAACAAGGTTTATTACTAAGCAGGTTTGGAGCGATTCTATTGGTCGGTCCATCATGAATATTCACTAACCTGAAAGGAGAACTAGAGCTTTTACACTGTGCAGAAAAAGAGATCAAAGTTTTTACACCACTAAATATATATTAGAGGTGGAGATATGGAGGAGTATCATACTGTGTACATCAGGAGTAGATGTGGTGGATCAGGATATGGGCTGGTTCAGACTCTCATCAGGTGGAGCTGTTCAGTGTACCACTGTAGAGTCTATAAGATCACCAGCTACATTTATTTGAGACTGTACGTTAGTAATCTCTTCCTTTGTAGTTTTGTTCCAACACCGGCGATACACTGATGCAGTACAGTCGTGTGCCAGACTGACATGGAGTGACTCAGAATGGCAGCGGGTCATCTTCAGTGACGAGTCCCGCTTTAGTCTTGGTGGAGACGCCCAACGAATCCGTGTGTGGAGGCACCGTGGTCAGCACCAAGATGAACGGTTTGTTGTCACACGTCCAGAAGACCTGGTGTCCCTCCACCTCCACCCCTACCGCACCATCTGCAGGAACTGTGTGAGGATGTTCAAGCTGCATGGGATGGATTATCACAGGACTCCATTAGGAACCTCTACAGCTCCATACCGAGACGTCTGGCGTGTTGGGTTAGCCAACACGGCGGCCCGACTCCACCATACTGAGAGACAGACATCTGTATGTGTAGCTCAATAAATATTGATCATATCAGTCTAAATTTATCATCAGTTATTGATCCTGGTCACCTTTATCTTCCTTCCCAACAGCACCGCACTCCCACACCTCCTCCTGGGTGCAGCTATTTTGTAGATTACACATACACATTAGAACTTGTAGGCAGCGTTAGCCAAAGTTCTGGATACGTCCCATGCTAGCTGAGGTCCCAGCCATCCATGCAGCCAATGA
This sequence comes from Prochilodus magdalenae, assembly GCA_024036415.1. Classification (NCBI taxonomy): domain Eukaryota; kingdom Metazoa; phylum Chordata; class Actinopteri; order Characiformes; family Prochilodontidae; genus Prochilodus; species Prochilodus magdalenae. The sequence continues at coordinate 169,986 of JAMWET010000633.1, read as the reverse complement.
CCGCCACACAATGAGAATCTAAATAAGGATCATTAATATTATGATATATTAATGATATATATTATATATATATATATTAATCATATATATACATGATATAATGTGTGAATGGACTCCGGTTGTCTTGGATAGTTTTTTTTTTTTTTTCATAAAAAAGACAAAAACTATAATCTTTAACCAAAGAATGTTTAGATATGGTTTTATTTCATGAGTCTCTTGTGACACAGAGCATTTATAAATCAACAACAACAAAATCAGGATGAAATACCTCTAGAAACACTAAATAAGAATATCGTACCATATTATGGCTTCTTAGTTTAAAGAGTTTAAAAATCAGTATCTAAAGGAAAAGCAGAATGAAGAACCTAGGGTAAAATCATGTTCGGTGTTCCTGACGTAGCACTTCTCCCTAGAAAACAGAGAACGGAGGAGCCAGCGTGTGCGTGAGGATGAGAGGAGGACCTGATGGAGAACCTCAGGTGGCTGATTAGAGGGACTGTGGGGGTGGGGGGCTGGGGGGCGGTGTCTGCTCTCCTCCTCTGGATGGCTTGCGTGAAAGGAGAAGGGTCCCTCGGTGTGTGGAGGAGCAGGAGGAGCAGGTTTAAAGGGCACTTCAGCAAATATAAGGTACGCCGCTACAGCAGCAGCGCACAACACCTCTGTACTCGGGCCGAGGGGACGGGGGGGGATAACCGACCGACTCTGCTTTCAGCCCGTCGCAGCTCAACTCTTCCTCTTAGGACTGCCAAACAACTCTGTCTCTCTCTCTCTGTCTCTCTTTCTGTCTATGAGGCTACCACCTACACTTGTCAAAAGTTTGGGGACACCTTTCCTTGCAACGCTCAGTGTCGTATTACGACGTCATGTTTGGCCCAGAGGGACCATTTGTCATTTGTGCTTGCACACATAGAGGAACTTGTCCTCTGCAGTTGACGCCTCTGTGCAGTGATACACCCACTTACACACACTAGGTGGCAGTGAGCACCCCTATCCACAGCTCCTAGGGAGCAGATAGGGGGCAACTTGCTTAAGGGCACCTTAGTCACATCCTGTTGCCTCTGGGGATTGAACCAGCCACAAGGCTGGTTCCCTAACCTCCAGCCCACCATCTGATTTGATTTGGTGCTAAAAGGTTTGAGTGCTGCAGTATCCCAAAGGCAACACTATCACTTTGTCACATATGACATTGTGCTCCCCGAACAAACAATGAGCCACCGTGTGTGTTTAAGGTGGTGGTTCAGGCTCCTGCAGATGGCGCTGCACAAGGATGATGGGGCTATAAACACCTGCGGGCTGTGAGTGACGGGATCCGTAGATTGGGAAAAGGTGGTACAGTGCAGGGAATGTCTTGTTCCATGTGTGGAAAATGGCTCCAGAGCAGATGTTAATGATTGGCTAAAAGGAGGGACTGCATGTGGGCGTGGCCAAAGACCATAGTGTGAAGGAAGTAGCTGAATCTGCAGGTGTATGGAAGCGTACGGTCATACGGGTCTACCAGTGGCTAAAATCCCAGTCTACAGGGAATTCTCCTCGGACTTGTACCAGGGAAGGCATCCACCAAATCTGGAGCAACTGAACACTGATGTGGCTACATCCAGAAACTTGTCCAGTCCATGCCCCATCCAGTCCCAGCTGTTATTGGACCTGGTGGAGGTATTATATGCTATTGGGTGCAGTTTATTTGCCCACTAAGCTTACTCTGAAAAGCTTTGGTGTCCCCAAACTTTTGACATGCAATGGAAATGCTAAGTGGACTATAAGCTCGAGGGTTTGCAGTAGCAGTATGCAAATCTTGGTCAGATCTAGATGCATATAAATCACCAGGATGCTAAGGATGCAACAGTTCTGTACGTCTCAGACTTCAAATCTACTTTCATCTGTTTCCTACTGGGCCTCTATATCGCTCGGCGGCCTGCTAAGTGTCTCTAATTCGAATCAGCTCCTGGATTAATAGCGGCTGTCCTATCTACTCTGGGTAAGCTAGTATGTCCAGGTGTACTTGGCTAATAATGGGATTCTGTGAGGAAACAGTGTTACATTACAGTCATCCATTACAGATCTATTCACCGTCCTCTGGAAAAAGGAGCGTGCAGAAATGTGCGGATCGTAGCTCGAACCTTTACCGCCATGTTGAACGAAACACCGCTTCCGCTCGATCCTACTCCGATTGCTTTAGAGATCAGGGGGTTGTTCTCTTTGGTTTCTTGCGTGCAGTGGGTTCAACGACAGAAGAAGAGCGAGCGTTCGAGAAGGTCTGAAGGTGTCAGAGATCGAGGTATGATCCCCCGGAACGCGAAGGAAAGTCCTCCACAGCCTTGAGAACGTACGGTAGATGTGAAGCGGTGTATTCTGCTTGCTGTAGAGCGTCTATGGAGGAGAGAGAGCCTACCGGAGGGGCGACTCAAGCTCAGCCCCCGCTGCTAGTGAAGGGGAAAACGTTTCCTCGTATGGCTGCGTCTGCCAGATGACAAAAATGACAATTAAAATAGAAAATATTCCTCAGTCTTCAGGGAGAACATGTGCAAACAGCACACCATGAGTCATCTGGGAGATCCACACTCGCACAGCACCTGAGGCCGAGGGCACACACGCACGCACGCACGCACACATCAGCACACTCTCTTCAGCCTTCTGTTCGAAAGTTAAAGGTGCGAAGTACCAAGAGTCTGTAGAGAGGGGGGGTAAACTGTGGTCGCCAAAAAGTAAACGTCTAAAAAAGGCCAAGAAAAAGGGGCACTTAAAGGAATAGTTTGGTGAAAAGTCAAATGTACGCTCGTTTCAACTCACCCTAAACGTAGTGCATCAGACGAGGCGTGCTCGATGCCTGAAGTTGGCTTCTTCAGTTTCGTATCAGAGTTACGCGGCTAATGTAACACGTAATGGAAGCATGGAGAAGCTTGTTAGCATGGTGCAAGCTAGGGGTGGATGGATCGATACCTATAGATCAGTATGTACTACCAGTCTGGTCCTGGTGTTTACTTTTACCATATCACCGTTCCCTGTGCTATAATATATTTAAATTAATTATATATACAGGGCTGGGTGATACCACTAAAGAATTATAGAATAAATATATAATTAGTGCAGAATATACAGCTCTGGAATGATCAGTTCCTCTAGTTGTACTGGTTCTGGGTTTGTGTTGGACCAGAATCCCTCAGTTCTGTTTGATTCTCTACACTACTGGAAGCATGTCTCCCAAACTCCAGATCAGATATTGTATTAGATCTGTGTATTTAGAAAATCACTAATGACCTCCAGAAGCCTGTTTTTAGAACCATGCTCGCTGTGCGGTTCACCCCGAGCCACACCCACCGCTCGCCAGTCTCTCTGTAGGTCACCTGAGGTCATCTTACGGTGGGTAAGGGACATTGGAATGAGGTGGCGCTCATCACGGTCAGTAGAGAGTGGGTTTGGCCCTCTGCCAGTCTGTAGCTGTGTTGTCCTGTGTGTTGGCTGCTGGACCTTGTTCTTATGAACCAGGCGTTCACTGTATCTGCCACTAAAGCTAGAACCCAACCTTCGGTTCCTCACTGAGACCCTGCTGTGCATGTGGAGATGCTGATTGAAGAAGATACTGGAGTGGGCTTGTATTTATTTCCAGAGCTGTATATATTGAAACTGATCAGGGGGGGTGCTGTTCACTTACAGACCAAGGTGCCTTCAGTCTATATCGGCAGCCCATTTCTATAATAGCCTGTAATAGTTTCAACACGACAAGTAATGTGGAAACCTCACAAACAATTTCCAGAACCAGAAACAGATAAACATGTTAGCTGGCTAACTTGCTAAACCAACCTTGTCCTAACCTTTTTTCGCTGTGGTTTAGTTTAAGTTCGCACCATTACATACAGGTTATAAATCATTTTGTGTTAAAATAGCACCATGGCTAAAACGTAAAGTGATACATGAGCTGTATGTAATGCTGTGAACTTTACCAAACCGACGAGCAAGACGAGGAGACTTAACTCAGTTTTGTTTTAAATGAAATTATCTTTACAGCCAGTTGCTATCTTTTGCTGGAAAGCCCATTTATGTCGTTCTAGCCTTTTCCTTGTGATGAGAAAGAGAAAAGGAGGTGGCTGCCTTTTAATAAGGCGAGTATGGGGCCACGGTGCTCTAATGTTAGCTAGCTATAGCTAGCAAACCTAGCTAGCGTTATCTCCCACTGGCATAGCCAAACTAGCCCTTTGCAGATGCTCCTGATATAGCCTGTGGGGTTTTAGGGTGCTTCTTACTATGAAGCCACGTCGTTGTGTTTCAGCAGTCAGGCTTGTTGTCCAGAAAAGGGCTAACAAAGATAGCTAGCTGTTTAGCTTAGGTAAAGCTAAGGCTAGCTATGTTCGCTTTAGCTGGACGGCACATAAAACAGCTACCAATGAACAGCTACCCAAAGAACACATATCCCAAAACCCAAATACTCAGGTTCAGCCCTAGTAGAGGCTAGCACTGTGGTGGAAACTGCAGGAACATGCAGGCTAACTTGTGGTGGATTAAAATGGACTGAAGTCTGTGGCATAGCTGACTTGAAGGCGAAATTGTTTGGTAGGCGGGTAACAACGAAGATGACCATAACAACCATCATGGATGTAAAGAAGCGAACTTCAGACGTCAGACACGTCTTGGCCGATCGGCTGCATGTAGGCTATAAGGAAAACGGTAGATTTGATTTTCCCTCATGCTGTTGCTTTAAGGTTGTGCAGGATTTTGGAGCAGACATGCACGGTCGGGGGGCAAACGCTGCCCCGTCGCTAACCACCCCCGCACCCACGTCACAGCCTCATGCCGAGGAAGACCCCAGGAGCCCGGGCTAAAGCTTTTGCATCCAGAGTAAGATCAGCCGTGCCTCTCCTACAGCTACCTACCATCCTTTATATACATCATACAGAGTAATCAACTAGAGTTAGTTTTATACATGCGTATATATAAATATATATATATGTGTCTATCTATATATCTATATATATCTATATATCTATATATATATATATATATATATATATATATATATATAGATAGATAGATAGATATATATATATAGGTATATGTATATATATATATATATATATATGTATATATATGTATACATACATGTATGTATATACATATATATATATATGCACACATACATATATATATATATTTTTTAAAAACCCAAAAAAGGTAAAGAAATCCTCGTTCAAAAGGCAGAATATACAGACCGGGTCCAAATCAATGTAGTATCAAACAACCTCCAGTCAAATATTCACTCGTTTCCAACAAAAACGGTTATTGAAATATATGTACAAAAAATACAAATGCAAATGCCCTAGAATAGATCTATATATATTCATATACATATATAGTTTTTTATATCTTTCAATTAAAAATCTGAAAATAATATTATTGTTTCATCTTTAAGAAAAGAAACGTATTCGAAACCATGCAGTTTCCCAAGCCTCCGAGTTCAGTTTCTTTGGGGCAGGGGCGAGAGAGGGCGAGGGCGAGGGCGAGAGAGAAGCAGTGGGAGAGGGAGAGAAGGTAGGAGGGCCATGTGCTCCGCCCGACTTCTTGGGGGCTCTTTCCTGAGCTGGTCTCAGACCTGTGTCCGGCTACACAGAGCAGAGGCAGAGAGCGTGTGTGTGGGTGTGTGTGTGCATTTCAGAAGGTGCAGAGGTCTTAAACTCCTGTCCTGGAGGACCTGAGTCCAGCACAGGTCATTTCACTGCTCACGAAACACCTCGTCCAACTCAGCAGGTCATCACAAGTCGGGCTGCACCATGCAGCAGTGCATCTATTAGCTCCTGTCATAATACAGGTCTCTGTGATACTGAAGGTACAGGTGCAAACGGGCTTCCAGGAACCGCTACATGTTTTATTGTGTGCTCTGAGCATCCTGACCAATAACGCTCACCAGACAAAAAAAGTTTGTCACGTTGCGTGTTTAAGGTTGTAGTAACTTCAGGCTCCTGCAGATGGCACTGCACGAGGATGCTAAGGCTATAAATATGTGCGGGGTGTGAGTGACGGGATCCGTAGATTGGGAAGAGGTGCTACAGTGCAGTGAATGTGTCGTTCCATGTGTGGAAAACGCTCCAGAGCAGATGTTAATGATTGGCTAAAAGGAGCGACTGAGCATGTGGGCGTGGCCAAAGACCATAGTGTGAGGGAAGTAGCTGAATCTGCAGGTGTATGGAAGCGTATGGTTATACGGGTCTACCAGCAGTGGATAAAATCCCAGTCTACAGGGAATTTTCAACTGTGCCAGGGAAGGCGTCCACCAAATCTGGACCAACTCACCAATTCTTTGATGTAAGAGTGTCTGAACATTGATGTGGCTACATCCAGAAACTCGTCCAGTCCATGACCAACCCAGTCACAGCTGTAATAGGTGCTTATGGAGGATGAACAATTACTCATAAATGGGCCCGAGCTTTAATTCCTAACTTGAATCTTTCCAAACCTGGTATCTGGGTGGGTACAGCCAAGCTACCTCCAACCTACCACCGACATACCATTGGTTAGGACTTGAGGAACTGAACAGAAGGCCTAACATGTCAGAGAATCCTCTAGCATGATCAGCAGCTGAGATTGGAATAGTAGAGTTTACCCATCATGTACTGGTTGGTGGATAAGACTAATGGGTAAGACAATAGGTCACTTTAGACTTAGTCCTGAGAGCAGGAGTAGTAGCTTGACCAGTGTGTTTCAGGTGGATGCTATGCATGGAAAGTGGTGGGGGCAGCTCTACGGCAAAGCTCTATACTGAACGAACCACTGTGGAACCGCTACAGGTCAAATACAGGACAGTATGTATGTCACAAGCTATAAGTAAAACATGGCATGCCTGTTACGACCTTCAGTTACCTGTGCTTCATCTAGTCCCCTAGGGGTGCTAGCAGAGCTGAGGTGTTTTAGACCCTTAGGGTTTTGTCATGTGTGGCCTGAAGGCCTAGGAGTAGTTTGGCACTGGCACGAACAATTCTGCATTTGGGCTAAAGCAGGGAAACGGCCGAACTGTGCTGGACACAGGCCTTCCAGGACCAGAGATGACCGGAGTACCCCTGAGAGAGAGAGGCTGAGTGTGTGCTGGAGAGAGAAAGTAAGGAGTGACCCTCTGCTTGGCCCGTGTGCCCCTCCGCTCTACACTTTGGACTCGTTCTCCATGTTGGCGATGTCCCCGTTGCGCTCGGCTTGCTCCTGGCCCACTCCGCTCTTCTCCTTCTCCTGTTCCTCGTCGCGCGAGTCCAACAGGCCTTGCTGGCTCAGTCTGCTGGCCACGCTCCAGGTGAGCGGCAGGCGGGCGCGAGCGCTCATCTCGGCTAGCTCGCGCGCGCTGCAGCTTGGCGTGTCGGTCTCGTAGATTTCGTGGAAGCTGTTGTAGTCGACCTCGTAGAAGCCGTCCTCCAGCGTCAACACGGGCGTGAAGCGGTAGCCCCACTTGATCTCGCTGGCCACGTACGAACTGCGCGCCTGGCACGTCATCCCTGTGGAGAGACAGGCACACATACGCATACTTAGAGGCTGGAATACATGCTCTGTATTTATGTTCATATTATGTGTTATTGATCTGCATAGCTCTTAATGTGTCCATATGTAGATATAGAGTGTCCCATAAACCCAACCAATCAACGGTGAGATGTGCAGTCGTGTGTTAAACCATACAGCCATAACATTAACACCACCTCTACACACTTTATCCATTACATCAGCTCCACTGACCATACAGGACACTCTGTAGGTGTACAGGTCCAGACTGTAGTCCATCTGTTTCTCTGTGTACTGTATTACCCTGTTCTTCAATGGTCAGGACCCCCACAGGACCACCACAGAGTATTATGTGGGAGTGGATCATTCTCAGCACTGCTGTGACACTGACGTGGTGGTGGTGTGTTAGTGTGTGTGGTGCTGGTGTGAGTGGATCAGATACAGCAGTGCTGCTGGACACCTCAGTGTCACTGCTGGACTGAGAATCGTCCACCAACCAAAACTATACAGCCTACAGCGTCCTGTGGGCAGCGTCCTGTGGGCAGTGTCCTGTGGGCAGTGTCCTGTGGGCAGTGTCCTGAGGCCACTGATGAAGGACTAGTGGATGACCAGCACTGCACTGTGCAGCAGCAGATGAGCTATCGTCTCTGACTGTCCATCTACAAGGTGGACCAGCAAGGTAGGAGTGTCATGGACCCTGGCCAGCAGCACTGCTGTGTCTGATCCCGTGAACACACCACCACCTCGTCAGTGTCACTGTAGAACTGGACTACTCTATATCAGTCAGCTTTGAAAAGCCTTCAGCTTCAATGCGTATTCATATTGGTGTTATGGAAGAGCTCACTTTGGCCTATTCGGTTCAGGAGGTGGGCTCGGACCCTTCCAGAGTTGCAGTGAAAGGAGCTCTTAATGCTTCAGCAGACCAAGAGACTCTTGACAATCTCATGCTCCCGACTTTGTGGGACAGTTTGGGGACGGCCCCTTCCTGTTCCAACATGACTGCACACCAGTGCACAGAGCAAGCTCCATAAAGACATGGAGGAGCGAGTCTGGTGTGGAGGAACTGGACTGGCCTGCACAGAGTCCTGACCTCCACCCGATAGAACACCTTTGGGATGAACTAGAGTGAAGACTGAGAGCCAGGCCTTCTCGTCCAACATCAGTGTCTGACCTCACAAATGTGCTTCTGGAAGAATGGTCAGGAATTCCCATAAACACATTCCTAACCTTGTGGAAAGAATTCCCAGAAGAGCTGATAGCTGTATAGGGGGGGCCGACATCGTATTAAACCCTATGGGTTACGAATGGGACGTCACTCAAGTTCATATGCGTGTGAAGGCAGACGAGCGAATACTGGCAGTATAGTTTTCCTTCCACTTATTAATCAGAGTTACATTAATTACACTTCCAGATAGACCGCAGCCCTGTCGCGCAGGCCGCATCCGAGACAATATGATGAAAGATGATGCGTATGAATATCCATCTGTAAATCTTTACACTCACGACAATGTTATTAACCAGAATTACTCCGATCAGACTGCAGTGGTGCTGTTATCACGTTCCGCCACCGTAGATACAGCGGCGTTATTGGGAGATGTGTAATAGGATTCCTCTGGTATACGCTAGACTGGGAAGACAGATAGAACTGCAAAGGAAGGAGGAGCGGAGGGCTGTGTGTGAGTGTGTGTTTGCGGACAAACCGGGCGGCCATTTATCTCAATGGTAGGTGAGAGCAATTATTCAGCACGGAGGTGCGTTTGTCAGCGCAGGGTTCAGCACAGCACTGATCTGCAGTCAGCAGTGATTTACTCAGGAGGTGAGAGAGTCAGCTAACTGTCTTTATTAACGGCTCACCCGGCAATCCATACTGGGGCTGAGTCTCGCCGTTTCTTTGCGCTACGGCCTCGCACAAATATGCAACACACACACACACACACACACACACACACAGTTATATAACGGTTATGTTTGGTAGAGAACAACCCACCCTTTCCTGCCCTGCACCCCCACCCCCACCCACTCACACACACACACACACACACACACACACACACACACACACACACACACTCACATACACTCACACACACTCACATACACTCACACACATACACAGACACACACATACACACACACACATACATACAGACACACACACACACACACACACACACACACACACACACACACACATACATACATACAGACACATACATACACACACACATACACACACACACACACACACACACACATACATACATACAGACACATACATACACACATACACACACACACACACATACATACATACAGGCACATACACACACACACATACATACAGGCACATACACACACACATACACACACACACACACACACACACATACACACACACACACACACATACATACATACAGACACATACATACACACACACACATACATACAGGCACATACACACACATACACACACACACACAAACACACACAGACACACAGACACGCGCAAATGTCCACCAACCTCCATTACACTCTACTGCCTTTAACACAATTACCGTATCATTACCGCAAACTACCTTCAACACAATTACACTAATCCCAGTGATGAGTTAGAAATAGTGGAGGCACTAATTACAAGTACCTGCAGTGTACAGTGTTTAATGCACAGACGTTTAACTTCCACAACCATGTAATTTCAAAGGTGATTAAAGAAAGTAGCATCGCTATTGCCTAGGAGAGACATTAGACTTTATTTGCACATACACGCATACATACATATATATATATATATATATATATATATATACATACTCCCCTAACAAAACATTAGTCACATTGTGTGCTTTAGGTTGTAGTAACTTCAGGCTCCTGCAGATGGCGCTGCACGAGGATGCTGGGGCTATAAATACATGCGGGGTGTGAGTGATGGGATCCGTAGATTAGCTAGAGGTGCTACAGTGCAGGGAATGTCTCGTTCCATGTGTGGAAAATGGCTCCAGAGCAGATGTTAATGATTGGCTAAAAGGAGGGACTGCATGTGGGCGTGGCCAAAGACCATAGTGTGAAGGAAGTAGCTGAATCTGCAGGTGTATGGACGCGTACGGTCATACGGGTCTACCAGCAGTGGATACAATCCCAGTCTACAGGGAATTCTCCTCGGAATTGTGCCAGGGAAGGCATCCACCAAATCTGGACCAACTGACCAATGTTTGATGTAAGAGTGTCTGAACACTGATGTGGCTACATCCAGAAACTTGTCCGGTCCCTGCCCGATCCAGTCCCAGCAGTTATTGGTGCTGGTTGAGGTGTAGTATCTGCAGACGCCTGGAGTTACTACCCAACTTGGGCGCGTACAGACTCTTACACTGACTCGGAAAAGCACCTACCCTGAACACCGAACTACTCTGGACACGGTTTCAGTGCACAGTTATTCCACCAGCCTTCTACACTGTGCTTGAGCTTAGTACAATAGCATCCTAACCCACAGGTGCATTACTGCTTATCTGTATCATCACCCTCCCACTTCCACAACCGCCACCACGCACACCCACCTTCAGTTTCGGACACGGCTAACTTGAGAGTAGCTAAATTCCTGGAGGATTATAAATAGCCACTGCTACAACACACAACCACACAATCCACCAGACAACAAGTTCCACCAGAGCTCCTCTATTCATTTGCTGTTGGTTCATTTTAAATCCAAACTCCTCTCTCGCTCCTGCTCCCGCTGCCACGCGTCCAGAACCTCTCCCGCTCCAGCTCGCTGATGTGGGAGCAGTGTTTACCCCTCCGAATCCTAATGCATATGATTATGAAGACGGTGGGAGCTGATCCTCGATCAGCGGGCCCATTCGGCTAAGCCGGGTAAACGAGGGCCCGGGATTAGCGTCCTGCCTGCGCCATGCCGACTGAAAGGAACTTGGCAGGTAATAGTGAGAGACGGGTCGGCGTGAGGGCCCGATCAGCGCACCCCCTGTGTTATCAGCGGCCAGCAGACTCGCCGCACGAAGAATCCCCCCGCTGGCTAATGCGGTCAGAGAGAAAGGAGGCAGCAGCAACGGCCCGGCGCCATTGAAGCACAGCGCCGCCATTCTTCCTCCGAGATGAGCAAAGCAGAGGCACAAAGGCTTATTGCGGAATGCATACATCTGGATACGAGCACAAAGGAGGGGTGTAGTGTATACACACACACATACACACGCAGGAATGATGGGTAATGGTTGGTCTTGTAGGAGCTGGGGCTTTAGTCAGGCTTTAGTCAGAACCCAAACAGACCATAGCATTGCTGCACCTGTATCTCCATTTTTGTCGATTTTTACTTTTATGCGTCATTTGAACACAGCTGCTGCTGTTTACACTGTGTGAAGGTTTCATGATGAATGGACCGACAGAAATGGTCCAAAACCGCTTGGTAAAAAGTCTGGTTCCATTGACTTCCATTCAAATTGAAGTAGGTTTTTGCTCTCTCCTGTAAAGTTGCCATTTTGCTGATTCTTGTTTTTCTTAGTGGAGAGTCTGCACTGCTCTTTCATAGACCAGACGTTCGCTGGGAGTTTGAGAAAACCATTTGCCGCCGTGGGCATGGAAAAGTTTTTCTCAGTCGATTTGGTTCATTTCTCAGGTCAGAATGGTACTACTAGCAGTAATACTAGCGTTTCTCATTGTTTCACATTTGGCAAATGCTTTTGTACATTCATGCAAATGGTCGTGTACAACTGTCTGCTGTTTTTTGCATTAACCAATGCTCATGTCATGTTTATCAAAATGTGTTCTCCTGAGTGTCTGCTGAATCGTCTTACCCTCCAAAACATTTAGGCTTTAGGTCATTGCCTTGGTCAGTACATGCATAAGTGTTGGACATGTTGTCATAATCTCATAATCTCATAATTTGTACATTTCTATGAATCTTTTTTGGTCAAATTTGGTAATTTATTCTTATTTAATTATCCCTAATTGCTCTCAGGTGAATCCTGGCTTTCAGTGGGAATTTGTGAAGGTTTAGACCCAATGGTCAAATAGCACTCAACCATAGGTCAGAGGTGCATCTCATGAACCTTCAATTGACAAACACATAGAGACACAAAATATTGTAGTGTCACAACGGAAAGACAAGGCCGTGTACAGTGCTGCCAAACAGTTGTTTGTCTTTCCTGAATTTCTATCTGATGTTTATGTCAACAATTTGCAGTCCGAACAATACAGTAAAAGAATGTTACTGTATAAGTTTAATTCCAGGGGAATTTCTTGCTGTTAGTCTCCCACATACAGTCTTGTGTAACTTTGTGTTCTGTGTAAGTCTGTATTTTGTAGGGCTGCCCTCTAGAAGTTGATGAGTCAAATCGTCAGTCGACTGACAGCAGTGACCTTCTTTTTTTCTTCCGTTAAACAGACTACAGCTTACAAAACTGCACAATAACTTTAAGAATGTAAAAAGACATGTTAATAATTATTAAAGGGGAATAATAAATATATATGTAAGGTCTAGCTGGGCTGTGACGCATGCGTGCTAAAAAATTAAATCAACGTGACGACGTGCGCTGGTGGTTCACGGCAGGAAGCTGAAGCTGTGAAGCTGAGAAACACGGGTGGAGTGATGTCTCAGAGAAAGCCTGGAGGAGCTTCTGAAGAAGAGAACCCGAACAAATGAAACCGAATTCTGCTCGTCATTCAGTCAGACGTCCAACACTGCTCCAAACGAGTGAGCTGACTTTCGGTTTAGACGTAAAGGCTGTAGAGGTCCTCCTACTGAAGAAGCTGTTAGAAGTGAAATTAAGAAGCTATAGAAGCTATAAGCGCTAATGTTTAGCATACATACGGCTGCAGCCCGGCGCTGTACCCTGTAACTAAAGGCTCCGGTTCAGATCGATTATCATAAGCCCCGCCTCTTTTAGTTCAGAAATATGTCCCTGTGACTCTGCTGACTTTCTAAATGAGGACATCAGATCTGAACTGTGTGCAGACTGATTTACTGAGTACTAGATAATGTATACGGAAAAATGTGAAGGAATAGTCGAATTGTTGACCAGGACGGGCGAATCCGATTCGACTGACAAAATTCGGGTACAGTCGTAGTATTTTGCTGGTTTTCCACCAGTTCCATGGTTTACTTAGAGTGTACACTGATGCACTGACAACATGAATAAGTATTTTGACTGCCTTGTTCATCAGCAATGACACACAGACCAGACATTCTGATGGCACTGACACTTTGATCAACGTAAATATTTGCTACGGAGGCAAAAACAAAACTGAGCGAGGTACGTGCTTCTGCAGAGTTTTGCTGTTTGCACCAACCGTTTTGAGAAATGCACTTGTTGTACCAAGTCGACTGAGAAAAACTGTAATACCCATAATTCATTGTTTTATGTTTTATGAGGGTGGCTCCTGCTGTAGTACAAGGCCTATAGGCCTAGGTCCTATAGGCTAGACTCTACAAGAACTCCCCGTGTTCCTAGTTCCCCATGGTATCTGGAACCAAGATGTTGGCAGCAGATTCGTGTCCTTAAGTCCTGTAAGTTGGAAGTTTGAGCCGCCACTGGCTGCACTCAGATTCAGGTTTGGAAAATTTGGAGGCCAAGGAAACACCTTGAACTCCTAGCCATGTTCCTCAGGATTCCTTCCTGCAGGGAGCAACATCCTACTGAAGGAATCCACTGGCATTGGGAACACCGTTGGCATGGAGGGGCGGACCTGCTTTGGCACATGTCATAGTGAACACCGCAAAAAATGAGATCTTAGCAAATCAAACGATCTTAAAGCTAGTTGATATATCCTATATTTCTCGTTTTAAGATGTTGTGGGCTTATTATAAGAATATATATCCTATTTTTAATAAAACATTCTTTTTTAATTGGTTTTAGTAAGACTGATTTTCTCACTATATTGCCAGATAATTTTACTTTAAACAAGGAGCTGGACACGTGCCAAATTATGTGTAAAAATTTGGCGTACTAAAATTACTTAAAACAACTGGAAATGAGGTAAAATCTAAAAACTAGCTTAAGACTATCTTAACATGAGAACTGTAATATAATTCATCTAGATAGAAGATCATTTTACTTGCTAAGTTATATATTTTTTGCAGTATTTATTAAATATTTGCATTTGATAGTTCATGTTGCTCATGAAGGTGCTGTTAGATACTTATACACTGCAAAAACAGATCTAGGCAAGTAAAATGATGCTATATCTGCTTAAAATATCTTTACAATTCTCATTTTAAGATTGCTGTATGAGTATTTAACCTAATTTCCAGGTATTTTCCACTTGTTTTAAGTGATTTTAGTGAGACATTGTTTTTCATTATATTGGCAGATAACTTTACTTACTTTAGGGAAAAGTTTTATTTGATAGTTCATCAAGTTGCTGTTAGATACTTATACACTGCAAAAAATAAGATCTTGTCAAGTAAAATTATCTGGTTGAAATATCTTAAAATTCTCATTTTAAAATTGTTGTGTTTTAATATTTAGATCATATACTTCTTACAAGAAACATGCTAAAATAATATCTAATAATATCTAATATAATTATGAATACATCTACCAATATAGTCCAAAAATATTTACACTTAAAAACAAACAAGTAAAAACTGCAGGTAAAAGGATTCTAAAAATGTAAACTAAGATTGTTCTACTTGCTAAGATATACTTTTTGCAGTATGAATTAAATGACTTAGATACGTATACACTGCAAATAAATTAGATCTTAGCAAATAAAATGATTGTATAAGTTGTATATATCTTGAAATTCTAATTTGACGATTTCTATAAGCTAATTTTAAGATTATTTGACTTCCAAATTTGAATTTCCAAACATTTTTACTTGTTTTAGTTGATGCTAGTAAGTTATATATACATACACACACACACACACACACATATATATATATATATATATATATATATATATATATATATATATATATATATATATACATTCACACAGATCATTTTACTTTAAGAAATGTGCTGTAAACAAGCCAAATTATTATAGTTGGATAATCAAACTATATCAAACTATAAGCAAAACGTCTTGAAATTCTAAAAAATAAGAGTTTTAAGATCTATAAACTAGATATGAGATTATTTTACCAATTAGTATCTCATCTTTTATTAGTCCCTCCTTACCTCCATCTCCTCTCAGTTGATCATGCATATTGTGGGGTAAAGGAGCTAATATTAGCCAAGTCCATTAGCCAAGCCAATAGAGCAGGTTTGTAACCTCTGTGGCTCCACCATGTGAGGCTACAGTGAAAACTTTACAACTTTGCAATGCTGAAATAATAAAGTTATAAAATAATTTATTATCCTGTTTATTATTTTTACCTTTCATATTTACCAGATCTGACAAGGGGAGTCATACAGAGCTGCCTAGGGTCATGCAGCCACCAGGGGGCCACCTAATAACTTCTGGGTGACATTCTTACTGTGCACATTAAAGAGTGAAACCGGAATATGTGGAAAGTGAAGCACTGCGCCAGTATAAAAGTGACGCTGTCGGCTCTGACACCAGGATTAGATCCCGCTAAGCTTACAGTCTGACGGGTCTGAATTCCTGATTAGGAATTTTGGGAACGTGATTTGGAACGTTGGGAACAGTGATAAGGAGCGCTGTGAACACTGACTGGAAGCGCTGGGGAAAGGGACTGGGAATGCTGGTAACAGTGATTGGGAGCATTGGGAAGAACGACTGGGAGTGTCGGAACTGTGACTGGGAGTGTTGGGAACATAGGTAGAATGGGAAACAGCGATTGAGAGTCCTGGGAACAGTGATTGGAAATGTTGGGAACAGTGATTGGGAGTACTGGAAACCGTGATCAGGAATGTTGGGAACAGTGATTGTACTGTGATTGGCAATGTTGGTAACAGTGATTGGAAGTGTTGAGAACAATGATTGGAAATGTTGGGAATAATGATTGGGAGTGTTGGGAACAATGATTGGGAGTGTTGGGAATAATGATTGGGAGTGTTGGGAACAGTGATTGGAAATATTGCAAATAGTGATGGAAGTGTTGGGAACAGTGATTGGGAATGTTGTAAACAATGACTGGGATTTTGGGAACAGTGTTTGGAAATGTTGGGAACAGTGATTGGGTGTACTGGAAACAGTGATCAGGAGTGTTGGGGACATTGGGAGTGTTGGGAACAGTGATTGTAAATGTTGTGTATGGTGATTTTCAATGTGGGTAACAGTGATTGGGAGTGTTGGGAACAATGATTGGGAGTGTTGAGAACAATGATTGGAAATGTTTGGAACAGTTATGGAGGTGTTGGGAACAGTGATTGGGAGTGTTGGGAGACATTTTATAGGAGTGTTGGGTATAATGTTTGGGAGTGTTGGGAACAGTGTTTGGGAATGTTGAAAATAGTGACTGGGAATATTGTGAACAATGACTGGGAGTGTTCGGAACAGTGTTGGGAAATGTTGAAAACAGTGACTGGGAATGTTATGAACAATGACTGGGAGTGTTGGGAACAGTGTTTGGGAGTGTTGGGAACAGTGTTTGGGAGTGTTGGGAACAGTGTTTGGGAATGTTGGGAACAGTGATTAGGACCTTATCTTGAACACAGAGTGCTCGGCAGTGGAATCAGCAGGAAGGTGTCAGGAGGCCTTTGACCTTCAGGTGAAGCAGGCGAATAGGTTAATAAGGTGGTGCGGGACGGGCGCTGCTGGTGCGGCTCGTTTCTCCTGCGCGTGCTGCTCGAGCTCAGGGGCGCGTGCGGTTAGCTGCTTTAAGATGGCACATATGTGCATGTTCTGCTCTCTCATCGCCTTGGCGACAGGTCAGCCGTGAATGCGCCACCAGCTGTTCTTTTTATTCCTCGCCATGGCCCTCGCTCCTGCCGACCTCGACGTGCTCACGGACTCTCACTGTTGCCGGGAGCAACACAGGTTGCAACAGAGTGCTGTATGTGTGTGTGTGTGTGTGTGTGTGTGTGTGTATCACCTCTGTGTGTGCACATGCTGGAGCCTCACAGATAGGAGACCTGATACGGCTGATACTGTTTCGAGGAGGAGGACAATTTAGATAGACTATTGAATATATAGATATAGATATAGATATATGTTCATAATGTCTTCAAAGTCCTGCAGTTTTTGAGACCTGGACACCATTCCAACTCCAGAATATTCGTCGGATCGGGAATGGTGTGCCGGTATACAGCTATTTGATCCAGAATTTTATTTTCATTGAGAATGAATGGAATGGAAAAGTACATGCCCATTTACTGTAGTTCTGCTTGACCCACAGACACCGTTTCACATACGCTACCTCAGGGCACACCCCCGAACACATACTCAGTGTTGGTTTAACCCACACTCATCTATTTCTCCTTTTCCCCCAATCCCTTTCCCCCATAGACTCCCATTCATTTTCATCAGTTCAAACCCTATTGTCTCCTTAAGGTCACAGCCACCAAACTGCATGTACTCACTCTGGGCAGATCCCCTAACTCTAATCCATAGCCATACTGACCCGCACTCCTCTACTGTATGTGTTGTTTATTCATCCCTCATTCATTCCATAGACTCCCATTCATTTTTAACCCTACTCACACCCTACTGTCGTCTTTAAGCTACAGTCACCATACTGAATGTACTCACTCTGGGCAGATCCCCTAACTCTAATCCACAGCCATACTGACCCACACTCCTCTATGTGTTGTTTATTCATCCCTCATTCATTCCATAGACTCCCTATTTTTAACCCTACCTGAACCCTACTGTCTCCTTTAACCCACACCCACCATACTGCAAGTACTCACTCAGAGCAGATCCTTAATCTCTAACCCACAGCCATACTGACCCACACTGCTCTATATGTCGTTGATTCATCCCTCTTTCCTCCCATAGTAGCCAAAGCCTAGCAGGAAGTGGGAACCATTTCAGCTGTGCAGCCATTCCATGTTTTCCTTCAGGAAATGTACTGTGAACTGTAGTTCTTTTAATTTTGTATAACAAAGCATTCTTATGTCTGCACACATTATCATGTGCAGTACCATGATAAGTTCTCAAACTTTACTGCACCTTCATATTGATTTTGAGTTCAAGAAATTAGAATGAATTGAACTGTAAAGAATTTGCGATTGGAATGATTGGAAATGTTGGGAACATAGACTGGGAGTGTTGGGAACAATGATTTGAAATGTTGGGAACAGTGATTGGAAATGTTGGGAATAGTAATGGAAGTGTTGGGAACAGTGATTGGGAGTGTTGGGAGACATTTCATGGGAGTGTTGGGTATAATTTCTATTGGGTATAATTCCTATTGATTTTGAGTTAAAGAAATTAGAATGAATTGAACTGTAAAGAATTTGTGATTGGAATGATTGGAAATGTTGGAAATAGTGATGGAAGTGTTGGGAACAGTGACTGGGAGTGTTGGGAGACATTACATGGGAGTGTTGGGTATAATTCCTATTGATTTTGAGTTAAAGAAATTAGAATGAATTGAACTGTAAAGAATTTGTGATTGGAATGATTGGAAATGTTGGGAATAGTGATGGAAGTGTTGGGAACAGTGATTGGGAGTGTTGGGAGATTTTGAGTTAAAGAAATTAGAATTAATTGAACTGTAAAGAATTTCTGATCATTTCGGAATGATTGGAAATGTTGGGAACATAGACTGGGAGTGTTGGGATCAATGATCGGAAATGTTGGGAACAGTGATTGGAAATGTTGGAAATAGTGATGGAAGTGTTGGGAACAGTGATTGGAAGTGTTGGGAGACATTTCATGGGAGTGGGTGGGTATAATTCCTATTGATTTTTTAAACTGTAAAGAATTTGTGATCGTAATGATTGGAAATTTCAGGAACAAGGATTGGGAATTAATTAACCTGTAAAGAATTTCTGTCCTGTGCACATGTACAGTCAAACGGGTGTTGTCTTGCAGTGGGTGGGGCGTAATACATGTAATACACGAGCCTGCTACTTCATCAGGTACAGCTCCCTATGTCTCCTCTCACTGTCCATCACGTCAGCTCCACTTACCATATAGGACACTCTGTAGGTGTACAGTTCCAGATTGTAGTCCATCTGTTTCTCTGTATACTGTATCACCCTGTTCTTCAATGATCAGGACCCCCACAGGACCACCACAGAGCAGGAACGTCATATGGGTCACATCTATGTTCTTTATCCCTTCCTGGTTAACATGTCCAAAATAAAACCAGGCGTTTGATTAGCTGTGCTCTGCTGACCTTACCAGAAAGCAACTCAGCACCATCAAGTGGACACTGGGGGATGCGGTGGGGCCTATCCCAGGGCTCACTGGGCGGAGGCAGGAAACACTCTGGACAGGCTACCTGTCCATCGCAGGCCAGCCACACATTCACTTGTCATTCACTTACTCACTCATTCACACCTAGGGCTTTGTTTCCCAGGTCACCTGACTGCATGTCTTCGGACTGTGGGTGGAACACCGAAAGGACCCCGGAGGCCCAAGCTGGGAATCGAGTCCAGGCTCTCCGATAATAAGGTGACAGCGCTACCCACTGCCCCATGGTGGCGTCCTATGTGCAATGTACATGATAAATATATAATATATAATACTGATATGTAGCATCGGTGTATAGATACACTGTTGCCAAGCAAATTATCGCAATAGTAATACGGCATATTGATTTTTCACCCACCCCTAGCATACATACAAGGAACTAGGGAAGCATGGTGCAGCTTAACTGCCACATATAAATATGACGTGCCGTAATGTATCTCTTGATTTCATGACATTCCACAGGAACGGATCAGCAGTCTGACATACTGTCTCTCTCTAGGAAGTGTGTCTGTGAACAAACTGCTGACGAGGCGTTATCTCACAGCTGTTGTAGAGCCTTTCTCGCTGCTGTGGAAGATGCCCGTCTGAAGCGATGGAAGCGATGGCTCCATTTTTTTTCTCCTCGGCCGTCACGATTCACAATCCAGCACCGTCCCTGTACTCTTTTGAGGCCCAACAGCTGAACTGAGTGGAATCGTGTTTCGTTCTACAGCACCTGTGGTGCTACACGGCCCAGCACTCACACGCTGCTCAATCTTTCATAAGCGAAGGCACAAAGCTCCAAGAGCTAACGATACCGACGGAGGTACAGCATGGCCTTCGATAAATGGCTTCCTTATCCCAGAGAGAGACAATGATATACTGATACACCCACCAGCTACTTCATTAGGTCCACCTCCTTGTATCTGCACTCATTAGTAGTCCACCTGCTTCTCTGTGTACTGTATTACCCTGTTCTTCAATGGTCAGGACCCCCACAGGACCACCACAGAGCAGGTATGATGTGGGTGGTGGGTCATTCTCAGCACTGCAGTGACACTGACGTGGTGGTGGTGTGTTAGTGTGGGTGGTGCTGGTGTGAGTGGATCAGACACAGCAGGGCTGCTGGAGTGTTGAGACACTGTGTCCACTCACTGTCCACTCTATTAGACACTCCTACCTTGCTGGTCCACCTTGTAGATGGACAGTCAGAGACGATAGCTCATCTGCTGCTGCACAGTGCAGTGTTGGTCATCCTCTAGTCCTTCATCAGTGGTCACAGGACGCTGCCCACAGGACGCTGCCCACAGGACGCTGCCCACAGGACACTGGCCACAGGACCCTGCCCACAGGACGCTGCCCACAGGACGCTGCCCACAGGACACTCCCTACAGGACACTGCCCACAAGACGCTGCCCACAAGACGCTGCCGACAGGACCCTGCCCACAGGAGGCTGCCCACAGGACACTGCCTACAGGACGCTGCCTACAGGACGCTGCCTACAGGACGCTGCCCACAGAACGCTGCCCAGAGGACACTCCCCACAGGACGCTGCCCACAGGACACTGCCTACAGGACGCTGCCCACAGAATGCTGCCCAGAGGACACTCCCCACAGGACGCTGCCCACAGAACGCTGCCCAGAGGACACTCCCCACAGGACACTCCCCACAGGATGCTGCCCAGAGGACACTCCCCACAGGACACTCCCCACAGGATGCTGCCCAGAGGACACTCCCCACAGGACACTCCCCACAGAACGCTGCCCAGAGGACACTCCCCACAGGACACTCCCCACAGGATGCTGCCCAGAGGACACTCCCCACAGGACACTCCCCACAGGATGCTGCCCAGAGGACACTCCCCACAGGACGCTGCCTACAGGACGCTGTTGTGCTGGATAGTTTTGGTTGGTGGACCAGTCCAGCAGTGACACTGAGGTGTCCAGCAGCACCGCTGTATCTGATCCACTCACACCAGCACCACACACACTAACACACCACCACCACGTCAGTGTCACTGCAGTGCTGAGAATGATCCACCCCCCACATACTACCTGCTCTGTGGTGGTCCTGTGGGGGTCCTGACCATTGAAGAACAGGGTAATACAGTATACAGAGAAACAGATGGACTACAGTCTGTACCTGTACACCTACAGAGTGTCCTGTATGGTCAGTGGAGCTGATTTAATGGACACTGAGTGTAGATACGTGTATATATACAGATACTAATAATGCTAGTAATAATAATGACATGCCCGGTGCTGGACCCTTTAGATAACAGAGTTGTGTAACATCAGTGGGTTTTCCTGCTGCTCACATGCTCTCTCACTCTCCACACTGTCTCTATGGCAACCACTCTCACAAACCACTCAAAATAGAATCACAGTTGCTGGAAAAGCAGAATTCTCGACTGATCGTTCCACCCAAGATGCAGAAATCAACCCGTTTCAGGCTTTATTTAGTAGCCGAGGGCTTGTGATGATCGGAACGCTGAATCAAAGCTGGCAGAACAAAGAGGCTGATGTTTTCTCCTCGATCGATGAAGCATTGCTCCAGGTACTGCAGACCAGCAGCGTTAGCCATCTTAACTCTCCCCTTAAAATACACAGGGCTTTAAGACGACCCCCCCCCATC
The DNA here is from genome assembly GCA_024036415.1 of Prochilodus magdalenae. Classification (NCBI taxonomy): domain Eukaryota; kingdom Metazoa; phylum Chordata; class Actinopteri; order Characiformes; family Prochilodontidae; genus Prochilodus; species Prochilodus magdalenae. The sequence continues at coordinate 147,622 of JAMWET010000633.1, read as the reverse complement.
CTCTGAGAAGGACCACTGTTTGACCTCTGTGCCCTTTGGCATTCGTGTGTCTCAGTGCAGTCAATGTGGCCAGGCTTCCTCATGAGATGTACACTGAAACAGGGTGCTTGTATGTGTGTGCGATGGAGAAACAGAGAGAGAGAGAGAGAGCGAGAGATAGAGAGGGAGAGAGAGAGAGAGAGAGGGACTGAGAGAGAGAGTGAGCTTGGGAGTAGAATGAAGAATCCTGCCAGAGACAAAAGCGGAGGACTGACTCAGACATGACAGCTGTCCGTGAAATCTAAAAACAGCTGCAGGAGCACGTTAGAGCAGAAGCTCGGCCTTCAAAACGCAGGAGTGCCAGCGCACACACAGAGACGCTCACGCGCTCAAGCCCATCGATCTAATCCAGCTCTACTGCATTTAATATGTCATCTCTCTTTCGTCGCTACAGTAGGCCCAGCGTATTCCCTCTGAACCAACTTCAGCTGACTCAGAAGCAAAGATATACTCACTCGACAAAAACTTGGTCACCAAGGTGGTAGTAACTCCAGGCTCCTGCAGGTGGCGCTGCACGAGGATGATGGGGCTATAAATACCTGCGGGGTGTGAGTGACGGGATCCATAGATTGGGAAGAGGTGCTACAGTGCAGGGAATGTCTCGTTCCATGTGTGGAAAACGCTCCAGAGCAGATGTTAATGATTGGCTAAAAGGAGGGACTGTATGTGGGCGTGGCCAAAGACCATAGTGTGAAGGAAGTAGCTGAATCTGCAGGTGTATGGAAGCGTACGGTCATACGGGTCTACCAGCAGTGGGAAAATCCCAGTCTACAGGGAATTCTCCTCGGAATCGTGCCAGGGAAGGCATCCACCAAATCTGGACCAACTGATTGTGTGAACATTGGTGTGGCCTACATCCAGAACCTTGTTCAGTCCATGCCCAATCCAGTCACAGCTGTTATTGGAGCTGGTGGAGGTATTACATACTGTTAGGTTTGTTTCAGAGACAGGGGACTTCCCAATCTATGGATCCCGTCACTCCCGTCACATCATCCTCATGCAGCGCCATCTGCAGGAGCCTGAAGTTACTACCACCTTAAACAGGCAAAGTGACTCATTTTTGGTCTGGTGAGCTTACATAACCACTCAGACAGACACTTATCCTTCGCTCTTTCTCTCTGACAAAGACTTCAAACAAACCCTGACACAAAAAGAAAAGAGGGTGAGTATAGACATGAGCTCTTCCTCTCTTCCTCTCCTCGTCTGATGCACAGTGTACATGTGTTCGACTTTCATAATCTCAAACATGCTGGAAAAGCAAACAGGGCAGGGGGTTGTCTGAGCGTGCTCCCTGTGGACCCGTGGCTCTGTGTGTTGGATGTTGTTAAACCCTTTGAGAATGACTCACTTGCATTATGCTTGCCTCACTGACTTAACATGAGCCACCACAGCCTCCAATTCTCCTCCTTCCAAGAAGCACGAACTCTGCTCCCAAGTTTAAACTCTACAGGCCACAAACTCAAACCCCAGTATCTAGTGGAGGAAACCTCGGTTGACCAGTAACCCCGAACTGTAGGATGCACCATCTCAAACTCCACGTCTTAGTCATGGGCTGGAGGTTAGGGAACCAGCCTTGTGACCGGAGGGTTGCCGGTTCGAGTCCCTGAACTGACAGTAACGACTGAGGTGCCCTTGAGCAACTGCTCCCTGGGTGCCGTGGATAGAGCTGCCCACTGCTCCTGGCAGTTGTGCTCACTGCCCCTAGTGTCTACTCAGAGAATGATTGGCCTCACCGATTTGGATTTACAGTCAGTCATCTAAGAATTTCCAGTTGTAACCCCTTAGAGTCAACTCAGATAGCCCCACCATACAACCTAAGCCCCACCATCATCTGCCAATTGTAACCTGCAACAACCCCAAACTCATCCACCATGTAACCATAACAACTGGCCATCCAACAGCCTCAACCTCAACTACCCAGCGACACATTAGCACGGGAACGGTACAAGCACGTCAGAACATCAGCACATGGCCCCAACCTCGAGAACCTCAAATTCCACCACCCAAAAACCTCACACGGTGCCTTCACACCGTCATACTCTTCAGACTACAGTACAAACTTCAGATGTTTACCATACCTGTTCCTAACAGCCTTGAAGACCACCCCAACCTCAAACTCTGCCCTACGCCTACACGGTTTCATTACCTCAAGTCCCTCAAATCTGATCCCAGAACAGCCTCAAAACTCCAGGCCCAATATTCCCAAACTCTGCCTCTTCCCAAACTCTCACCAAGCACGTGAGCGTACACTGTACTACTAGGCCCCTAACCCGGCCCATCCACAGTCTCATTTCGTCGCTCACAGCTTATTGGCTTGGTCCCAGCAAAAGGCCCATTAGGACCACCGTTCCCATGAGAGCATGCGATTTCTCCCTCGGCTGCAGATCATTCCGTATTCTTTCATTTACTCCCGGAGGGAACACTTCGCCTCACCTGTGGTTCACAGCTCGGACAGCTGTGGCCTCAGATCTGCGGCTAATGAAGGATCATCTGCATTCTGCGCGCCGGTGTAGCTCACCTCGCTAAAGGCCTCGTAAAACAGTAATCTGCAACAATTACCCTGAAAATCTGAGGCTCGCTTCCAATTAGCCTGGCCACTGACGCCCAGAGAATAGCCTGCGCTAGATACGGAATGAGGCGCACTCTGTGTCGAATGAGATGTGTTGTATCCGGCCGCTGAGCTGGGTGTGCGGTAGAGAGCTGGAGAGGGTTCTGCTGCTTGTGGACGTGGCGAGACTCCTAAGAGGCTCGTAGGGATCCGACCATGTTATTCCAGTTCTCTGCTCAATTCACCGGCTCCGGGTTATTTCGCTCTCATTACCGAACGCCGGGGCTTTTACACGGCCATGGTGGGAATGATGTGCCACCCCATGCAGGGGACTCGGGGATCGTTTACTGAATGGTCTGAAAACCATTCATCAGGCCTGCTGACACTCTTGATATCATTTTTCTTCAACACCTCCACCCACCACCTCAATGCATGCTAACGTGTTTTCAGCTGCCAGTTAAGCATTAACCACGCTTACAATGCCCCCTTATGGATGGCTGAATGATCCGTATGTTGGTCTGTGAAAAGGTGGGACTCCAGCCAGCTAATGGTAAGGGGCAGTTGTATTACCACATGCACGGAGACCATAAGTCTGATCCCACCTTCTGCCTAGTTGACCCCCTAAGTGGCTTCAGGAGTACAATTTCTGCAGATGGCTAATGTAAATATGTGGGGTTTAGCAACAGCATTGGGCTTTCTATCAAGTGTCTTAATAACTGTGTCATTACACATGAACAACACTGTTACTACAGTGTAACTACCAGTGGTTCACTCTTTTGGTTAATCTGCCAAGTGCCTGTCCCTTGGGGACCAATGAAAGCTATAACAGGGCGGTGCCTGAACCTTATGTGCTAGCGACAGCCCCCAGAGATGGTGTGAGGAAGATGTCAGCCATAAGAAACGGCAGCTGGAAAACAACCGTCTTGAGAGTGTCTGTAATAACTATGTCATTACACATTAACAATAAGTGTCACAACAAGGTAATTACTGGGGATCTATTCCTTTGGTTGCTGTGCCAGCTACAATCCCATGGGCACCAATGAAAGCCATGATAAGGCCGTGCCAAAGCCCTGTCAGCCACAGGAAACAGCCGGTGAGAAGAGAAGAGTCCAGAGAGATGACAGGAAGACAGGTAAAGCTTCAGTGGGGTGGGAATGGCACCGGTGCCACTAACCCTGCCTCCTGGGCTCGCCTCCTTTTCCGCAGCAATGTCATTGTGTAATGCCTGGCGTTCAGTCCTGGTGGCCGAGCTGCAGAGTGGGGCAGTGGTAACCTATAGTGAGTGCCAGCAGATACTGGTTTGGCTTTGGCAGTGTGGATCCCAGTAAAGGGGGTAAATATAGAAAAGAGGTTGGGACTGATAGTAGCACGAGAACTGACGAGGTCACACAGTGGAAATGCTGGGTGCAACCGTTCGGCTGCCTTGAGCTTCCTGGGGAGGCACTTGGCACTTTGCTAGAGTATCAGTGTCACATTACAAACAGACTACTACAGCTTGCTGTATGTAGCAGATACGGTGTAGGTACTCTTATAATGCCGGCAGTCACACACTCAGCTGGATAAACAGTGAGTCACTTTGCATGTTTAAGGTGGTAGTACCTTTAGGCTCCTGCAGATGGCGCTGCATGAAGATGATGGGGCTATAAATACCTGTGGGGTGTGAGTGACGGGATCCATAGATTGTGAAGAGGTGCTACAGTGCAGGGAATGTCTCGTTCCATGTGTGGAAAATGGCTCCAGAGCAGATGTTAATGATTGGCTAAACGGAGTGACTGAACATGTGGGCGTGGCCAAAGACCATAGTGTGAAGGAAGTAGCTGAATCTGCAGGTGTATGGAAGCGTACGGTCATATGGGTCTACCAGCAGTGGATACAATCCCAGTCTACAGGGAATTCTCCTCGGAGTTGTGTCAGGGAAGGCCTCCACCAAATTTGGCCCAACTGACCAATTCTTTGATGTAAGAGTGTCTAAACACTGATGCCCAGTCCAGTCACAGCTGCTATTTGTACGTTTCAGTCACAGGTGAGTCATTTTTTTTCTTTCTCCATGTGTATTTACCTAAACTGCGCACCTGTATTAGTGAATGAATCACCGTTATGCTGACCATACACTAGAAGACTCTGAAAAGACATTTAACAGGCTAAAGTGTGACACCCTCTCACATCTAAAGACACGTCACAGACTTTCAGTCACAGGCTCTGATTTTGTAAAGACTGGGAATCTTGCAGAGTCACTATTTACAAGACCGCAACTAGATTTTGACAGTATTTCCCATCATGCTCACTGGTAGGCTAATGTTAGCACTGTAGCCCTGTTCGGCAGTGTTTTAGCTAGTTAGCTTTAGCATAGCACAACTACCCTCCGTTACCAGATAGGATAACGTGAACACAGCTTTCAACCGTGCGCGATTTAGAACCGGACTGTTTACTGCGCATCTCAGCGCGTTAATGAGCTCCTGGATGTGTTCATGTTTGTGTCTCGGGCTCGCGTTAGCCCCGGGAATTTTGAGGGGTTGAGCAAATTCTGTCCACCTTTTCTCCTTTTCCACTCTGTCGTGGTGTAAAGGGGGAGACACATTAAAGAGGCACTCTCCTCCACTCCACAGCTCCACCAGCTTCTCCTCCTTGTCGACAGCCCAGGAGAACCGCGGGTTCCGAACCCTCACTGGACTCCCCTCCATGCCCAATCTCTGCCAGACATTCCTGTACTTGGCTCGCGGCTTCCCGATTGGAGCTGAAAGGAGCTCTCCTATTGGTTGTCGACAATGTTCACACCGCTATTTGCGTGAGCCGAGACCCACGACTTACGATAATATTAAACACGGTTGATTTTATCGGAACGCCAGGACGAGAATCAGACTGACTTAACCTGCAGTCCTGACCACCTTACACTGAACGATCGAGATGACGCGAGCGCGACGCAACTCTAGCAACACTCTCATGACTTTGTTGGAAATTTGTCCGCGACAGTACAACCGCTTGATCGTTTAGTGTAAGGTCAGTTACACTGTTATTACACGTGTCATTAATATGTAACTGCACTGATATTAGAGACTAGGGCTGCACGATATATCGCTTAAGCATCGCCATCGCCATGTGCGCCGGCGCAATAGTCACATCGCAAGACGTGCGATGTTACTGAATGAACACGTCATGCTGCAGTGTTTTTGCTGCTTTACACAAAAAGAAGAATCACACTGTTTATAGCCGCAAACTGTTTTAGATGCCTTCGCCAGTGTCTCACCATACGAGAGAGGTTCCAAACCACAGCGAGAAATCACGGACGATAACGTTTCACCGCGCGAAGTCACAGTACCAGTTAACACAGTTCGCAAAGAGGGCTTTAAAAACACGATCCGGTCACCCAGAGTTATACGAGAAGTACAATGCACAAGTTGAAATGGAGCTGTCGCAAGATCACTATTATGCAGCTACAACAGACCAGTGGATCCTTATACAAGTTATGCTGTACATTTCATCAATGAGGGTCAATGACGCCAATGTTTGCAAACGGCAAGTTTTATTTCATCTTTATTTGTTTGGATATGATCATCAGCTGTCTGTTTTTGCTCAGAAAAGTTTATTTTAAAACATTTGTGTATCAAAGGTTTTGTGTGGATATTTATTATAGCCTAAAGTTATTTATTTATTTATTTTTTTAAAGCGCCATGACATTTAGGTTGTATTTATGTATACCACTCAGGGGAATGTATAGCTGATTTTTTTTGTAGTTTTGGTTTAATGATGTTTACAACTTAATAAAAGATTGAATTGTTGAATAAAATGTTCACTCATGTTAAATTCCTCATTTGTACCTTTATTTAGGGTAAGACACATGCATTATTATCGTTTACTTTTATATTACTTTTATATACTTTTATATACTTTTATATACTTTATAATTTGTTTTTATTTTGGTAATTTTGTTATCTAAATTATAATATTTTTTGCCTTTGTAAAATCTTATTTTGTTTTCTTACATTTTTTTTGCATTATTTAAATTATTTTTTGTAATTTTGTTTTCTAAATTGTAATATTTTTAAAATCGTAATTTTGTCTTCTTACATTTACATTACATTCACAGCATTTAGCTGACGCTCTTATCCAGAGCGCCTTACAAGGGTAATCATATTACAGGGAGGCCAGTGTAGTGTTAGGAGTCTTGCCCAAGGACTCTTCTTGATGTAGCACAGCATAGTCACCAGGACCGGGATTCGAACCCGATACTTCTCATGACTTTTGACCAAATCTGGTGAAAAGAGCTGCATTGTTTAATATCGCAGTATATATCGCAGAAAAGAAAAATATCGCAATGTTAAATTTCTCCAATATCGTGCAGCCCTATTAGAGACCCATAGTACAAACCTGGACCAAGTCCTCTATTGGTGTGTGCTATATCGTGGGTCTGACCGGTCTCCCCAGTCTTCTCACGCATTCCTCACCATTTCTTCCATTTAGAAATGAAATGTGGGTCGTGACCAGACGCAGAGTATAAACTTGATTAGATTTGATTGACGGTGTGGAGCCCACACACCCACTGCTGAAGGCTTTGCGCGTATGTTTTGATCGCCCCTGTGCCGTGTGTTGTAAGGCAGGATACAGACTGATGTCTTTTCCTCAGCTCTAATGGCTCTGTTTTTCCTCTCCAGCTAATCAGTGGAATCTCTCTCTCTCTCCTAGCACACCATCTCACCCAGCCAGATGCACTTTATTCTGGTGCTAATGAAAGACCATCTCATTTACTTTCCCACCCTACACCTCTTGGACATGTCTGACCTCATGCAGGCCCCCAAACTTTCAGACGACAGAAGCACGGCTGTTATTGACGGACACAAGGAACACAAATATCATATCACGGCTAATCAGAGTCCTCATATGCGGGAGGACACTGGCTACCAAATTAGACCCTGGACCAGCATCGGGGAGTCACGGGTCTAGAGCTGAACACCTCGAGTCTGGATACATCTCCATGGCATGTGTGCATTCCTACCTGTGGCCTCCACCATGCCCTCCAGGATCACCACGATCTCCAGCTCCTCCTTAGCTAGGTTGGCTTTGGAGATCTCCCAGAAAGGGCTATGCTGGTTGATCTCGTGGCAGATGATGAGCGGGGACACCAGGAAGAGGCGGTCGTCGCCTGTGTCGTAACCCACGTTTATGTCCGTTTGGTTGAGGGGGATGAACTCCCCCTCCTTGGTCTGTTTGGACTTGATCAGTTTGGCTCGAATGGAGGCCTCCACGATGTGCGAGTTCCTCAGGTCCCCCACCCGGAACATCAGACACAGGCGCCCGTCACGCATGGAGATCACCGCGTTGGTGGAGAACACCAGCGTCTCCGCACGTTTCTTGGGCTGCGAGATCTTCACGAACATACAGCCCACCATGAAGGCGTTCACGATGGAGCCCAGCACCGACTGCACCAGCAGGAGCACAATGCCCTCCGGACACTTGTCTGTGATCACCCTGTAGCCATAACCGATGGTGGTCTCTGTCTCTATGGAGAACAAAAACGCGGAAACGAAGCCCTCCAAGTTGTTGACGCACGGCGTCCACTTCTCGTCCCCTATGTGATCTAGGTCCCCCCGCACGTAGGCGATCAGCCACCACATGAGGCCGAAGAACAGCCACGTGACCGTGTAAACCAGCACGAAAATGAAGAGGTTGAACCTCCACTTCAGGTCCACCAGGGTGGTGAAGATGTCCGTAAGGTATCGGTAGGTCTCCCGGACGTTGCCGTGGTGCACGTTGCACTTGCCATCCTTGCGGACGTAGCGCTGGATCTTGCGCTTGGCTCTGTCAGGGTCCTGAAGCTGCTTGGGTAGGTCGTCTCGGGCCTGCTTGGGCAGCCGGGGCTGTCTGACCGTGATGGGGCTCTCCACATCCTGCTCCATTTGGCCTTCTGGAAGGATCTGAGCCTGGAGGTAAGACACAGGAGATGAGGTGAGCTCATGTTATGCTACTGTTTGAATCATTGGCCTGTTTATACGTATTCACAGGACACGTTGCAGCACGCCTGACAACATTGCAGAACCAGAACCAGAACTTGTCTTATTTGTACGGTGGCCGGGAAGTGCAAAACAAATTTCAGAAAACAAAATTAAAAAAATAAAAATATATTTACCAGACGCTTTTACAGACTGTGAATTCTGGGGGAAAGGGCGGGTCTAACACACAGGAAGTGCTTGTTTTGTGGACCCTTGTCAATCAAACTGTTTGATGTTTGGTGGAGTTGGGATGGTGATGATGCTAAAGCGTGGTGTCCAGTTTGAGGCGGGTGTTTATCCAGCTGGCCTGGTTCTGTTTCTCCTGTTGAAGGTCTGTTGTGGAGTGTTTAAAGAGCAGGCGGAGGAAAGAGACGACCAGGCGACTCTAAACCACGTGGGCTGTAAAAGCTCTCAGCCGGTTTAAGCTAGCTAGCTGGTTCTCCACTACAGCTAGCGTTACAGCCCACTGACCTTCCTTAGCATCTCCAGCTCTGAGTGGTTTAGAGTCACCTGTTCATCTCTTACTTCCACTCACTCTACCACCACCAAACAGTTTGATTGACAAGGGTCTGCAACAAGCACTTCCTGTGTGTTAGACCCGCCCTTTCCGTCCAATATTGTTTTCGGAAATGTAATTTTTTTTGGCCTTGTAAAATTTTTATTTTGTTTTCTTGAATGTATATTTTTCAATTTCTAAATTTGTTTTTATATTTGTAATTTTGTTTTCTAAATTATATTTTTTGCTCTTGTAAAATTGTAATTTTGTTTTCTTGAATGTAGTTTTTTTCATTTGTAAATTTGTTTTTATATTTGTAATTTAGTTTTCTAAATTATAATGGTTTTTTTGGCCTTGTAAAATTTTTATTTTGCTTTCTTGAATGTACTTTTTTTCCTTTTTAAAATTATTTCTTTTTGTCATTTTGTTTTCTAAATTGTAATATTTTTTTAATTGTAATTTTGTTTTCTTGAATGTATTTTTTTTCATTTGTAAATGTATTTTTTGTAATCTTGTTTTCTAAATTCTAATATTTTTTAATTTTTAATTTTGTTTTCTTGAATGTATTTTTTTTTTCATTTGTAAATTAGTTTTTATATTTGTAATCTTGTTTTCTAAATTCTAATATTTTTTTGCCCTGTACTTTTTTTCCTTTTTAAAATTATTTTTTATTTTTTGTAATTTTGTTTTCTAAATTGTAATATTTTTAAAATTGCAGTTTTGTTTTCTTGAATGTACTTTTTTTGTTTGTAAATTTGTTTTTATTTTGGTAATGTTCATTTTGCACTTCTTGGCCACCGCATGTTGGTCTTATTTGCATCGACAACCATCACCATTATTACCATACCCAAGTAACTTCAACCAGCTTGATTTGTTTTGTTCACACAGCTGAACAGAGGAGAGGTTGAACCCAGATCAGCAGGTTCCCAGACGGGATCATCAGTCTCTCACACCAAAGCTGCTCTACCATTGCTGTGGGTTAACTGCGACACCTTTCCGGGTGTGAGTGTTCCTAACAGCTCCTGCCTCCTGAGTGAGCTCTTCGCCAAACAGCGACATGATGATCCTGAGAACCTCTTCCCCAGCACATCGGTAAACAACACCCCGAGAAAATCTTCGTCTTGTGATGACGATGACGATGACGATGAACTTGCCGTCACTGGGAATGCCAAGACGAGCCCCACCACTAGAGTCCAGGGTTGAACCCCAGCTGTTATGTGCCACTCAGCGGTTGGGCTTCTTAAGGAAGCGAGTGTCAGAATGTTTACTTGGTGCCTATTTCTGAACATGCCTGGCGTTTCTCTTCTATTTCCAGCGTGACCTCATTCTGTCGCACTGTGATTAACACAGCTGTGATAGATTTTTTTTTATGACAAAGTGGCCAAATAATCTCCGGCTTGTCTGCGAGAGATGACCCATATTCCAATACAGTTCAGTTCAGTTCACTTTTATTTGGATAGTATGTTGTAATTTTGTTTTTTTGAATTGTAATATTTTTAAAATGGTAACTTTGTTTTTTAAATGTACCTTTTTTGTTTGTAAATTTGTTTTTATTTTTGTAATTTTGTTTTCTAAATTGTAATATTTTTTGCCCTTGTAAAATAGTAATTTTGTTTTTTTTATTTGCATTTTTATTGTAAATTTGTTTACTAAATTGTAATATTTTTAAAATCGTAATTTTGTCTTGAATGTAATTTATTTTATTTGTGAATTTGTTTTTATTTTTGTAATTTGGTTTTCTAAATTATAATATTTTTTGCCCTTGTAAAATCATAATTTTGTTTTCTTAAATGTATTTTTTATTTGCATTTTTAAAATTATTTTTTGTAATTTTGTTTTCTAAATTGTAAAATTTTTTAAATCGTAATTTTGTCATCTTGAATGTAATTTATTTCATTTGTAAATTTGTTTTTATTTTGGTCATTTTGTTTACCGAAATGTTCATGCGTTCTGCACAAACATTGTTTTCAGACAGCGTCTCAGAAATCCGAGTCCAAGCTCCTAATGAGCAAGCCTGTGGCCAAAGTGGTTGGAAGAACTCCCTACGAGCATAAGAAGGAAACACTGAGAGGACCCACAACTTAAAGGGGCAAACTCAGAGGCCCAGAACTCAGGGCGGCAGTGGCTGGTGGAGCTATGATCAGACAGTAGGGCGAGTTTAGGAGATAGAGTGGTGCTCAGGAAGATAACCGAGTGACTAACGGTGAAGGTCTTTGTGAGCCTGTGGTGGAAAATTAGCTGTTGTGATTTCATTCCTGCTGGACAATAAAGGGGCCAGAGTTCTTTGTGTAATGCCACAGTAGAACCGCGTTTAGGTTCTCCAAAGAACCTCGTAGCACAGTGCTCTTTGGAGAACCATGTTTTTAAATGAGATGTCTTAAGAACCATATCTTTAGCAATGTAGCAGCCCACCTTATACCACGCTACTTGGCACTCCAACACACCACTCCACCATCTTCACTCCACTGCACCACTCCACCATCCTCCCTGCACACCATGACTCCACCATTCTCATTCCATACCTTCACTCCACCAATCCTCACTTCACATCACTACTCCACCAATCCTCACTACCACTCTATCATCCTAACTCCACACCACCATCCCCAAACCACAATGGTGGAACCGACGGTGGTTCATCTTTTGCATCACTGAAGTGGCACCGTTTTAGTTCTGCTCTGTTCTTGATTTGTTAGAGCAAACACAAGGTTGATTAACACAGTGAACATGTACCAGCTCTCCATGTGCATATTTAATTAGGAGCGAGTATAACGTGTGGGGTTTGCAAATGTGTTGGGGATTTCTGAAGTAGAGACATTAATTCATAACAAAGTCATTAGGAAACTATAAATGGTTTTCTGGTGATGCCACTGCCCAGCTACTTAACACAGGAGGAGCACCATTAAGACTCCAGTTAACAACAAAGGAACTATCTTAATCAAGACTGTGGGACCTGGAGACTAACACGCAATTATTCTTTCCCTCATTTACAGCTAATATCTCCTTCATGACTGTAACTGAGCCAGAGATGGCGTGATTAGTCGTGGTTGGGCATGGCCTGTGTTTTCAGACCCATGCCTGGAAGTCGGCCTCATCTACTTCCTGTATCGCCTTGGGAGCAGAGACCACATTTCCAAGGCGGCAGTTTTCCACTCTGAAAAGCAGCTTAAACGTTTGAGTTCTGGACATTATTTGTCTGTAAGTAATGTATCTGTCTTAGTAAACTAGATTCCATTCAGATAATTCAGAATTATTTCAAATTTCTAGGTTTGCCTAGCTTAGCCGCTAGTCATGCTAGCTCTATGGGGTTTTGTGTGCTTTTAGCATTAGCGTGTTTATGCACTTAAATGTATAGGGCTAGCTACCATGCTATTTCTGTATTTCTCATATGCGAAGTTCATGTATCATTTCCTTTCTTTGGGTTCTGCAGTTTTACCAATTACCACTACCAATGCCTCTCCTATTACTGCTACTACTTCTTCTAAAGACCTGTGTAAATGCCGGTTGATACCTCAAGTAAACACCAGTCTTTTGAACATCAGCAGCTTTATTCAAGACCAAGGGTTAGCTAGCCGCTAGTTCTGAAAACTCAGGAGAACACAGTGCGAGGGCAGCATAACATCCATGGTTGTGTCAGTTGCTGGGGACAGAGAAGGCAACAGTGGCGCTACCCAGTGGTCTGCCGAAGAACCTCTTCTATGTTTTCTCATCTCAAATTGAGTTTTTTTTAACTTTATGCAAATAAATTATGACCGATTGGTTCCATCAAGTCCTTCCGAGCCATCTTAGACATGGAGGCTCTGAGTTACCCAGCATCTTCTCTCTGAGCTTTTAGTTCCAACCCGCATTTGGCTTTAGTTCTCCCAGCACTGTGATGGTAAACATCGAGGAGAAGCTCATAACCGCTGTTTCCTCTTTGCCCAGTTGATAAGATACGTCTTCGTACATACTGATTTGTAGAAAATGAAGCGTGGCAGAAAGCAGACAGTACTACTGGTGTTTCTGTTAAGTTAGGCCACTCGATAGCTAGCTAGGTTAGCCAGCATGCTAACCAGCCAATAAAGCCAACCACAAACATAAGCAGGTAGGTTTCCATACAAATCCGTTCATCATTAATAATATGTGCTTACAAAAGTAGCTAGCTTTCCTGAACTGCGTACACGCCCACATGTGCTTCGAAAACACCCACAAGAGACAAGTTTGGGGCTGTGTAAGTGACTGTATGCTAGTGTGAACGCAGGGTGAGGTAGAGGACTTAGCATTACCGTTTTCATTCACTGAACAGCAGCCGTAGCTTAACACAGCCTTACTCTGAAGAAAGCTTAGCAAAACTCTTGTACTGCACACGCCCCCTGTGTGTGGTATACAGTACACTAGCAAGTTCTGACCTACAGTGTAGTATACTAACACAGTCACATGACCAGTTACCTCACATTTACCTCAGAGCTGTTATTACTGTATCCACTGTTTAGAGCTAGCTGCTGCCAATGCTGCTCAGTTCACTTGAGATACGGTCAGCCTAGCTGTTAGCTACCCTCGGCTAGTTCCTATCCAGAGCGACTTACAAGGTTAATCATATTACAGGTAGGCCAGTGTAGTTACGAGTCTTGCCCAAGGACTCTTATTGCTGTAGCCCAGCATAGTCACCCAGACTGGGATTCGTACCCCAGTCTCCCACATGTGGGGCTGGCTCCTTGAAGAGTAGCGGTGTTATCCGCTACACCATCCGGTTAGATGCAGAATCTGCCGTAAGGTAGTTTGCTGTTCATCCGTCTAAAACAAGCTTAACTCATTCATTTATTCATTCATCTTCTAAGATGATTATCCCAGCCTACCCCAGCTCTCTTTGTGTAGAAGACAGGAAACACCCTGGACAGGTCACTAGTCAATCGCAGGGCAGGTGAAAAACAGTTCCAGGTAAAAAACGAAACATAAAAAATCATGTTGGTTTGGTTCATTGTTTGATCCTTCGCATGACCATCAGCCATTTGGAAATTAAACTGCATATCGTCGCTGTCCAATGAAAAACATGTATCTCCACTTTTGTCCACATTTACTTTTATGCATCATTTGAATCCATCAGCTGCTGTTTACACTGAGCGAGAATCTCATGATAAATAGACCAACAGAAACGGCCCAAAACTGTTTGGAAAGATGTCTGGTTCCATTGACTTCCATTCAAATTCAATATGGTTTTTGGCCTCTCCTGTAAAGTTGCCATTTTGGAGATACTTGTTTTTCTTTGGACAGTGACGATATTCTCTACAGGAAACAAATTAAATTTATTTTTAATTTTTATATTTAAAAAATCATATATCATTTTAAAATTAAATGTGGTATTTTGGTATTATAAGGCACTATGTATGCATTATAGCACCTTATAAATGCATTTCAATTGCAAAATGAATACAGGAATCATGAGACATGATACCACATTGTCATTCCTGAAACACAATCTGATTTCTAAATCACTAGCAACATCGTTTCAGTGGCGTTAGGATCGTTTTGGTTAATCACAGCATAAAGGCTTCAGGCTAAAGTCACTTAAAGCCTGAAATGTGTTTTAAACTCTGACTCGGAACTCATTTGGCAGAATGAACTCAGTTCTCAGCAATGTACAGGTGCTGTTGCTGCTGTTGTAGAGTTTTGGAGAAGCTTCGACAGGCAGTGAACAGGAGCAGAGCAGAGGCGTCTCTGTGTGGCTGACAGACGGTCATCAGAGAGATCTATCTCACACTCAAACAGCAGCATCACTTCAGAAATCCCAGAGAGAGAGAGAGAGAGGGAGAGCGAGAGAAGGGAGAGGACAGCTCAGGACATGGCCCAGCGTAGAGTGCTCCAGCTTTTCAAGTGAGAAAACTGCCTTTCCCCCCAAACCATCTCACTGCATTCGCTGTTTACAGCTGACACCACTCCCCCCACATCCACACACACACACACACACACACACACACACAGTGTGGAACAGATTGCACAGCTTGCAGACTTCTTTGCACTGGAAATGCAACGAGACTCGAGCAAATTAAAAGTCAGGGTGCACACATCGTATCCATTGCATCAGAATATGAGAATAAATGTGCTTTCCTCTGCAAGTGAGGGCGAGCGAGAGAGGGAGAGAAGGAAAGAGAGAAAGAAAGAAAGAAAGAAAGAAAGAAAGAAAGACTCTGCTATGACTAATTCCCATGTCAGTAGCTGCCGGCAGCAGTGCAGACAACATGCAGGTAATTCAATTAGCAAAGGATTCTGCCACACACACACACACACATACATACACACACACACACACACACACATACACACACACACACACACACACACATACATACACACACACACACACACACGCACACACACACACATGTGCTCAAATGTATAGGCCTAAATGCTGGCAATAAATCACACACACTGCCCACCGAACCACTCAGGCCACTGGATTCAGGGCGGCTGCACCACGCAGGACTACATGCATGCAGACCGTTACCACGACTGTCCTTAACACCACGTCACCGTCACCAAACACTGCAGTGGTGTCGTACCAGACTGTCATGGAGTGACTCAGAATGGCAGCGGGTCATCTTCAGTGATGAGTCCCCCTTTAGTCTTGGTGGAGACGCCCAACGAGTCCGTGTGTGGAGGCACCGTGGTCAGCACCAAGATGAACGGTCTGTTGCCACACGTTCAGAAGACCTGGTGTCCCTCCACCTCCACCCCTACCGCACCATCTGCAGGAACTGTGTGAGGATGTTCAAGCTGCATGGGATGGATTATCACAGGACACCATTAGGAACCTCTACAGCTCCATACCGAGACGTCTGGCGTGTTGGGTTAGCCAACACGGCGGCCCGACGCCATACTGAGAGACAGACTTCTGTATGTGTAGCTCAATAAATATTGATCATATCAGTCTAAACTTATCACCAGTTATTGATCCTGGTCACCTTTAACTTCCTACCCAACACCACCGCACTCCCACACCTCCTTCTGGGTGCAGCTATTTAATTGATGATGGGTGTATATATATATATATAAGGCATTAGAGCAGTCTTTATATGAAAGCCTGCTCACCTGGGCTATCTTTGTAATCCTGCTAGGCAGTTATTTCCAGCCATGAAAGACCAGACTCTATGAATGTGGAGGGGCCAAAATATTATATAACTGAAGGTCAGTGTATGTTTCTACCAGCATCGTCATTGTTTGATGTGTACATGTCCTTGTTTGAGTATTTCCTTTTCACGGTAAAACAGCT
Organism: Prochilodus magdalenae; assembly: GCA_024036415.1. Lineage (NCBI taxonomy): Eukaryota > Metazoa > Chordata > Actinopteri > Characiformes > Prochilodontidae > Prochilodus > Prochilodus magdalenae. The sequence continues at coordinate 131,309 of JAMWET010000633.1, read as the reverse complement.
ACGTCCTCTCCAGAAACACCTACAGACAGGTTAAGTGGTGCATTCTGGACAACACATATACTAGCACTGGAGACACTGTGACCCCTGGTCCTTAACCAAACTGCGGCTGTATGTTCCCCCACAATGCATCATTTCACACCCAACCACTCTTAGTTCCTTACAGATGGCATTCACAGACATGTAATACGGGATATTGTAAAAGACCAAGGCGAATGTTTTTGTCTCGTTTGTTTAATTGGGTCCTTTTATCTACGTTTAGGACTTATAGGACGTTCCGTATCAACATTATGCAGTACTATATATATATATATATATATATATATATGTATGTATGTATACATTCTAAAGGTGTTCACAAACGTTCAAGCACCACTATGTTTGACCTCATCAGCGACTTGTAACTCGTCACTCTTAAGACTAAAGCACAACAGACACCTCAGATACAGATGCTTGGTTTATGTATAGGGGGACGTTCCCGTGTTCTCCCCCTTTGACACAGTTCTGGCCTCCTTTTGGAACATCCTGTATATACCCCTCCGTGTCCTAAAAAGCCTAAATGGCCTTAAATCTTCACTAAAACCCTTCAATAAAAGCAGCTAAAACCCCAAAATCAGTACCAAAACATCAGATAGTCTGTAACCTTTAGTTAATAGTTAATAACCTCCTTTAGTTAATAAGTTTTTCATTTATATTTATTATTTTCTTGTCACTGAAATGTTTTTGTTTCTCCAATCTTTTTATTTTATTGTATTACTGTATATCACCATTTATTAATTTTACAATGTATCAATTTCTTAGATTTTTGTACTTAAATAAATAAATAAATAAAGTATATACATATATATATATATATACAGGGGTTGGACAATGAAACTGAAACACCTGTCATTTTAGTGTGGGAGGTCTCATAGCTAAATTGGACCAGCCTGGTGGCCAATCTTCATTAATTGCACATTGCACCAGTAAGAGCAGAGTGTGAAGGTTCAGTTAGCAGGTAAGAGCACAGTTCTGCTCAAAATACTGCAATGCACACAGCATTATGGGACATACCAGAGTTCAAAAGAGGACAGACTGTTGGTGCACGTCTTGCTGGCGCATCTGTGACCAAGACAGCAAGTCTTTGTGATGTATCAAGAGCCACGGTATCCAGGGTAATGTCAGCATACCACCAAGAAGGACGAACCTCCACCAGCATCACGTAGTGACCTGGCCACTATCCTGCAAGAGGAATGGCTTAAACTCCCTCTGACCACTGTGCAGGACGCAGTATATGTCATTCCCAAGACCAACTGATGCTGTATTGGCCGCAAAAGGAGGCCCTACACCATACTAATAAATGATTGTGGTCTAAAACCAGGTGTTTCAGTTTCATTGTCCAACCCCTGTACATATTAATACATTAGATGCTTTCCCCATTTATACTTTTCTAAAATATTCTCCCTATGGACACTGTTATTGTCCATCCCAATTGACCCTGATCTAGAATATTCTTTCCCACTTGCGTCGTTCTAGATTGTTCCTACCTATACTGTTCTAGCATGTTAACTAACGGATCTAACTAATCTTGTTCTAGAATGTTCTCTATCTTTCACACTGTTGTAGAGTGTTCTCCACAAAGTTCTACCTGATTAAAAATTGCGCTACGCTTTTCTACCCTGTTGTTCTAGAATATTCTCCACTATCTGCACTGGGATTTTGGTTGACCTGTTCTTTTTCTAGATGTTCTAGAGCTACTGCTAACATTAGAACTGTGGTATTTGTTGGGGCTGGCTGGACTTGTGTACCCTAGCCTTAGTGCCTGTAGGCCCACCCTCGCCGTGTTGTGTCTAGAGCCAGCCCTCTAGTCGTATGGTCTGGGGGGTGAAAGGCTGATCCTAGACCAGGACACCTGCTGAGAAAGAGCTTAATGTGTGCTTCCCGGTCTGTGTGAATCACTCAGTGCAATAATTTCATTTTTACTCTTTTCCAATATCAGAATCCAATAACCGGAGCAGAGATTAGCACTGATCCAGCACGGTGGTTTGTGATGAGTTAAGGTGGCAGCGTGACCTTTCAGTGTGTCTGTTAGGATGACACATTAGGCCAGGAAGTTGGAGGTGGGTTGGTGGATGATGATGTGGTGAGCTTTCTAAAGTTCAGGCCTCTTTACAATTCCCTAACTTTGCACGTTTGCCAGTTCCATTATCTTCTGTTGTAGTTAGTATAAGCCAGTGCCTGGAGGATCGCCGGTGTGATCACCTGAACCAACAGCACATGACTAAAGAGCCCTTGAGGAAGGCATCCAACCCCCAATTGCTCTCTGGGTGCCATGGACAGTGCCGCTCACCGCTCTGGGCAAGTGTGCTGACTGCCTCCTAGTGTGTGTTTTCACACACAGTAGTATGTACTGCACACTGTATACGCCTCCTGTGTGTGGTATACAGGACAGTAACAAGTTCTGAACTACAGTGTAGTGTACTAATACAGTCACATGACCAGTTACCTCACATTTACCTCAGAGCTGTTATTACTGTATCCACTGTTTAGAGCTAGCTGCTGCTAACGCTGCTCAGTTCACCTGAGATACGGTTAGCCTAGCGGTTAGCTCCCCTCGGCTATTTCACTCTAAAACTGATCCTCTAAAGCGAGTTCATCTTTCATTAATCTTCAGACCTGTATATTTAACTTTCTGAGGCTCATTCTGATGAACACACACCCCACTACAATCACTACACCCACATTTATACTCGGAGTTGGCTGAGGTTAGCTCCCCAGTGTTAGCCGCCGCCATTTTCTCTGGCTGAGAGAGAGCTGGTGAGCCGGCAGGGCATGATGGAATGCAGTACACCATGAAGATAGCTCCACTTGTATTCTAGAGACTCTGACTGGAGTAGAAAACCATCCAGGTCTCTCTAGTGCACTACAGATTTACAATTTGGACGTATACTGGATGCTACATACTACTTTTAGGTAGATTTAGTTTGCGTGTAGTGTGCAGTATGGTATATCGAATACAAGCATAGCCAGTTTCCCTGATCAGGACGACTTCTGTGACCTCATCAGTGGGTTGTCATGAATGGAAATGAGCAAGGGCAGCTCTATACCAGTCCTCTTTACCGAAAGAGACTTAATCTCAAACTGTTACGAGGTGAAACATATGCTGATATATTCATAACAAGCTTCAAGTGAAACCTACGTCTTTCAGAACCTTCAGATGTCTGTGTTTAATCTAGAACTGGTTGGTGTAGCGGATAATACCACTAGCCACCAGGGAGCCACCAGCACATGTGGGAGACTGGGGTTTGAATCTCGGTCTGCATGGCTATGCTACACTAATAGGAGTCCTTGGGCAAGACTCCTAACACTGCACTGGCCTACCTGTATTATGGATACCCATGTAAGTCGCTCTGGATAAGAGCGTCAGCTAAATACCATAAATGTAAAATGTTCATACACATTGCTGTTAACTTAACACTAACACACTATCACAGTGCAGTAGTGATACCAGCACAGTTTGGACATTTACAGCCGGTATTGAAGGTCTAGTTCACCGTGAGGTATTTATCTAAAACTCAACTAAAGAAAAGGACCCTGTCCTCATTCTCAGCCACTGTTAGCTGCAGTGCTACTTCCTTAGCACGTCTGAAGTTGGCCTTCGTTACTCGACATGGAGACCTACAAAATATCTAGATAACATAAGCATTGTTCACCTGCAACTGGAACATACCTAATAGCCTGTAAGACCTCCATCAGCACCCATAACAGCTCTGGCTGGATTTGGCCTGGACTGGACAAGTTTCTGGATGTAGGCCACATCGGTGTTCATATAC